>CAWVNO010000001.1:7079195-7679195 GCA_963930645.1 Salticus scenicus | reverse complement strand
TATATATATATATATACAAAAGAGCAATAGTTTTATTTATAAAGTATTTATACAAAAGCTATTTCTATATGTTTTCTTTCTTTAATTTTTCTTTCTTTCTTTTTTTTTTTATACTAACCTTCTGAACCAGAAACTAATGGCGTCCAATAAGTAAAAATTATGTTTTTAGCATAATCATAGACAGAGATTGGGTGAGGACGGCTTTCTTTCCTTTTACTTATGTCTAACATAATATAAAAACGGAAAAGGGAAAACGTTATCAAAACAATAAAAATTTTTATTTAATAAGTAAATAAATAATATACTAAGAAATGATATATTAATTATAAATAATATACTTACTATATTTTTTATTAAAAATAATAATAATAATTACATTTGTTTATTATTTAATATGCCATGATAGCATAATTACATCAAATGAGTAAAAATTGCGTTGACTCATTTTAAAGAAATTTAAACATTTAATGATTACCAATTACATTGCCATGTGGAATAAGTTTAAATATCTGTAAACATAATTTTTGTAAACTGCTGCTATAAACTGAAAATATGAATAAACACATGCACTGAAATTTAAAAATATGAAGTATGTTAAATATTTTGATTAAAAAAATTATATTTAAGTATTTGGAAATTTTTAAAATTTCTTCCTTCTAACTAATTTTTAAATTTTCGTTTCAATTTCTTATTATTATAAATTAACAATATATTCTAAACTCAATTGCATATAATTTTAGCGGTGTATTGGTGCATTAATTTTCGAAAATATTTTTTATGTTGGAATATTAAAACTTTCTATGAACTTCAGCATTCAAATATATTTTTAAACTATCCATGGACTTACAAAGTAGTACCCAGAAATGTTTAGAATATACAGGGTGCAAAGTCGAGAGCAGGCCTTTATTTGCGCAACAATTGGTCTCAGACGTTCTCCAATTACAAAATGTATTTTTTAAAAAAATGTAAGCATTCATTATATGACATGTTTAAATTAAAAAAATCAATTTATTCAAAATCACAAAAATTGGTAATTTTTATACGGTTTTCAGGACGCTAGTAGTAAAAGTTGACTTTCAACTTAAAAAATATAACACGAAAAGTTTCACTTTTGTGCGCCCAAAATTGTCTGAGATAGTTAGTTTCAAAATTTAGGATTATTTCGCATTTTCTCGGGCTTTATTAAAAAGACAATGAAAAATTCTTTAATAAAGCCCGGGAAAAAGCAAACAAATTCCAAATAGGATATTTAAACCGATCCCTTATTGAAGGCCGAAATATGTTAGAAAATCTAAACTTTAAATATCTTGTTCCATTTTGGGAGAATATAAATGAAACTTTTTGTTAGGATGAGTGTCAATTTTTTAAAATATCACTATAGGGATCTGGAACTGTATAAAAATTTAGTTTTTGTAATTTTGAAAAAATAGATATTTTAAATTTAAACTTGTCATACCGCTCATATTTTTATAAAAAAAATTTTGTAACTGAAACTATATGTTTGCGACCAATAGTTGCGGAGATAAAGACATTCTCGTGATTATCTTTGTACCCTGTATTAAAAAAAATTAATATATATATATATATATGTATATGTATAAATGAATTTTTAATCGTAGTTAAAACCAGGCAACCGATATAAGATCACTGAAATCACATAGAACAGTGAGAAGGAAATTACAACAAATTTAAATAACCTGTGGAGACTGATTGTGATTTATTGAAACATTTATTTTTGTTTATTTATTTTTATTTTATTTAACTTCAATCTAATCATACATTTATTCCTAGATTATTCGTTGCAATTTTAATAATTTTGCCGGTGCGTAAAAACGACATGAAACTCAAATCAAAAGATACAAACAAGCAACGAGAAGAAAAAAAAAAAAAAACAGCATTTTTTTTTTAAAGGAAAAGCTCAGAACGGTGAAAAAGAAGAAAAAAAAAAAAAAAAAAAAAAAAACTCGTCAGGGGTGACCTTTTTCACCGTTGAGCACCAATGTACGATTTCGTTCGTTAGCAGCTATACCAGCGGACACCCAATCGTACAAGAAATTAATTGAAGTTAAAAATGAAGAATAAAGTGGAATAAACCAGGGGTGCAGAACATGTCCGAACTTCCGAACGAGGTTCGGGGGAAATTTTGAATATTTTTTTAAGAGAAAATAAAAATGTAAATCAAAAATAACAATTTGCTACTTTGAAGTGCTTATACACTAACAGCGATATTTTTATGTTACACTGTATGTTTATTCTCTTAAAGATTTATTACATAGAACAAATGACTTTGAATAGCAAAGTAGATTTTTGCATTATTGAGGGAAATTTATTCTGTGTTTGGGGGAAACTTCCGAGGTTTGAACATTTTCTGCACCCCTGGAATAAACTATTAATTCAAGAACACAGAGAATCAAACAGAAAACAACTATAAAAAACAAACATTACTCACAGGATGATGCATCCGGAATCCCAAGGATTAAAACAAGCAAAATAATTCAAAAGTTTAGTTGTACATAGCAGATGAAGAATGATACAACACAGCAACAGGGATATGAATTACTTTTTTTTTAATTCAAATAATGTTTGAGAAATTTGAACATACTTAATTTAGACGTATATGCATGAGAAATTCCATATTCTACGACAGTAATTCCCAAAAATTGTCATAACGTGAAAGTCAACACTATATCCCTTAAAAAATTCCTTAAATTTTTGCATTTAAAAAAAAAAAAATTCTTTTTTTCCCCTAATCTGAAGATAATGGCGTTATAGTATTAATAACGAAACTTTAATAAACACCATAAAAGGCAAGAACTCGCATAGCTGCTACAAAGGAAAAAAAAACCGGCAACGCATTCAACACACTCAACGTGCTTGTTTGCAGCTCTCGCGCTTACATTGTTCGCCTGATGAAGGGTTGTGTCTTCTTTTAACCCGAAACAATTGCTTCGAGTTCTTGCATTTTATGGTGTTTATTCAAAGTTTTGTAATTAATACTATAACTTCATTATCTTCAAATCAGGGGAAAAAAGAAATTAAAAAAAAAAAAAAAAAAAAAAAAAAAAAACAATGAAAAAATTTAAGAAATTTTTTAAGGGATAAAGAGACGTAATGGCACTTTTTTCGGAAAACTGTCATATAATATCGAATTTTTGATGCATATTACGTTAAAATTAAAGGAATAGTAAGTATGTTAAAATTTCTCAAACATTATTTGAATAATAAAAAAAAAAGTAGTTTATAATCCTGTTCATGTGTTGCATATCAGCTATGTAATTTTTAATAAAAAAGCACCACAAAACTGGCGTTGTAAAAATTATTACTTACAGACTTTGAATAAACACCATAAAATGAAATAAACTCGCAACAATTGTTTCGGGTCGAAAAAACAAACGACCCTTCATCAGGGGAATAAAGTAAGCACGAGTGCTGCAGTCAAAGCGGCAACGCACCAGTTGCGTTGCCGCTTTGACTGCAGCACTCGTGCTTACTTTATTCGCCTGATGAAGGGTCGTGTGTATTTTCGACCCGAAACAATTGTTGCGAGTTTATTGCATTTTATGGTGTTTATTCAAAGTTTGTAAGTAATGATATGTACTTTTTACTTTTAAACGCCCGTACTGTGGTGTTTTTTTTTTTTTTTTTTTATAATGACGTCACAGTTTTTTTTTTTTTTTTTTCTACACTATTTTAGAACGTTTACAGTACGTTTTCTAGAACGTTCTGAAAATGTGTATAACGTTTTGAAAACGTTCTAAAGACGTTTAGAACGTTCTGAGACCGTATACGTAGAACGTTCTCAGAACGTTTCTATAACACCGATGGTGATAGTTACACGTTCATTGAACGTTCTCTGAACCGTACTATTGTACGGCTTCAAGATGGACAAATAGACGTCTATAACACGTTCAAAGTGAACGTTCTTAGAACGTGTTTGTAGAACAATTTTTGAACGTTCAGAGAACGTTTCGGTGCTGCTTGGGACCCAATGGTAGAATCCTGTTTACCCGAAGATATTATTAGAACATTTCAAAGACTTAATGTTGGGGCCAGGGAAGATTCTACTGAGTTAGATGACAAGGAAACCACACAGAAATCGAACTTGTCACTATTGCTGAATTTTTTGAAAAGGGAAGTGGCAGGTGAAGAAAGATTACAATTAGCCAGGTCGGGTTTTGAAATTAATTCACCCAAGGAAAATGTTAAAAATAAATTCCACAAGAGAGATAACAGGGTCCCCACTGCTACAGGCTTATTCGCTGCAAAAGAATTAAGCTGTATATTTTGCGGAAAAACGCATGAGAGTAAAGACTGCATAACAGCCAGATCGCTCTCCCTTGACGAAAAGAAAAATAAAGTAAAAGAAAAAAATTGCTGTTTGAAATGTTTGCGTTTTGGACACCGGGCAAAAACGTGCAAGGTTTTTATTAAGTGCCACGTTTGTTCGAAACCACACACAGAACTATTTTGTCCAGAGATAAGGAAAGGGGGTGAAAATAGTAGAAGCAAACCTCCCGAAGTAATACAGAACACTGTCGCCAAACAATGCTCCCAGGAAATAGCCCTTATGACGTTAGAAATAAATATAAAAAGGGAAAAAGGCCAAAAAAGGGTGCGTTGTCTTATGGACAGTGGTTCCCAGAAAAGTTATATTTTAAAGAAAACTGCAAAAGAGCTCAAGCTAAAACCCATTGGTACAGAAATAATTGCCCATACAGTTTTTGGAGGTGCACAGATAGAAGCTAAACAGCATAATATATTTAGAGTTGCTGTAGGTGCATCGAATAATCGGGTCAATTCCATGCATGAACTTGATCTTCTAGAACAAGAAAAAATTTGTGGTGAAATTCCTCGAATTCCAAAGGGAAATCTGTGCAGAGAACTCAAGAAAAATAAGCTGTGGTTGTCCGATATCGGCCCTGGTAGTACAGAAATAGAAATCTTGATCGGGAGTGACGTTTACGGTCAACTGTTAACGGGTCGAGTCAAGCAATTAGAAAATGGACTCACAGCGATAGAAACCAAACTTGGGTGGACAGTTTGTGGAAAAACAGGGCTTCCATCTCAGGGTTGCTTGAATAGCGGTACATCAGTATTAATGACAAATCTGTACATAAAAGATTGGAATGTTCCAGACTTGTGGCGACTCGAAACGATAGGAATCAACGACCCTGCACAAACCTTGTCCAAAAGAGAAGAAGAAGAGCAAGCCCACGATATGTTTCTTAGACAACTCACCAGAAATGAAGATGGTCGTTATCGAGTGGGCCTTCCATGGATTTCCAACAATGTCAATATTCCCTCAAATAGAAATGAAGCGGAAAGAAGATTATTCAGTACTACCCGAAGATTAAAGAAATTAAATAAATTTGAGGATTACGATCTAATTTTCAAGGAATGGCAAAGAGAAAATGTCATACAGGAAGTCCCTCAGACAGAACTGAAAGAAGTTAGGGAACACTACTTATGCCACCATCCAGTCATCAAGCCTGATAGTTCTACCACCTCCATCAGACCAGTTTTTGATGCATCATGCAAAGTCGGAAGAGCACCGTCACTGAATGATTGTCTCTTTAAAGGACCAAATTTATTAGAAGAGATTCCCACAATATTGTTAAGATTCAGAGAAAAGGCAATCGCTCTTGCATCCGACATTAGAAGAGCCTTCCTTCAGATCGAAATAAAAGAGGAAGATCGGCATTTTTTAAGGTTCCTGTGGTGGAAGAAGACGAATGAAATTAAAGTCTATCAGCATAATAGAGTGGTGTTTGGTATTACTTCCAGTCCATTTTTACTTGGCGCAGTTATCAGACATCATTTGAATGGGTGTCCAGAAGAACTTAAGGCAGTTGCTCAGAAACTTCAGAAGTCATTCTATGTAGATAACTGCGTCACATCTGTAAACAACACGTCCGAATTGGAAGAATTTAAATCTAAGGCAACAGAAATCATGGCTGAAGCTAAAATGGACCTAAGATTGTGGCAATTCGGTCCTGTAAAAGAAATAGAAAAGTTGTCTTTAGAAAATGAAAAGGAAGACTTCTCAACTCCAATTCCAGTTTTAGGAATTAAATGGGACAGAACAGATGATAGCTTGAGAGTCTGCAATAAATTTGACTTAGAAATAGTGAATCCATCAAAATGTCAAATTCTATCCATAACTCAAGGAATTTTCGATCCCATCGGTTTTCTAGCTCCAGCATTGTTACCAGCCAAGATAATAATTCAAGAATCTTGGTCCAGCAAATCAGCATGGGACACTCCGCTTCCAGAGAAAATTCAAAGAGACTTTCAGAAATGGTACAGAGAATTAAAACAGCTAACAGAATTGAAGATCCCGAGAAGAATAGGTTATGGAAATAAAGAAGATTGGACCCTACATATTTTCTGCGATGCAAGTCAAAGTGCCTATGCAACAGTAATTTTTCTACGGTGCGAAGAAGAAAAAAGAGTTTCAATTCAATTTTTGGGAGCAAAATCGCGGTTGGCTCCAAAAAAGGCTCTAACGATTCCTCGCCTTGAGCTGCTTGCCTGTGTGTTGGGATCCAGACTATCAAAGTATGTCGTAGAAGCTTTGGACATCCCTACAGTACCAACTTACTTTTGGACTGATTCTTCGACAGTTTTGGCCTGGATTAAAAGAAATGACCAGTGGGGTACCTTTGTGGGCAACAGAATCAGAGAAATATGCCAACTTACGAACCCTCAACAGTGGTACTTAGTTCCAGGAAGTCAAAATCCGGCAGACCTGCCTTCCCGTGGTTGTAGTCCTAAATACCTTCTGGAATCGGGATGGTGGGAGGGTCCTAAATGGCTAGCAGATGAAAAAAGTAACTGGCCCCAACCGAAGATTGCCCCTAATGAAGTCTTAGTTATGTCGGAAAGAAAGAAAACTGCAGTGTCATTATTTTCGAGTCAAAATGTAGATCCATTTATGAATTATGAAAGAACTTCGAAATTTAGTAAACTTGTAAATATTATTTGTTGGATAAGAAGATTTGTAACAAAATGTAGAAATAGAAATCATATTTTCCCAGCTGAACTTTTGGCAGAAGAAAAGGAAGAGGCGGAAAAATTTCTCTGGTCCCGCATACAGTTAGAAAGTTTTGGTGATGTGCGAGAAACAATAAAAGGACTTGTTGTTATGAAAGATCAAGACAACATTCTAAGAGTCAAAACAAAATTGTTAGATCGAGAAGACACTTTTTCTTTCAAGTATCCTATATTGTTGCCATCAAAACATCATGTTGTAAGGTGCCTAATTAGAGACTGCCACTTGAAGAATTGCCATGCTGGACTTCAGACAGTTGGTTCGATCTTACGTGAACATTACTGGATTATTTCTGCAATACGTAACATCCGAAGTGAATTGATAAAATGCACAAAGTGTAAAATTTTTTCTTCCAAACCATTTGTTACTCCTCCGATCCATTTACCTTTTGACAGAGTCAGAGACACAAAAGTTTTTGAAGTTGTTGGCATCGACTTATGTGGCCCTCTTTACCTGAAAAATAAATCCAAAGTATGGATAGTCATTTTTACCTGTGCAGTATATCGAGCCATACACTTGGAATTAGTGACGAATCTATCAACAGAGGGATTCATACAAGCGCTAAGAAGATTTGTAGCCCGAAGAGGAAGAATTTCGACAATCTACAGTGACAATGGAACTAACTTTCGCGGTGCCAACAATCTCTTTAAATCTCTTGACTGGAATCAAATTCAAAAGACGAATGACATAGCTCCAATAAAATGGAAGTTCATCCCCCCAACCGCTGCTTGGTGGGGCGGATGGTGGGAGCGTCTCATTAGAAGTGTAAAAAACCTCCTACTGAGAACTCTTGGAAAATCTTCCCTCAATTTTGAAGATCTTTCTACTATCTTGTGCGAAGTTGAGGCCATAATGAACAGTCGACCTTTAACATACCTATCAGAAGAAGAAGACAAGTTCATTCCTTTGACACCTTCCTGTTTTATGCAAAACATTCAAGAAATTGGTGTACCAGATCTGGATGCCATTGATGCTAAAAAACTGAGAGCACGATACAAGCACTGCCAAAGTGTTCGAAGGCAACTACAAAGTAGATTTCGAAAAGAGTATCTAGCGCAGTTGGTACAACGAAGTAGACAGATATGTAAGCCTGTTAAACAAGGCGACATTGTGCTGGTAGAAATCAACAGTGTAAAAAGACTACAGTGGCCAATAGGAAGAGTAGTGAAAATTTTTCCCAGCCGAGATGGCCGTGCCAGTGTTGTGGAAGTGAAAATACATTCTGGGACATTGATTAGACCACTTCAAAAACTCTATCCCTTAGAGATATCAGATGCTGAGGATCCAGAGATACAAGCAGCAAAAGAGACAATAAACTGAAAGTGGTTAAAAACTATAAAAAACTTTTCGAAAGACAATCACAATTGTTTAAAAATTGCATTGAACTTTAAAATATTTTATTTTTATTTTTCTTTATTTTCATTAGTTTGTAACTTTAATTTTTTCTATTTGTAGTTTATAGATTTAATTTTTCTTAGTATGTAGTTTTATAAGTTTAAATTTTCTTAATTAATTAACTGTTTAATTTTTTATCTCTCACCTAAAAAATTAAAGGTGGGAGGATGTTAGGTATTGATATACTTTTGCCTCACTAGAGGGCGCCAGAGGTCCCGTTGAGATAAAATTCGAAGAACATTTTTTTGTTTACTCGCTCGCGGGACATTAGTTTTAGTTTTAGTTTTAGTTCTGCTCTAGAATGGAGAGCAATGTCATGAAATAGTAGTTTGCTCTCGGGGCCTTTTTGGCCTGATTTTATTATTCATGGAGCTACCGTTGAAGAAATAGAAAAGTAGCTCCTAGATTAGATTAGTTTTAGTTTCGCTTTAGTGAAGAGAGCAACACAATGAAATAGAATGCTCTCAGGCCACCTTTGGCCTAATTTATTTTTATGGAACCACCATTGTCATTACGAAATAGAAAACTGGTGGCTTAGTTATTAAAATATTACGAATAGAAAATCCACCATTGTCATTACGAAATAGAAAACTGGTGGCTTAGTTATTAAAATATTACGAATAGAAAATTGTTTTCGTGAAATTTCGAATATGTAAATACTTTTTGTAAATAGTGTTATTTTCATCATGTAACTATTTTAGTTAATAAACTGTATAGATTTTATCATCTTAAAGAAGAAGCTATTATTTCTAGAAAAACAAGTGTCCGTTATTAGTCTTCATTTTTTAACGTCGAAGAATTCTACAGGTAAGAAGAATATTATTATATCAGTTTGAAGATTATTACTTTGAAATATAAAATGATTTGAAATTATTAAATAAGACATTCGATCAAATAAAATAACCTGCAATCTATATATTACAAAGAATCGAGAAGATTCGCTTGAAGCCATTCAGTAGAATGGCGTTTTATAACAGAAGTGTCACTAAAACAAATGAATTAGATATTAAACAACAGTGGTAGTGATTGATATATCAATAAACAGACCTAAAATGACAACAAAAACTTTTAAAATTAAATTGTGAGAATTTTGTCTATTATAATAGGCAACCAAAAACAGGTTTTCTAAGTTTTATTTCTTTACACTATATTTACTATTTATTATTGTTTTGATAAATTGTTCTGCTAGTGAAATGACACTGAAACAGCCAAATTTTTAAGAACATTAGTACACTGTTAAAAAAAATGCAACTTCGTTGCCAGAAATTCTCTGTAATTACAGAAAAATACGTTTTGTCAACGTTATTTTTCCGTAATTTACGGCATTTTTCTCAAATTACTGAGAATTTCTTGCAGCAAATTTGCATTTTTTTAACAGTGTAGAATTGACATATCACTAAACTAACTTAGAATAACTAATCTAACTTATAACTCAGATACCGACAGTTCATATTGGAGCACACACTCCAAACCTCGCCGTATGTATGAGAATTTTTTTTACAGTGAATGACTCCATTCAGCGTTGATTTTGTTGTTTTCCCAGGATACACCTATTTTTTTTTTTTTTTTTTTTTTTTTTTTTTTTTGCATTTTGGAATCTGATATAATATATATTTTCATCTGTAATAATGCTTTCCCACAAGAAAAAATTTCTGTGTTGCCTGTTCCTTTCCTTGTTTTGTTGAGAGGGGCTCTTGTGAAATCCAATGGTGAAGCGTGACAGATGCTGTCACAGCCCCTTTCAAAAGGTTAACTCAATGCGTGTGGAAACCATTTTCCTGCTTTCTGAATCTTTCCTACTGCATATAAACATTTAAAAATCGTTGTTTGTTGTACCTATGATTGTTCGGCAAGTTTTTTTTTTTTTTTTTTTTTTTTTTTTTTGTAACTGAGAAGGAAACATTCAAAAGGTGTCATCTTAAAAAAATAATTGAAAAAAAAAAATATATATATGTGATTCTACTCTTCATAAAATACCAGAAAGTGAAAAAAATATCGACTGAAAACGAATTACAGCGACCACAAAAAATTATCAAAATTAAGAATTTCTGGCGATTTAGTGCTATTAAGCGATAAGTTTGCTAGCACCGAGATTGCCGTGTACGAACAGAACCGTGTTTTGCTTCTCCGCCAAGTCCTCAAAATCAATCGTCTAATAGTGTGAAATCGCCAAGTATGCTTAATTTTGGTAATTTTTTGTGAATGCTATAATTCATTTCAGCCGATAATTTTTTCACTTTCTGGTGTTTTATGAAGAGTAGAATCATTCAATATTTTTGAAGACGACATCTTTTGAATATTTCCTTGTGAAATGCAATGTTAAAATTTCAGTTCAAACTTGAACGACTATATTTGGTAAAGTTATATGCAATACATAATATGGTTCAACCTCACTTTTAAGTTTTTTACTTTTTACGATTGAATTTAAAGTGCACCAAAACTTTGAGCTACCATACGTTCACTCACAAGGGAAGTATGAATCAGTAAAATTCCTATTAAAACCAAAACAAGCTTAAATTAAAGAACGTCGTCGAAAACATAGGATGAAGCGCAAATTTCGTGCAACAACTCACCCATGGGGCAAGATAAGACCCTAGAAAATTTAGCTCCTTTTATCAAAATTAGCTACCAGAATAAGCGAGCAAGAAGGCATGGCACAGTGACAGTGTGTTTGACTTGAGACAAGAAGGACTTCAGTTCGATCCCCGCCTTGGTCGAATTTTGATTTATTTTTATTCTTATTTAAAACACAATACCAATGTTAGGTTAAAAATAAAATTACCAAATCATGGCAAAAAAGATTAAATCACAGGGTGGTTGCTGCTACTTTAGTACCAAAATTTGGTTAAATCAAAGTTTTAGAACTATATTCTAAGAACACTGAGAAAAAATTCTGTGACTGACATCTAGAATCTAAATTGTGGCTCTAGAAAAAATAGTTCCATGTCATCCTTATTAATTCTAGTTCCCTTTGAAAGAGAGTTCTAGAAACCCCTATTAGAATTCTAGAGCGTTTGCCTACATTCTCAAGAGCAAAGTTCTTTAAAAAATCTCTGCAAATAAATGCAAATGCAAATGGCGGGTTTCAGACTATAATCTTAGTTTATGACCAAATTACAGAAAATCAAGTGAGAATTTCTCGCAATACAAAAGATTCAGAATAGTGAGAATATTGTTTCACCCTCTAGAAATGTGTAGACTAGAAATTCTTGATCATTTCGTCTATTCAGTGTGTTGGAGTGCCTTATGAGCATAGCTCGGAAATCTATATTTATATTTAAGGGATTTAGAGAATAACCACTTATCCGTTCTATATGAAGGCAGTATATTTTTTTTCTCAGTGAACAAAGGCGCCAAATCATACTTAACTTACAATCTAACGCCACAGTGTCCTCGATTCGTCAACTTTAAAACTGAAATTTGTGATTGCTTTTTTAAACTATATATTCCTTGAAAAAGTATTGCTATGATTAGCAAGCTTTTCAAGTACTTTTCCTTGGTAAAATCCGCAACGAATGCAGGGATGAATTATAAGCGAGACGTATTAAACCCTCGATGATAGCTTCAGGGCTCCAACCCGAGTCCCTTCCTGATCTTCGATGACTTTTTCTAGTCATTTCTGATCTTTTGTTTCTTCCGGTTTCAGCTATATATATATATATATATATATATATATATATATTACACATTTAACATTATGAATTTTTTTCGTTTTCATCCCATGCTTTTTCTATGGCTTTTTAACTATTTTTTTCTCGTTTTTAACCGACTTCAAAAAAGAAGGAAGGTTCTCAATTCAAACCGTATGTTTTTTTTATGTTTGTTAGCTCATAACTTCTGAACGGATGCTCCGATTTTGATAATTTTTGTTTTGTTGAAAAGGTCTTGGTCTGAAATAGGTCCCATTGTAATATCTTTACGATCTAAAGAAAATACAGGGTGCCCAAAAAATTCAGTCCCAACTCTTTTAACTGCTAAATGGCTGCAGCTATAGTGATAAAAATGGTATGTAAGTATAGCAAAGTGGCCATACAGCACAAGGTTTAACCGCTTGCAGCGCCACCTGGTGGAAAATAGCGGAGTTAGTTTTCCTATCTCGAAAACGGTTCTAAAGAAAAAACTGAATTACAAAGTTGAAAAGTATCATCGATTTAGTACAAAAAGATAATTTAGACATTCATGCTAGCTTTCCTATCTCGAAAACGTTTCAAGGGGGGCGGTAGGCCCCCTCTCACAGAACTAATTATCATATAAAACTCTTCCTAAGCCTAATTTGAATTGTTTAACATAGGTTTACATAACAGTACTCCTTATCTTACCTCTTAATTTCCAGGTAAGAGAAAGCAGTGTGAGTGACACACCAGATTACTTGTTTTTGTTTGTTAACTCATAACTTCTGAACGGATGATCCGATTTTGATACTTTTTGTTTTATTGTAAAGGCCTTGGTCTCAATTAGGTCCCATTGTAAAATCGTTACAATCAAAAGAAAATACAGGGTGCCCAAAAGTCGGTCCCGACTCTAACTGCTGAACAGCTGCAGCTATAGTCATAAAAGTGGTATATAGGTATAGTAAAGTGGACATGTGCTACGCGATTCAACCGCCTGCAGCGCCAGCTGGTGGTAAACAGTGGATTTAGCGTTCCTATCTCGGAAAAGGTTCAAGACAGGGGAAAAAGTGAATTATAAAATTGCAGAGCATCATCGATTTAGTACGAAAAGATAGTTCAGACATTAATGCTAAAACAGAACGCTTAAAACGTGCATTTGTTTGTTCACAATTTTCTATTTTGTGCACACTTAAACGGCATTGTATATGTTGTTGCGTAGCGGATGACATTTATGCTATGTAAAATTCAAAGTATGGTTAATGTAAGCGGTCACATCGATTAACGCATAAACGTTTTAAACCGACTTAAGAGGTTCTCAATACAAACCATGCAGAAAAAATACATCCCATTTAGAAACACCTTTAAAAAAAGACACGTGTACTGTTTCCAATTTAATAAATAAAACACTTTGAGACACGTATAAAATATTTAAAAACATATATTTAATTAAAAAAAATCACATATTTCTAAGCTTTTCGCCCTGAAAAGCAGGACGAAAAGCTTAGGAACAAACATGTAGTTTTCTTGATGATGCCCTGCTTTTCAGGGCGAAAAACTTAGAAATATGTGATTTTTTTTAATTAAATATGTTTTTAAAACTTTTATACGTGTCTCAAAGTGTTTTATTTATTAAATTGAATATAAACCATGCTTCTCATTGTTGTTGTTTTTGAAATTTGTTAGATTTTAACTTCGTAAGAGATGATTTAATTTTAATACTTTTTTTGTTGTATTGATACTCACAAATGTCTGTTCTCGCTCTAACTGCTGAACGCATGCAGCTACACTGGAAAGGCAGTATGTAAGCATCGATGTTGAAACTTCTGTCTTTCAGCTGCAATGCATATTTTGCTCTTTGTTTGAACTTTACGCTGCGCAATTTACAGCGCAGCGGGTGACACGTATTCACTGTAATGTTCAATATATATGCCTAACAGAATTTTTGGTTACGAATACAGCGTATCCGTTCTTTACATTTCTAAAGACTTTTTAACTTAACGTATGCTCATTCAACAGATAGTTTTTTGCTCATAACCGATAAAGGCAAGAAAAGTGACACAACTTAAAAATGCAGCATTTGAGGAAAATCAACTTAAAAATAACTTGACTAGAATAAAACGGGCACAACTGTCTTTCGAGTGGATAACTTTCTAGGTGGAGATGTAACTTTATCGTTCACATTGGGTGCATTTCATGTATTTTTCAGTGACATAAACCATTTTTTGAGTTATGTCACTTTTCTTGGAAGTTGTGATTTGTGAAGCTGCCGTCGAACGTCTTTTGATATTCTGCTATATGAATAAGTTTTCACTGAAAAAATAAAAATAAAATCTTTTTGTAAAAAAAATAGAACCGACTCCAAAAATGAACTACTATTCAAACAACTAAAAAAAAAAAAAAAAAAAAAAAAAAAATGGGTATGAATGAAACTGTAAATTGCACCTAAAAGTATAAAATAATTTCCTTCGCTAAATAACCTATAACACTACAATTAATCATAACTTTTGAAGTCGGCGCAAAATTAAATAAAAATTGATAACTTTATTCAATACAAAAATCAAATCCTATTCAATATACACATCTCACATTGTCACCTGCAAAACGCAGCCGAAAACTACTTTGATTCAAGAAATCAAATAAGATTTCGTAAGCAGCAAAAATTGGCGAAGATGCTGGTATCTGACGTCCTTGGTGAAAGAAAAATCGCAAAATTATCTGGCAAACATATTTAATTTCTTTGGGATATCATGATTAGTCTGATAAGGTATATTAAGAGAGTAATCAAGAATATGAAACAATACATCGTACAATATATATTATGAAAATATACATCTTGTGTGTATGTTTTGATCGCCAATTCCAAAAGCCACCAAGGATGATAGTTATCAAAGTTATACCAAATTTGCAAAGGGAACTCTAACTTCATAGAAACATAAATACCGCATTGTAAAGAATGTTCACTCTTCTATGTAGATGCTATTAATGGACCAATTGTATACAGTGATAAAATAATAAAGGAAACGTGAAAATGGATCATTCGAGACAACAGTATTTGTTGCTACCGATCTAAAAACAAACCTTTAAAAACTAATTAAATTTAATTTAATTTTGCGCCGACTTCAAAAGTTATGATTAATTGTAGTGTTATAGGTTATTTGTCGAAGGAAATTATTTTATACTTTTAGGTGCAATTTACAGTTTCATTCATACCCATTTTTTTTTTTTTTTTTTTTTTTTAGTTGTTTGAATAGTAGTTCATTTTTGGAGTCGGTTCTATTTTTTTTTACAAAAAGATTTTATTTACATTCTAAAGTGCGGTGGCATGTAATGGCTTATGGCGTGATATGTTTCCCCTTCGTAACATGAAAATTTCTTCCTGTTTTTGTGTCGGATTAATAACTATATACCAATTCCCATGTTAAAACACGGCGTACTGATTGGTTTACTATTTTGAAGTAGCTTTTGCAATTTTTTACTTCACTTTAAATTTCTAATTTCACATAAGTTTTGCTTTTTAATACCCAGTAACTTTTAAATAATATAAGAAAAATCTAGCAAAATTTCCTATATTAAATCTCTCTTTATTACCTCTTTACCTTCTTCTATATTCAAGTATTGGATTCGTAAAAATTTTCGAACTCGGGTTTTTGATGGATTTACACGTTTTGAGAGATGTGAAACACGATTTGACCATTTTTGGAAAATGTCTGTCTGTCCGTCTGTGCGTGTGAGTGACAAGATTTTGTGACGACTGTATCACAGGTACTACTGCACATAATTTCATACAAATTGGTACGTAGTTACACATTGACATAAATTAGTTCCTATCAACTTTTGGTAAAAATTATCCAACAGCTTGTGTTTCCATCTCTCTTTTTCTAAATTTTTAACATGGTGGTATAAGGCAAAATTTTGTATAAATGTGCATAAAGAGAATTATTTTTTAATAATCATTATGGAATTTACAATAATTATTTGTAAAAAGATAATAAACCGGGGGAAAAAAATGTGCATGTAGGATCCTCGTCACCCCTCCTGGGGGGAGGGAGTTAATTCTCATGATGTGTATCTTTCAAAAGAGCTCGCGCGACAATTTAGATTCTACGATGTCAGTTAGAGAATTTTTTCTTAGTGTGTTTAATGTATATTAATAGAGAATTATTATTATTTTTTTTAATTCAATTTGTTGCTATCGAAAAAAGTTACGGCAATTTAAATAATCGCGAAATATGGCATTTGACTAATATTGGCCCTGTTTATGTAAGAGCGCATTTAACTTATCTTAATAAATAAGTATTTTTAAAATGTACTAATGCATGTCTTTCATTAATGTATACCTTTCTTTCTTTTGTCTTTTTATCTTGGCAATTGGAATTCGCTAGTTTCTAATACGCTCAAAATATTTCAAAAAGCATTGAAAGCTGAAGACTTTGAGACCTTCAGTTACCTTGTCGCAACATCTTGTCACAGACGTTTTATTCATTACATAAAATTCACCTTCATATAATATATAACAAGAAATTGGTGTCAAATTGTTTGCACAAAAAAATTATAGGCCATAAAAATTTCAATGTCTTTAAAAATCATTCATGTTTTAATTTCGAATGGGGACCCACAAAAAATGAACAACTCAACTTTCTAGCGAAGAGTTCTATATTTGATCAGATAAGAAACAACTGGTAATTTTTGGCAAAAATGTGAGATGGTGTGAATCACGCCTTAATGCTACAGTCGGCAGTAAAATTATTGAAGCACACATCCACATTTTTCATTTTGTTTTTTGTTAGTTTGATCGCTAATTTTTATCATCAAGTTTTTTTTTTTTTTTTTTTTATCATGATTCAACAAATATTTACTTAAAAAAGTAGTATTAGGTGCACATTTTTTGAGTAGGAATTATTGCTAGAGCTTCAATAATTTTATTGCCGACTGTAGGTGTGTCACTTTCTCAAATTCTTGCTCTTATTTAAAAATACAGACTGCATTAAGGAAAAAAAATCTGACATACTTCTATATACCTCTAAAAAATTGCAATCTGACTGCAAAAACAGGCTTTGAAATAAATCGTGAAATTATTTAAACTTCAATTTGAAATTAAATAATCAAATTTTTACAAAAGTAAATTTTATATATTCCAAAAAAGGTTTTTTTCTCATAAATTCTAAAATTTTCACCACACTATATTTTCTTTGCACTGCAAAAATTTACTTTTTCACATGTATTGCTTCACAAATTTTCATTCTAACACACGGAATAATGTGAAGCAACTTGTGTTTAAACATTTTCCTTTATTCCCAAAGTCAACATTTACATATCTAAAGGAAAATATGTTCTAAGAATTTGTAATTTAAATGTCTTCTTTACAGAGAAAAACATAAATTTATACTTAAGAAATAAAAATTCTTCCAGATTTTTTTTTTTTTTTTTTTTTTTTTTTTTGAAATATGTACTTTTTTTTTCAACTATTGTTCAACTATATATATATATATATATATATATATATAGTATATATTTAATAGTATATATTTAATAGTACATATATATGCATACTGCAGTTTATTTTAAACTTTTAAATCTTTATTATTTTAAAGTATATAATCTTTGTAGTTATGTATATATTTATATGTACAGAGAGAGATTGGTTCGTTGGATGAGTTTTACGTTGCACTAGTGCTGCGAAATGGGCAATTGGCGACGATCTGGGACTCACCCCTAGAGGTGGTCTGGAGACATGCCATCACAATTTTGATCCTTCACGGAAGGGATGTACAGAGAGAGAGATATGAGGAATGATTGAAAGAGAAACAAATAATCAAATTTTTAATATAATTCAGTGTACAATGGACAAAAAGTGAAGAAATACAGAAATATAAACTAACTGAATTCATAATCACTCGTAAATATTGTTTAACCCTTTCAGGGGCGGAGGTACATATTTTATACCACCTAATTTTAGTTCTCAACTGCAAAAATTCCTCCCAGAAATTTTATATAAAATTTTACTTTTTTACCTTATCTGAAAACATTCTTTTATTACTTTTCTTCTAATCTTGATCTCAGACTCTGGTGGCATTTGGTTTTAAATGAACTTAAATTCATTGCCCCTGAAGGGGTTAAAGTATACAAAACAATGAACACAAACGAAAACGCAAATCCAGAAATTTACAATTGTGGCCTTTAATGTAGCATAATATTTTTGTGTGGCCCTGTAAATCTTAATGATAATCACTATTTTTTTCTATAGAAAGCATTATTTGTGCATATGAATTATACATGTAAATTTCATTGTGATTTTTTGTACAAAATAAAAGTATTAAAATGTGATTTGTAGAAATAACACTTATAGAACGGAATGATTCTGGATTCCCTGTATATACACCAGTGATAGTATTTTCCATATTTCAAATTGGGAACATTCCATAGTGAAATTGTTAACGTGTATCCGTTTCAAGAAATACCAGGAATATTTACGAAAGTTACAGAGCGAATAGACAGACGGACAGACAGTCAATCATATCATATCTTAGTCACTCTTAAAATAGATTAGAAAATGTTAAAAATGATTAATGAAAATGAAAATGTCCTTCCGGCAATATTTAGTCATAGCCATTAATGTAACAGAATATTTTTTATATGAGCCCCTTCTGCTATTAAGGCACATTATAATGAGACTAAAAATTTAAAGAAGATTCCAAATCACTACTAAAATCCATGCCTGAACAAAAATGCCATTCCGGCAATATTTAATTATAACCATTAATATAACTGAATATTTTTTTATGAGCCGCTACTACTATTAAGGCACATTAAAATGAGACTAAAAATTTAAAGAAGATTCCAAATCACTACTAAAATCCATGCCTGAACGAAAATGCCATTTCGACAATATTTAATCATAGCCATTAATGTAACTGAATATTTTTTATATGAGCCGCTACTGCTATTAAGGCACATTATAATGATACTAAAAATTTAAAGAAGATTCCAAATCACTACTAAAATCCATGCCTGAACCAACCGTAATTCGGTATTCCAACCCAGCACTTAGAAACTGAGGCTAAAGCTCTAACCTTTCTTTCACCAGAAGAGCTATTTTTCAGTAAATTTGTATCTTTTTATAAACGAATATTACAACTGAAATTCAAAATAGCCTAAGAAAAATATTGAAATGTTTTCCATTTTTGATATATAATTGCCATAAGTAATTAAGACTCTATCACGATGAAAATGTACTTTCTTTTCACATTACTAAATTTATTTATTGAACTTTTCTCCTATAAAATTAGATTATCTCACCTAACACTTCCCTTATATATACTGATTTAAAAAACTACCTAACACAAAAACACACCAGTAACGCATATGTTTAATTTTTCGTTTTTTGCGCTTCGACTAAAGCATCAATATTTCTACAGTTCTTCTAAATCATTTAGAAGAAAAAGTAAAATTATGGAATATAAATGGGTCATCCACTAAGAAATATATTAATAAAACTTTTCTAAAATATAAATTCCTTTCCGTTATTCTAACATTTATTTTTCTTCTACTTCTCCATTTTTTTTAAAATCATACATACGTTTTTATACCTGTCAGCTCCATATTCAGTATTGTAACATTTCTGACGTAACATTTGCAAGGCATGAAAATTTTGTGATGGATGAAGTACCCGAAATTCAATACGCAGGAAATAAGTGACTGTAAATTTCATGGAAGTATATTAAGCTTGATTAAAACATTGTCTTGAAGGATATTAAAGTCTACCAATGTTTGGTACCTAACACACACAGATACACAGACACAAGCACACACACACACACACACAAAAAAAAAAAAAAAAAAAAAAAAAAAAACTTTTTTCTAAAGTGTTTCAAAACAGATCTTAAAAACTTATTTAAGCTGTCGCAGTAAACGAGAAATAGTAAACATAATTTCTTTTTGAAGATTTATATAAACTCATGCGGAAGAATTCTCTGCAAAAAAAAAGATATGTATCTCTATTGAAATTGAACTGGTTTGATTAATTCCTGTTCTGTATTTTACTTCATCAGTGTTAAATGGATACAAGCGATACATTTCCCACTTAAGTTATTCTTTCACATATGGATATTTCGTTATCATATTTTTGACATTTCCGCTTGTTAGTGAAATTATATATAGTATTTTTATGTGTGTTCTTTGACAGACGATTTATGGTATTTTTATCCAGTCTATGTTTATACTAATAAATTAAATGACATCAATGAAAAAAAAAATTACTTATAAGGTTACTTTCATTTATGAGGGATTAGACATCGGACTGGCTGTTATATATATAATATATATATATATAAATGTTATATATATATATATATATATATATGTTATATTTATATATATATGTTATATTTATATATATATATTATATTTATATATATATGTTATATATATATAAATATAGAAAACTTTTTTTTGTTTTAATTTTTGTACAGTACAGTACGGTACTGTCTAATTCAGTGCATACATTAACTTACAAATTGTAATTTGGCTTCATAGTAAACCTACTTTTTTGTTTATTGTTACAAACTTTACTACATAAAATACAAATATTTTTACTGTATTGTAAATATTTTCGGAGTTCGTATTATGTTTTATATACAACTAGCAGGCTACGTCCTCTTTGCTGGTCACTGTATGTAACAGTGGTGGCTCGTGCACCGAAAATTGGTGAAGAGGCACACTGTATTTTACGCTGTATTCATTTATAGAATAAAAATTTACATTTAAATAAGTATTTTTAGTTAATTTTAGTTAAGACCATGCTTAATAGAAATTATGATTAAAAATACTTAAATATTATTTTTCAGCTCTTCACCTATTTTCGGTTAACGAGCCGCCACTGGTATGTAAATGAATTTTCAAAAGAATTGAATCACCATTTATATTTTATATCACATTATAAATAAAATCTTAAAAAAAAAAAAAAAAAAAATACCTGCATTGAAATCCCTCTAAACCTCACTCCGGGTACCCGTTGTACATGTCCCCCGCTCTTTATACTATATTAAAAGGAGCAGGAAAATTCCGGACCAGACTAATTATAGACCTTTTTGCAGAATCAACCCCATGGGTAAGTTACGGACAAAACGTTGGTCCGGAATTTACCTATGCGTTTCCACTCTACTCTTGTAAACTGAGGGGTGTTTCACAAATAAAAAAAATTAAATCGGTAATGATTGATTTTCCAAAAAAAAAAAATTAATAATACATTTTTATAAGTAAATCATTAAACAAGTATTTAAATTTTACACATATTTTACTTTAATATTAGTCTGAACATAATTACAATTTTAAATAGTTAAAAAAAAAAAAAAAAAAAAAAAAAAAAAAATGCAAACACTTTCATTAAAAGTTTAAGATAGATTAAATAAAAAAATATATAGTTCACAAAAAAAAAAAAAAAAGAGCTTGAGTCAAATTAAATATTATTACCTTCTCCTATTCATATGACAGTAGATGAACTTTTGTTTTCGCGTAAAATTTTCGAAATGGAGTTTTAGCTATAATTACACGTTCTGAGATACCATAAATCCAAAAATTAGGTTTTTGGCGGTCGTTTTGTGTGTTTTTTAAGATTAAATAATGAAATAAATATACACATTAGTGTGAACATATATAAAATTTTAAATATTTAAAAAAAAAAAAAAAAAGCTTGAATTAAATTACCCATTTATATGGGTAAGAGAAAATAATAAATAAATAAATTAATTAATTAAATAATAAGTACAAAACTTTGAAACAACGCCATAGAATGCAAGAACTCTCAACAACTGTTTTGGTTGAAAGAAAATACGACTTTTCGTCAGGCGAACAAAGTAGATATACAAACATAGCGATAACGCACAAACTACATAAACACCTACTTTGTTCATGCCTACTTTTTTCGCCTGACGAAGGGTAGTGCATTTTTTCGTTCTGAAACGATTGTTGTGATTTCTTACATTATATGGTGTTGTTTCAAAGTTTCGTATTACTTTTAAAATTCCAGTTCAGTAGTGTTTTTGATAAACAAAATAAATCACTATTTTTATTCCGTTACCCGACTAGCTTGGGTAATGGAAGTACTGTATTCGCTCCAAAAATTTTATATCGAGTTTTCACCGTATTTACATGTTTTAAGGTTTCTTGAGTGAAATGGTCAGTGTGTGTGTATGCATGTATGTGGGGAATCTTCTAGCTATCTTATCTCCAAAGCTATTAAAGATAAAACTACGAAACTTCAGAATTGAGACAGGTCTAGTGTACAGATGAATTTTGGTGAAAATTGTATAACTTGAAGTGGAACATCGGAAACCGTAGGTAAGACCGTAAGTCTGTTTCTCAAAAACGGCTCTAACGATTTTCTTCAAAGTTTCTATATAAACACACTATTGAATTTCCTCTCGAATTATATAGTTGGTTAATTTATGAAAATGGATAGGCGTCCTGTATAAATAGCTCAATTTAAGGTTTCGCAAGAGCGTTTCTTTAAAAACGGCTGTACGATGTTTTTTTTTTTTTTTTTTTTTTTCAAACTCACCATATTAACTCCCTTTTAAATATCCTTTTGTATGTAATTGTTGTTTTCAGGTCAATAATTGTGTATGCCAAGTTTTGGTAAATGTTGGTATCTCAAAAACTGCTCTAACGATTTTCTTGAAAATTATTGCATGAATCCATTTTAGATACAATTTGTCATATGTTATTTGGTTATTACAGGAAAAGTAAAAGTCATACCGATTGGGTAGATCAGTTTTAGATCTCAGCAATTGGTGTTTTTCAAAATAACTATCATCCCCCCCCCTTATTTTTTAACTCGCTATTTAAACTCTATTTTATATGTATTTATACGTGTATCAAGTTTCTCATACCGGAAAATTTTTTAGGTGTCTACTTCGTCAGGTCATTTTTACGCCTTCTAAACACATTATCTCCAAAAAATGCATATAATACGTGTAATAATGAGTAATAGAAGTCGTGTGGCTGTTTCACATCAGATTTTTTTTTTTAATCGTTTTATAAAAAAAAAAAAAAAAAAAACTAAAAAAGAATTACTGAAATCGTACAAACCACTTGAGGCCCTCCACTGCCATCGATAGCGAAAAATATATTGCGCCCTATCTCCACCAACCCTATGTCTAATCAGAGTTTCCACTGTTTACGGCAACATCTTACCAACCAGGCACTTCAACTTGAGTGTTTATTGTACTGTAGGTGGCCCTCTTAGGCTCTAATTTTCCCTGTTTACTGGTAGGATATATCTCATATTCTGCATATAAGTGGATAAGTTTTAATTTGAGTATATATATATATGTCGACAGGTGGCGCTGCTACATTGAAATTATTCGGTTTATTTCAAGGCTGTATTTCAGCTTCTACTGTGTGTAACTGCACCAGTTTTAACAAGTGTACATACACCGACAGGCAATTCTGTTATGTTGCAATCTGCCTTGATTGTGAGAAGGCTATATCTCAGATTCTACAGTGTGAAACTGCACCAGTTTTACACTGGTATATATCGGCCGACAAGTGGTGTTATCTGAATTCTATCTTAAAGTTTTCTTATTTATTTGAATTTTGTGTGTTATCTTCTGCTGTAAATAAGAGCACAACTTTTATTCTGTGCGTATTCAGATGAATTATTCTTCTGTTATATTACTTATATTTTTCATATCTTGTTCGGCTATTTCTGTTTTAGAGTTGATTTTGGAATTAGAAGCATAAGAATACGGCAATGTTTAAATAAATTGTAATATAATCACATCTCTCTTAATAATTTTTGCAGTGTATATTTTAAATTCTTGTTTTATAACTGTGTTGTTATTTCATAGTAAAATGTTAATCAATCAATAGAAATTTATTTGTTTTAATTGTTGATCGTATACATTTGTTTATAAGAAATAATATATCTTTAATGTATCATACATAAATAGCGTTACGCTTATATTTTATTGTATTTACACTTTATTATTACTGCTGCAATTCAGTTCTATGAAATCTGAGTATCATCTACACATTGATGGATGAAAGTTCATTCATACGGAAATTAAAAAGAAATGAAAATAGATTACATTATAACCAAAACCACCATTTTATGCATATGCATGTATTAAACTAATAGTACAATACTGTATCAAACTTATGCTACAAAACATTTAAAAAGCGAAGCTTTAAAACTTGTGACTGATCCCTCACATTTTACGAATCAAAAATAAAGTTCTTCCATCCTTTCTAGAAGGCATAGGTAAATTCCGGACCAAATATCGGTCCGGGTATTTAACCATGGAATTCCTCGACTCCCCCCTTTTGGTCCGGAAGTTACCTACACGCATATTAAATAGCAGATTTCTTCCGTTTTAAAGTCGTTTTGCTTCTGCGGAGTATCAAAATTGTGATGGCATGTCTCCAAACCAACTCTAAGAGTGAAGCCCAGGCCACCAATTCCCTGTTGCGCAGAACTGGTGTGACGTAAAACCCAACCAACCACAATGCACTCATTTTGAAACAATGCTCTATGGTCTCTTGTGAATGATTCTCAAGAATGAATCGACAATTGTTATTAAATTTAATGGATTATGTATGGGAAATAAGTACGCTGTAATTTAAAAATTGCAACTCTTAGAACTTCAAAACTGATATTTTTAAAAAAGTTATTCATTATTCTTTAATATTACACTGTTTTTTGTTTATTATTAGACTCTTATTTTAAGATAAAAGCAATCGAATGATATCGCGTTGTGAAACTTTGCACTGTAATACAGTCGGCTGCAAAATTATTCGAGCACTAGCAATAATCCTTGCCAAAAAAAAGTACACTTAATACAGCTTTGTTAAATAAATCCTTGTCGAATCATGTTCTTAATCAGTCCTAGAACATGATTCGACAAGGATTTACTTAGCAAAACAGTCTTAAGTGTACTTTTTAAATATAGGAATTATTGGCTAGTGCTCGAATAATTTTGCAGCCGACTGTATCTTTAAATCTAATTTACAAGTTCATTTTATTTTTTAAATATCTTGACATGAAGAGAAAAGAAATTAATTTGCACGTGAATTAAATTAAAATTCATCTAACGCTTTGTGAAATGTTAAATTTACACGTTAAATATGACGTCATTACAGATTATTATTTTTTTTTTCTAATGAAATAATTTATTTAATACTAATCATTAATGTTTAAATAGATGTGTAAACAAAATTGGATTAAAAATAAATAAATAGATAAATAATTTACCTGAAGCATTAAAAGTTTTTTAACATTAAATACTAAAAAGTATAATTTATAATAAATTTTATACACCTTAGTAAAATACGCAAGCGAAGTGATGACGTCACTGATCGTCAGTAGGGCCAATAAAAAGATTTTCTATGTTAATCGCCCCTTGAATTTTTTGTAAAAAATTATTAAAAATCAAGGAAAATTATTTCCGGATTTTAATCCCCAAATTTAGGTATAGATATGTATTACTTATTTTGGGCATGAATTATATTAAATTGTTTTGCTGTTTAATTGACCAAATTTAATTTTAAATTTAAAAACTGTAGAAAAAAAATGGCAAATTTCCATTTTCGAATGTAAACTTAAGCATTTCATTTCAAAGGGTGATATTAGCACAATAAATATCCAACTAATATACTGATTAAAATGAAAATGATAAATATTCTATTATAATCTGAAGTCAAATTTGTGTTCAATTGTCTAAATAAAGTATCTGATATAAGATACTAATATGTTTCAGTGGAACAGATTTGATATGTCAACCTTGGCGGGGAAAAATAATCTTCAAATTATCTAGCGAATATATTTAATTATTTTCAAAAATAATGGTTATTTTAACAGAGTATATTAAGAGAGCAATCAATAATATGAAACGATATTACGTACCATATATATTACGAAAATATAAATCTGGTATGTATATTTTTGTATTACGCTTTTGATCGCCAAACACAAAACGAGTAACTCGGACACCATGGACGTCCAAGTTTTAAAATTTAAAATTAAAATTTTATCAATTTGACAGCAAAATAACTTAATCTAACGCATGCACACAAAAACTAATACATATTTGTAAGACCTAAATATGGGGATTAAAATAGGGAAAAATTTTCCTTGATTTTTAATATTTTTTTATAAAAATTCCAAAGGACGGTTAACATAGGAAAACTTTTTCTTGGCCCCACAGTTAAAAGTTTTCCTGTGTCCCCCTCACATTCATAACTAGAAATATGGGTCGAATAAAACTGTTCCTAAACTGCTAAAAATTTCAAGAGAAAATTCTGTGTAATCCATTATCTTAAGTGTTACGTAAAATTACAGAGAAAAATAAACCGAGATGTTAAAAAACTTATTTTATATATTCATTTTTATAACTAATATTAATTTAATTAATTACTGGTGAGAATATATTTCGGACTTGGAATGCTTTTTCTGAAGTAGAAACAGTCATTTTTAATTTTAATTAAAAAATTAAATAATAAAATTAGGTAAAAATACAGAATAAAGATTGAGAATCTTGATTATTCACTTCTAACTAAGAATTACTGTAAATTTAGAGAGATCCTGTATAAATATTTACATTAAATTTACAGAAATTTTTCACAGTGTATGTTAGATTATTTTTAAAATAGATTTAATATTATTATTTTACCTTATTGATTTTATGGCTTAATGTGCAATTGATCTTTGTAGCATTAAAATGCAGGGTAAGAGAAAGTCGTGTGAGTGACATGCTTAATTATTTTTTTACTTTTCAGCACTGTGAAATCGTTAAAAAGCAATAAAACCGCTGAACTTATAAATACTTTCTATACTGAAAAATTCTTTAAAGACTTTTAAATACACATGTTAACTCATTAATAATCTTCAGTTTGTGTCATGTTAATTTTTCAAAGAAAAATCATTTAACTATTGGAGGCATTAAAATATATATATATATATATATATATTTATCCGGTGTTAAAAATGAAAGATAAATTAGAAAGTTATTTTGAAATTAAAATATTTTTGATTTCTGAATATAAATTTTTAAAGTACAGTCGGTAACAAAAGTGTCCGAACACTAGCAAAAATTCCTATATAAAAAACATACACTTCATACGGTTTTGTTAAATAAATCCTTATCGAATCATGTTCTTACACTGAATAAGAACGTGATACGACAAGGATTTGTTTTACGAAACCGTATGATGTGTACTTTTTTTACTTAGGAATTTTTGCTAATGTTCGGACACTTTTGTTACCAGCTGTATAATTTGCACAGATTTTTTTTTTTTTTTTTAATATATATAATACAGAAATTTACATATTTAAATTTAACTTTAAATATTTGAAGTAATTTTACACATTTTATTAAAGGGAAAAATCATTTATTCAAAAACATGGCATTGTTGATAGTCATGTTCCTAATATAAGTTTGAACTTAGTTTTATAGTATAATTAAAAAAAAAATACGTTTTAAATTTATTTCATTTATTTTTATATAAGAAATATTTTCAGTAACTTCTTGTGTGTATTTTTTTCAATTCTATGCATTTTTATTTTTAAGTAATGGAAATTTAAATAAATAAATATTATTTAGGAATTTAAAAAAAATAAATATATTTCATAAACGATCACCTTAAAATGCAAAATTACACAACAATTGTTTCAGTCCTAAATAACTAAGCATGTTTTTTCATCAGACGAACAAAACACACACACATGCGCAGTTTAAAATTGAAGCACACAAAATCTCTGCAAACCACTAGATTAATAAAATAATAATAATAATGATAATGATAATAATAATAATACTTGTATATATTTTACATAGGTTGCATTTTTCAGCCAGCAGTTGTGTATATATTTGTTCGTCTGATGAAGGGTATTGCTTAGATACTTCCATCCGAAATGATTTATGCGTATTTTTACAATTTATATTATTTGAACACAAAGTTACCATTCATTATCGTTTAGCATAAGATATTTTTACCTGCAAAGCGTTTCTTTATCAAATGAATGAAGAACGTGCAAGATAAAAAGAACTAAAACGTACGAAATGATTTTTTTTTAATAAAAATTTTCGAAAGTTTAAAAATAATTATATTTTTCTTCAGAAAAATATGACAAGCGTTTTAATTTTTGTTACTTTCAACATTAAAAATTTTTGATAAATCAGTATAAATATAAACATTTTTGTTTTGTTTGTTTGTTTGTTTTTTCTTTATATAATCTATTAGAGATTTTTTTTAAGCAAATACACCAGAATAAATCTTTTAAAAACAACTTTTTATAAAGCGATAACATTTTAAACAAATTATTTTCAACTTTAAGTATATATATATTGTCAAATAATAAAACGCGTTCTTCTTCTTCTTCTCTCTCTCTCTCTCTCTCTCTCTTTTTTTTATTTTTTATTTATTTTATTTTATTTTATTTTATTTTATTTTATTTTATTTTTTTATTAAAACAAATTTATTTGTTTTTCTATATTTTTATATTTGAAAATTTTTAAAAAGAAATAAATTTGCGCTAAAACAATTTATAGTTTTTTTTTTTTTTCTTAAAGTTGTTTAAAAATTTCTAAAACAGTTAAGCATGCAATAATTCATTAACTTAAGATTCAATCATGGTTTGTTTAGAAAGAAAAAAAAATAAATTCAATCTTTTTCCATACTTAAAGAAAACATGTTTAGCAGTTTAGTTTTCTAAATCAAAGAAAAAACGTAGAATGATATTTTAAAGAGAAATTTGAAATATAAAAGTTTGTTTTATAGCTTTAAAGAAAAATAACTTTTGGGAAAGCTTTTAATAGAAGATTTCTATGAATTATTCAAAATTGTATAACGCAAAAATTAACATATTTAAAGGTAACTGTAAATATTTGAAATTTGTACACATTTGGTGCATAAAAATTAAATATTCGCTCATTCAAAAATATATTTCGATGAATTTAAAATTAATCTATGTTTGTTTTCATGGAATAAAAAGACGAAATATACTTTGAATTTCTATTATTTTTTCTATTTTACATATATATATGCATGTGTGTGTGGAATATTATGTCTATCATATTTCTAAAATAATAAAGATAGAAAAATGAAAGTCCAGAACTGAAAGAGATCTGGTGTACAGATGGTTTTTCTAACTTTTGGGGAAAATGGGAAAACCGGAAGTGGGACAGTAAGTATGTACCTCAAAAACGGCTCTAACAGCTTTCTGCAAAACTACTACAAAATTACCGTATTAGATGTCATCCTTTCGTATTTTTTTAAATAGTTAGTTAAGGAAAATTGCTAGGCATACTGTATAAGTAATTTAATTTGAGGTCTCGCAAGTGCATTCCTTTAAAAATGGTTATCCGGATTTTTTTAACTCGCCATATCCTTTACATATCCTTTCGTATTTAATTGTAGTTTTCCAGATTTTTCAACAGACGACTTTGCCAGATTTCCACTCAGAAAAAATTCTTTAACTGACATCTAGAATCTAGGTTGTGATTCTAGTAAAAAAAGTTCCATGCTATCCCTGTAACTTCTAGTCCCTTTTGAAAGCGAGTTCTGAAACCTCTATTAGAATTCTAGAGCATTTATTTATATTATCGAGGTCAAACTCTTTTAAAAATCAATGCAAATAAATGTGAATAAAAGAGGCATGCTATAGCAACTATAATCTTGGTTTATGACCCATTCTAGAAATCAAGCGAGAATTTCTCGGAATACAAATGATTCAGAATATTCAAAATATTGTTTCACCATCTAGAAATGAATTGACTAGAAATTCTCGATCATTTCCTCTATTCAGCTTATTGGTGTGCCTTATACGCATAGCTCGGAAATCTATATTTGTAGTTTAGTGATTTAGAAACTGGCCACTTATTCGTTCTAGATTAAAGCTTTATATATATATATATATATTCTTAGTGTTAGTGAAATCTGGTATCGCAAAAATTGCTATAACGATTTTCATGAAAAATCGCTACATAAATACTTTTTTAGATATAATTTCAGATGTATTACTTGATTATTACAGGAAAATTGACAATTTTTCTGATTAGTTTTGTTAGTTATAGATCTAAAAAATTAGTGTTTCAAAAAACGGCTCTACACTTTTTTTTTTTTTAAGTTCTCTATGGAAATTTTGTTTTATATGCCTTTATACTAGTATAAGTCTTCTCTTATAAGAAAGTTGCTAGGTGTCTGAATTTTTTAGTTAAATTTTATGTCTTCTGACCACACTATCTCAAAATTGTATATAATACGTGTAATAGTAGGTAATGGAAGGCGTGTGGTGTTTACACACCAGATTTTTATATATACGAAGAAAATATTAGATTTGGGAAATTTTTACACGTCCGATATTAGTAGGAGTTACAAATTACGATTTGACAATTTTTAGGAAAGGACTGTTGTGTTTCTTAGAAAAGGTTTGTGGGCACTGTATCTCCCGAAGGAATGGGTCGTAATTCTAGAAAAAAAAATTTACATGTCATTGAACTACGATATAAAGGGGTGTTGGTTATGTTTTGCTATATATCGTAGGATAGGTGTCACAGCTTTTCTGTTAATTTACCTGTTTACAGGATGGATATAATTCAGCTTCTACTGCATATAGGACACAAAACTTGATACGTTAGAGCAAAGGTAGTCAACTTAGGGACCCTATATATAGAGAGACTGGACATTGACCAAAACTCGGCCATTTTAGTGCCAATTCGGAGCGATCCCCGTAGAATGTAATGCTTTTTTCTTCGCGATTGACGCTTTACTATACAACATAAATGAAAGGAAATTGTGCAAAATTTGTGCAGAAAGGTATGCAGAATTATAAATATGTAATCTTTTTCGTCTTAGAAAAAAGAATTTGAAGGAAAATGAATTTGGTTTTAACCTTCGACAGGGTTACTTTTTCAACTTCTATCGGAAAACAGAAGAATTTTTTTGTTGTATATTTCTGTATTAAGCAAAATACGTTGATTGTGAAAGTAATTATACCTTATTTTTTTCTGAGGATATACATTCTATATATAAAAGGGTAGAAAATGTTTAACAAAAATATGGTAATCTTAGTTTTTGTGAAGTAATTCATGAATGAATGTAAAACTACGGCAGAAGAACAGAAATTATTTTTTATTATTTTATAAAAATATTTACGTAATATTTTTACAATCTAAAAATAACGCATTATTAATAATAATGACTTAATTAATTATTAAAAATAAAATTTAATTAATAATAATTTGTAAAAATATTAACTAATATCTTTAGAAATTAAAAGAAAGTTTTTATTTATTTTATTTACATTTGCTTATTTCATTGATTTTTTTTTTAATATTATATAAATAAAAATATTAACTTATTTAAATATCATTTATAAAATTTATTATGGCAATTATTATTTAAAAGAAATTTATATATCATATGCTAGCAAATAATATACACCTTATTTTCTTTATTTTTATCAATTTATTTTAAGAAATCTGATACATTTTGTGTACTAACAAATAATCAAAAAATATCTTTTTATATAGTTATTTTAAATATGTATTTTAAAATATATCAGAAAAATACATTGAGATCTAACATATTAAATATATTGCACAACAGAACTTAAAAACTAATAGCTAGCAAATAAATAATGTAATTATCTCATATGTTAGGAAATAAATACGCAAAACAGCGTGCAATAAGATAATTCAAGCTATTTAAAGCATGATATAAAATAAATAATTAGGGATTTCTATCTTTTAAAAGTATTCTAAATTTAAATCAATTTATCTCCCAACAAAGTAAAAATGTAATAAACAAGTTCTCTTTCAATTGAGACGTAAAATAATCGAAATTCCTTCTCAGCGTAATGATAAGCAATGGAGCAACTGGCACTAAAATGGAGAATTTTGTCAATAAGACGGCGCACCAATGTCCAGTCTCTCTCTATCGAGGGTCCCTAAGTCAACTTAGCGACCCGCCCTTTAGTGGGGGTTTCAGCATTTCTAGTGGGTGGTAAAGGTTTTAATCGATGCAGAAGTACTCTCAATTTCTTAAATTTAATTTAATTTTTTTTTTTTTTTTTAAACACTGAAATTGAAAATTTTTTTATTATTATATGCATTACTTTGCTGCTACTCCATTTTATAAATTTTAGAAAGTTACTTCCCTATTTTTTAAATCGCCGTTTTTAAAACAAGCTAACAAGCTAACAAGCGCACAAAAGTATAGACAGTAGGAATAAAAATGTTATCTATCCTTTTGTTAAATTTGTCCCATTATAAAACAAGTCATTATTATGTTATATAAAAAATAAAATAAAAATAAAAATAAATAAATAAAAATCAAGTTGTAATGCTTATTCCGTTTAAGTTCATGCCTGTCGACAGATAGCGTTTTCATACTACAATTTTTTCTGTTTACTTGAAAGCTGTATCTTAGTTTCTATTATATAAAACAACGCCAATCTTGTTTTTAAGTTAAACAATATGAAAAATTTTGCTCATTTAACCTGTATGTAAACCGATCGATAGGTGTCGCTCTTATTACTCACTTTCTGTGATTTTTCAGATGCCTGCATAACGGAATTCGTTTTTTAAAATTATACCAAACTGCATGCGTACAGTAAATAAATCTCTTTTTACGATGCATACTATGTGCATTCAATAATATTTCAATGATTATATAAGGTGACAGACATATTAAATTAACGATGCTATAATAAAAGAAATTTATCATATTTCAAATTGCAAGTATCTAAAGAAGCTTATTTGGAAGTCAGTCATATATTTACTTAATTAAAGGACAGAAGTCGAATCAGATGATATATCTACTCCTAATTGCCGATTTAACGAAATACTTTGGCGATATAAAGTAATAATATATTGTATTTTATTTCATCAAACATATTGCATTCTTCTTATATATGAAATAGACATAATCTCATCATAAGAGAAACTAAATAATTTATTTATCACTTTGCATACTAAAGACATTTTAAAGAAATATTTAAATGAAAATAATATGGCAAAATAAAAGAATTTACCGTTATTTCCGAACGGGAATTTTGAAAAACAAATTAAATTGGAATCAGAAACATTAACTTATTATGAAATGAGCGTGAAAGCAAAATATCGTCGAATGAGAATTGCCGAAAAAATATTGAAATGTCAAAATACGCTTAAAATGTGTTTTATCTTTTTATAGCTGTGTTATAAACCTTTTTTTATTTTTTCATATTTTTGAGATATTGAATGATACCACAGAGAGAAAAATTGTATAAATTATTTATCACTCTTCATATAATAGACATTAAAAAGACATTTCAATGATAATAAAATTATATAATAAATTAACAATGTTATCAGAGAATAAACCATTCTAATTTTTGAGTGGGAATATCGAAAATAATTTCATTTAGAAGATATCCATTTTTGCATAATATACAATCGTAAGTCAGGTCAGATGACTGAAAAATCCAAATAGTCAATTAAAGGAAATTTTGAAACAACAACATAATTACAAATAAGTTTTATCTTTTCCTACCTATATTAAAAACGTTCTTATCATATTTGGAATAGTCAATGATTTCATGATAAGAGTAATTAAATAAATTATTTTATCACACGCATATTGCAAGTGTTAGAAAAAGAATACCTTTATATGATAATATATATATATATATATATATATATATATATATAATGATTATTTAAAAAAAAAAAAAAAAAAAAAAAAAAAAAAAGAGGAAGTATCATAATTTCCGAACGGACAATAAAATTAATTTGGAAGACTACCAGCCATACTTTCATCTTTTTGAAACGGATGTCAAATTATTTGGTGGTCTGATCAAAACTGCCGATATATGTTATTGTTGATATTGAATGGATTTTACGTCGCACTGGAGCTACGCTATAGGCAAAAGATTACGGTCTAAAATTCACTCTTAGGACTGGTCCGGATACAGTCGGCAGCAAAAATATCAGTGCACTAGCCAATAATTCTGATCTCAGAAAAGTTCACTTAATACTGTTTTGTTAAAAAAAATCCTTGTCGAATCATGTTCTTTGACTGACTAAAAACATGACTCGACAGGGACTTATTTAACAAAGGAGTATTACGTGTACTTTTTTTAGAAAGGGATTATTGCTAGTGTTCGGAAACTTTTGCTGCCAACTGTACATGCTCTCACAATTTTTATCCTCCACGGATGAGATAGTTCTGCTGCATCGGTAAGACTCGGATATATAATTTGATCTAACATGCAGACTTTAGGAAATATTGGAACAAAAAAAATATATTTTTGTCTTTTGTTTTTCATATCTGTAGTGGAAATAGCGAACAATCTAATTTTTTTTAAGAAATGGAAAACTTATTTATTTCTCTTTGCATTCTAACGACAGTAAATAAATAAATAAATAAATAAACAATAAAACATAATACATGACAGCTACCAATAGTACCAAAAAAAAAAAAAACTATTGTAATTTAAAATGTGTAATCAAAAAGCAAATTAATTTGATTAACGCTCATATTTGCATAACTAAAGAACAGATGTCAAGTCAGATAAAACGATAATATAGCAACAAAATACGCTTAAATTGTCTTTTCTTATCTTATCTCTATCATAAACATTTCATATCTGTCTGAAATAACTAACGACCCTATCATAAGAAATGCAAGGAAAATAATTATCTCTCGGCTTATTATGAAAGGTACTAAGTATTTTCATGATAATAAGCTGATATAATAAAATAAGGATGAGATAATAAAAGAATTTTGTAATTTCTAAATGAAACTATCAAAAAGTAAATTAATTTTAAATGACGACATTTTTACGAAACTGAGAAACGGAAGTCAATGTAAATGATTGCTTTTTTCAGACTTATTAAAGTTGTTAAATAACATTAGATTATCTTTGAGTTCTTAAAATTTATATCATAAACATTCTTATTTAATTTGAAATTGATCATGATTCTATTATAAGAGAAATGAAAAAAAAAAAAAAATCCTATTTTATTTTGTATATTGCAGTCAGTAAAATCACACAATAATCTAATGTCGAAAAGCATATTAATTTCGCAGGCAGTCAAATACATTATAAAGAAACAGAAGTTTCAATAAAATATTAAAATGCCAAAATATTCCTAAGTTGTCTATTGTTTTTTATATCTATATCATATAAGTTACACTTATATTTGAAATAGCTAATATTCTAAGTATTAAAAAGATAAAAAAAATTACACTGGATGCTAGAAGCACATAAAATACCTCACCTCTATAATAACAAGACGATATAACAAACTAAGGTTGTTAAAATAAATAATCTGGGTGCAACTCGCACGACATTATCTTTCCCTGCGTTTTACTGCTATAATGACAGTTTAAAGTTTATAAAGTAAAATAAAAGGTACTATACCTGAGCCTAATTTAAAAGCAATTTAAAATACGCTCAAGAACAATTTTATTAATTCTGTATGAGGGGACAATAGCCCCCTCAACCCTCAGTTTGAATGTAGTACCAATGTCTGTTAAAAAAAAAAAAAAAAAAAAAAAAAAAGGCTGTTAGTTTTTACTTTAAAAGAGCGTTTAATAGTCTTATCTTTCTACATAGTACAAATATAGTGTGAACACGCTTCCTGCTCCTAGCATCCAGGACGATTTCGAAGGCTCAGAGTGGTGCCAGATTTACTACAGGTTGGGATTTGGTAAACATAGAGTCATTCTACGTTTCCGTATCTCATATTTACTCTCGACCACTAGAATTATCTCCCCTACTTTAACACTAGAATCATTGAGTCAGTATATGCGCAGAATGTAGCATCGTCGCAAGAAACGTCACCAAAGAATAATTGGACCAACAGTAACATATTGTAAAATTCTATGATTACCAAACAGCTAGAAAGTCCGATTTTCTAACCATATTCAAACAACTATCTGCCAACAAAAGTCCAACAAACAAAAATAGCCTAATGAACTGCTTCCACAAAGGCCGAACAAATTCCTTCAAAAAATTCTATCCCTGACTGGTTCATTAATAAAGTAAATACATAGAAATGAAAAGTCGGAATATTACTACACCTTATATATATATATATATATATATATATATATATATATATATATATATATATATATTTTAATTACTTATTAATAAAAGTGTATTTGTATAAAAAAGGCGCCAAAGGCAGCACTAAAAATTATACAAAAATATACAATTTAGAAAATATGGTGAAACTTGAAGACAAGTGGGCGTGTATAACAAGAAAAAATGTTAAAAAAAGTAACGAATTATAGTAACGATGAACAATTGTAAAAAAACAACACTACATGCGAAAAACACCCTTCCGCTTCCTCTTCAGTGGGTGGGAGCAGCAGAACAGACAATAAATTAAATTAAAAGAGGCCTAACAGGTTTCGGAAACATGGCGAAACTAGCATACTCCCAACAAAATCAAGAATAAATTGTTGGCAAATTATATATAACAATCTTCATGTAAAATTAGATATAACAAAATTGGTGCTTCATAAAAGTAACATAACTAAATTAATATAGTAATCCAAAAACTATAAAGTCGATATTTGTGATAAAAATAATTTAATAAAAGGACATGCTAGATCGTCATGTTCCCACCCAGACCTGAAAGGCAAAAAGATATTGTAATGAACTGAACTTACTGCGATGTAGAAATAGGTCTTTAAAGCAAAAGCAGATGATTCACATGTAGTGGCTCAATACTGGCGCTGTCTTGTCCGATGTTCCAAAATCATAGTCCAAACTCTCCGAGTCGCTCAGCATCAAGTAGCTGCAGTCCGACATAAGGCGTTCCACAAGTTGGACTTTGGCCAAGAGTCTTCATCAGCAAGCACTACTAGACACCAAGAACCATAAGTGAAGAAACCTTACCGCAGCTATCACCCCAATCGCAAACATTTATTAAAATTATTGGTGTAAAACTTTATAAAATTTAATGGATAGTTATTATTGTAAAAAAGATTAGCAATGAATTTAAAAACTTGTTTATTGTAATTTGAATATTTATTGCATATCTTATAGAATCTATTTAGTTGACCAATCAAAATATTAATATAGATTTTTTTATGCAAATTACTATACCAGTGAGGCATGCTGTAACTATTAAATGAAAAATCTTTCTTTTTGTCATATAGATCCAGATTTAATGTATTATGTTGAACAACCAAAAAAATATCTAAGAAATTAACACAGTCATCTTTATTATTAGTTTTATTTAAATTTAAACAGGAAGGATATATGTCTTTAAAAATATCTGTAAAATTAAAATTTAAGACTAGAATATCATCAATATATCGATAAATTTTCAATTTTTTGTTGTAATTGATAACATAAGTATATTCATAAAAGAATAAAAATAAATTAGCGGCTGTACTGGAGTAATTGGTGCCCATTCCGATACCATGTACTTGTTTATAAATTTTATTATGAAATGTTAAGAAATTATTAATAATAATTTCTTAACATTCATAATAAAATTTATAAACAAGTACATGGTATCGGAATGGGCACCAATTACTCCAGTACAGCCGCTAATTTATTTTTATTCTTTTATGAATATACTTATGTTATCAATTACAACAAAAAATTGAAAATTTATCGATATATTGATGATATTCTAGTCTTAAATTTTAATTTTACAGATATTTTTAAAGACATATATCCTTCCTGTTTAAATTTAAATAAAACTAATAATAAAGATGACTGTGTTAATTTCTTAGATATTTTTTTGGTTGTTCAACATAATACATTAAATCTGGATCTATATGACAAAAAGAAAGATTTTTCATTTAATAGTTACAGCATGCCTCACTGGTATAGTAATTTGCATAAAAAAATCTATATTAATATTTTGATTGGTCAACTAAATAGATTCTATAAGATATGCAATAAATATTCAAATTACAATAAACAAGTTTTTAAATTCATTGCTAATCTTTTTTACAATAATAACTATCCATTAAATTTTATAAAGTTTTACACCAATAATTTTAATAAATGTTTGCGATTGGGGTGATAGCTGCGGTAAGGTTTCTTCACTTATGGTTCTTGGTGTCTAGTAGTGCTTGCTGATGAAGACTCTTGGCCAAAGTCCAACTTGTGGAACGCCTTATGTCGGACTGCAGCTACTTGGTGCTGAGCGACTCGGAGAGTTTGGACTATGATTTTGGAACATCGGACAAGACAGCGCCAGTATTGAGCCACTACATGTGAATCATCTGCTTTTGCTTTAAAGACCTATTTCTACATCGCAGTAAGTTCAGTTCATTACAATATCTTTTTGCCTTTCAGGTCTGGGTGGGAACATGACGATCTAGCATGTCCTTTTATTAAATTATTTTTATCACAAATATCGACTTTATAGTTTTTGGATTACTATATTAATTTAGTTATGTTACTTTTATGAAGCACCAATTTTGTTATATCTAATTTTACATGAAGATTGTTATATATAATTTGCCAACAATTTATTCTTGATTTTGTTGGGAGTATGCTAGTTTCGCCATGTTTCCGAAACCTGTTAGGCCTCTTTTAATTTAATTTATTGTCTGTTCTGCTGCTCCCACCCACTGAAGAGGAAGCGGAAGGGTGTTTTTCGCATGTAGTGTTGTTTTTTTACAATTGTTCATCGTTACTATAATTCGTTACTTTTTTTAACGTTTTTTCTTGTTATACACGCCCACTTGTCTTCAAGTTTCACCATATTTTCTAAATTGTATATATATATATATATATATATATATATATACTATAGTAATAATAAAGTATAAATTGTTAAATAAATACAAATTTATGAATTTATTTAAGCTGTAAAATGATTTTTTAAATAACCTAAAACAGCAGGTAACAAGAGAAAAAACAAAACAAATAAACAATTATGTTATGATGAGACTACAGCAATGCTTAATGGACCATATTCCTCCTTTGGGTTCGAGACTATAAAAAATCAGCTGTTTTCGGAAAACAATTCTCAACTCTACCATAGCAAAGCGTTGTGGCCTACAAATTTTTATCTTGCAATATTATTTATAAGAGTTACAGATTATATGAAATTGAAGTAAGAGTGATATAGTGATACCTTTGTTTTGTTTTTAATCCAGTTTTAGTAATATACTTTAATATTAATCAACATATGTATTATTAAAAGTTGCCATGTGAACTGTAGCGATGTTAACAAATTTAAATGGATGTTCCATTTAATAAATTCCTTTATTAAAGTGATTGAAATTCTAATTATTTAAGCTTTGTCGTCTATATATGTGTGTGTGTGTATAAAATGTTCTTATTAATCTTTTATTCATTATATATATATATATATATATATATGTGTATACATAAAATGTTCTGCAATTTTACGATATGGAATAGTCTTGACTTTATCATTCGATTCAGTTGTTTACATTTCTCTTTTGTTCTTGTTTGAACAGATATCTGATTATTAAGTTTCACTGGAGAAATATTTAGGAAAATGTTATGCGTAACAATAAAATGGCATCTTGAATCTAATTTGTTTACAAAATATCGGTCACGTGTTCGGCGATTTTACCCACTGTGACGTCACAGGAATATTGTCCATTGAGGAATATGTCATGAGGAATATGTCAGGACTCTGAGGAAATAAACCCGAAATGATTTTTTAACAGTGTTCCGATAAAATTACTATTCGTAATCTGACTAATTCTCTTTTGACGAAATTACTTAAAAGTAACGACTACTATAAACAAATTAATAACAATATACTTTTATAATTTCCTAACAGGATTATTGAAAATTAAATTAATTTGAATGACAGTCATATTCAAATAGTTAAAAAAGAAAAAAAAAAAAAAAAGAAAAACAGAAAACAGAAATCAAGTGTCCGGTAATACAATATTGAAACAAAATACGCTTAAACTGTTTTCCTTTCGAATCATTTTTTCATATCTAAATCATAAACATTTCATATGTGTTTGAAATAATTAAAGACCTTATCACAAGAGAAGCGAAAAAAAATAAAATAATAATAAATAAAATTAAACTGCATATTACAGGCCATTAGGTATTTTCATGATAATATGATCTATATAAATAAAGCAAAGAGTTTGTCTTCGGAACACATTCGGGCGGACCACTCCAACTTTTCATTGGTCTAGGTGTGGAGTTTGCGCTCCTGCAAACTCCATCTTAACTTAAATACTTAGATTACTAAGAGAACACAAGACTTTAAATAACAATAACTAAAGTTTATTTGAGCAGATTAATGGGAGGGCGGCCTGGTAAATTTATATAGCTCAGCCAGCGTTTTACTTAATCAAAATATATGAATCAACAATTTAAGTAGATAATTTTAAATATCTCCCCCCAGCAGATAGTCGAAAGGTGTAGAGACGGTCACACTCGTACTCCAACTACGGCTTCACTATGGGACAGAGGATTCCCTTCTATCCCAGCTTGAACTTCCGAAAACTAGTAGACACTCACCAACACTCAACACTACTTAACTTCACACAACTAAATCTCCTCTACTCCACTTTCGATATTCACCAAAATAAGAATCAGCACACTCGCTATAATATCCTCCAACAACCACTATACGATCCTCCAACATCCTCACCATCTACTAAAACCATCTCTATTTATACTTCTTCCTACACCCTCCTTTCACTACATTTCAATCCGTACTTTTAAAAATCACTTCTAATTTAACTAATATTCAAAATCTAAGTCTTTAAATGCAGCACCATGCCGACACAAAACTAGCTCGACCTCAACCGTCACCGAGTCACTGGCGACGGAGTGATTTTAACCGTCCCCACTTCCTACTTTGCTGGATCCAGTTTAATTGAAACAACTGTGGTGACGTTCTAACGTCTCAACCTCACATAGGTTTATCTACTTTAATAACAAAAGTCGAACTTTTTTTTTTAAATTAAAAACTGATGAATTTTTAAAAAGATACTGGGTAGATGTTATACTTTTTAAAAAGAGCTCTAAAAATTGTTCATTTTTTGTGAAGACACTATGTAGATCAAGTTATTAGATTTAAAGATATTAAATTGCAAAGTTTTACAACGCGATATCATTCGATTGCTTTTATTTTAAAAGGAGAGTCTAATATTAAACAAAACACAGTCTAATATTAAAGAATAATGAAGAACTTTTCTAAAAATTATCAGTTTCGAAGTTCTAAGAGCTACAATTTATAAATTACAGCGTACTTATTTCCCATACACAATCCATTAAATTTGTAAACAATTATTGTTGATTCATACATGAGAACCATTCACATAAGACCATAGATCATTGTTGCAAAAAGAGTGAGAAACGGATGAAATATTTTATTTAATTTAATTTGTAATATGTTATTTTGACTTTTTGACATTAAAAGCAATTTTTAATTATGTTACAAAGTCCAAACTGTATGTTACAAAGTCCAAACTGTAAAAAGAAATAGTGATTGAATTCTTTTAAATACTTATTTAAATTTAGTGACCAGCAAAGCGGCCGTAGCCTGCTAGTAATAGAATAAATTAATGATGATATAATTAAAGGATATTTTGTAATTTCTAAAGAGGAAATACCAAAATGTAAATTAATTTTAAAAGCGCCATTTTTCCATTATTAAGAAATGGAAGTCAATTCAAATGATTGTTCAGTCCGCACTGCTTATTTTAAGGAATATTAAAACTATTAAATAACATTAGAATATCTTTGAGTTTTTGAAATTACTATCATGAACATTTTTATTTTATTTAAAATTGGTAATGATTTTATCATAAGAAGAATGTTAAAAAAAAAAAAAAAAAAAAAAAAAAAAAAATCATATATCCTTTTGTATACCACAGATAATTAAATAATTAAATAATTAAATAATAATTAAATTACGTAATAAACTAATGTTGTTTCACTAATGTGATTTCCGAAAGGAAAGTATAGAAAACTTTGAAGACAGTGACTTATACATAATTAAGAAATGAAAGTTAAGTCAAATGATTTTCTGTGCGTAGTCAAAGTTAGTGATTTAATTGAAATGACAAAATAGACTTAATTTATCACTTGTTATTGCTTTTCTAAGTAATATACGTTATTGTTATATTAAAAAAAGTTTATAACTTCATCTTAATAGAAATATAAAACCCATTTTCCTCTCAGAATTCTGCAGATAGTAAAAATATTTCAATAACAAAAAGGCAGCAAGATAAACTAACAATTATATAATTAAAAAAAATACTAATAAAAATACTAATTAAAAAATACTAATATATTTCCTTAACAGGATTATTGAAAAGCAATATAATTTGAATGGCAGCCATATTTACATACTCAAGAAATAGAAGTCAAGTCAAACGATATGACGATAAAAGGGAAAAATATGCTAAAATTATCTTTAAACTTTTTATTTCTAAATAGATCATATATATTATTTTTCTATTTAAAATAACTAATGACTCTATCAAAATAGAAAAGGAAAGAAATCATTTATTGCTCTGCATTAAACTAGAACTAGAGTATATTAATGATAATAACGATGACATATGATAAAAAACATTCTAATCTCTGAAAGGAAATTATTAGAGTATATTAATGATAATAACGATGACATATATTAAAAATTACTGTAATCTCTGAAAGGAAATATCAAAAGGCAAACGAATTTGGCTGGCAGTCATATATATAATAAAGAAACGGAAGTGGCGTTAGATGATTGTCTAATCCAAATTGCCAATCTAATACAATATATTGAAATGACAAAATAGGCTTAAATTGTCTAGTTTTTTTTTTATTTTTTTATTTTTTTATTATTATTATTAATGATTTATCTTATCTTTTTTTTATTATTATTATTATTAATTATTTATCTTATCTTTTTTTTTTTTTTTTATTAATTATTTATCTTATCTTTTTTTTTTTTTTTTATGAAATTAATTATTTCGAACCTAAGGTTTTAAGTGTGTTTTTGGAATTTATGGTGTTTTCTTTCAAAGTACTTATTTTTTACCCCGTTTTCATTAACACGCTCTCTTGTTTGTTTGTCCAGTACAATCTTGCATTCGATTTTTAACTAACTTACCGACTAGCTAGACAATTTGAAACCTTCAGAATAGCTCAGAACACTATGACAATGCATTCTTTTAATACTTTTATTCAATTAATAAATGTTTAAAATGTTCTTATAGTTGCTCTCTTTGTTACGCATTTGATCATTTTCTTTCACGTTGATGGGATAACTAATTAAAAAAAAAAAAAAAAAAAGTATTTATTAATACATAGAATTCTCAAATGTATATCATACAGCAGAAAATTCAAAAACGTGGTATACAAAAAGTTTTTTTTTTTTTTTTTGTAATCTTGTAATTATTAGTATTCAACTCAAAATTTGGAGCGCATTTTACAATAAAAAACATGCACTGTCAAAAAAAAAAAAAAAGTCCTGTTTGCTGCCAGAAGTTTTCTGTAATTCAGAAAAATACGTTCTATCAACGGAAAAATTACGTTGATAGAACGTATTTTTCTGAATTACAGATAATTTTTGGCAGCAAAATGAAGCAAATAGGTCTTTTTTTTTTTTTTTTTTTTTTTTTTTTGACAGTGTGCTTAGTATTTATTAGAAAGTATGGACTATTTTTTTTCTTTTTTCTGATAATATTGACCAAATATAAACTGTTTTTTTTTTTTTTTTTTTTTTTGCATCAAGTAAAACAGAAGTATAATGTCTGGAAATATTCAATTACAATAAAATAAAAAATTAAAGACTCGTTTAAATTTAATTTCTGTTCGTGACAGAATTTTAATTTAGTTTAAATCTTTGCGTACTTAAATTTGATGTTAAAAACACATACATTTTATATTTTTTTAAATTTCTAAACGGATGTTAAGGGGATTCTCTACTTATCGTCTCCGATTCTCAATGCGATTCTATGGAAAATTTTGCCCCTTTATAAATGATTAGCGAATGTATATTTTTAATTGCGTTTCCCACATTCAAAAAATTCCCAATTGTTAAACAATTTATCGCTTTCTAAAAATCGCATTTCTTAATTTTTAAGCTTTCACCAAGTTTAAAAATTCAAAATTCCACATTGTGAAAACTCGTATTTTAGAACCTCAATAAAAAATGTTAAAAATAAAAAAAAATCAATTTTTGGAAAGCGATAAATTGTTAAACTGTTGTGAATTTTCTGAATATGAAAACGAAATTTAAAAATATGCATTAATTAATGAGTTATAAAAGACTAAAATTCTCCATAGAATAACATTGGCTTTGGCTTTCAGGGACGATAAGTAGAGAGTTCTTTTAAGGGTCAAACAGCTGTGTTGGAAATATCTTTTATATCTTTTCAGACTTTTATTATACTCTCATCCGAAAACAAAAACGCTTTTATAAATCTATAAAGGATTGATGTTAGAAACGTTTTAACAAATACTCAGGCAATTTTTTGAGACTATAATATCAATGATACGATACTTAAAATACACTGAAATTTCCAGAATCTCATATAGATTTTTTTTTGAAAGTTTTATCAGCATATATAGTTACCCTCATCCGTGGCTGATTCTGTCACACTTTAGGCTTAAAAGTAGGCTTAAGAGATTTCCTTGGACTCAGTCTCCTAATTTTCATACTTTAGTCAATTTAAAAAAATGTAATTGTCGATAGATAAGCTGTTTAAACAGACGTATTCAGAAAAATTTCGCCTTTCATTTGATACATTATTTCTAACGAATATATAATTACATTTTTTAAAATTCATTAAAATATGAAAATAAAAGCTTTAAAATACATTTTACAATTTTAATTGTTGCCATTTTTTTTTTTTTTTTTTAGCATAAAATGAAATATGTTTTCCCGTAAAAAAATAAAAATAAATTACATGAAAAATATGACGTCTATAAAATAATAATTTTACAGGTAACGAAGAGATAAACAAAGTGAGAAAATTTCGCACGGGCAAATGAATTTTTTTAAAGTGAGAAATAAATAAAATACAACGATTATTCTTCAATGGGCGCCTTAGTCGTCCTACAACAAACTAGTTCAATATAAAAAGCAAATGTGTTTGGAAGTCAGCCAAGTTAATTATACAAATTAAAAAAAAAAAAAAAAAGTTAGATTACTTATTTACTTTGAATAGTCGCGAATAAGGGAGATAACACTGTTCGGCATAAAAAATTGCCCCCAACACCATTTTAACAAATTCTTATGTAAATTGACCTCCTGAATCCGAATATGAAGTCCATTTTGCCCTATCATTTAAGGTTTTTTAGGGACGACCCCCTATATTTTATCACTTTTCGTTAATTTTATGGCTATAAATTTGATTTTTATGGGGGAAAAGGATTATTTTAACTGATAAATGTCTTCTTAGGGGCTACAGAGTTGGAAAATTCTAAAACATCAACATTTGCGGCAAGAGGAAAATTTAGGGTGGGGGGGGGGGATGACACTGAAATTATGTATTACTTTTCTCATATTTTTTTAATCTAATATTAATGTTATTTATTAAACACTTTATATATATATATATATTGTTTTTCAGTATTAAATTAATCCTTTTTCATTCTCCAAATTAATTCATGGCCATAAAATTACCGAACACTGATAAAAATTGGGGGAGGAAAGGGTGTCCCGCGAAAACGGTGGGTGACTGGCCAAAATAGTAGTAATATTCGGATTCAGGAGGTCATTTTACATAAGAATCACCAAAAAGGGTATCAGGGGTCAAAACTTTTTTTTTTTTTTTTTTTTTTTTTTTTTTTTTTTGCGCAGTGTAGTTTGGGTAATTGCGCAACTAATTTGGCTATTTTTATTTTCTTCTGTATTTAAGAGAAGAAAGTTAGCTTAGTAAATAATTTCGACTGTGGATTTTCAATGGATTCGTATGTTTTGAGAGTTCTAAAACACGATTTGGTCATTCACAAAAAAAAAAGTATCAGTCTCTCTGTGTATGTGTGTGATAAAATTTTGTAGAAACTGTATCTGAAGAACTACTGCACATAATTTTAATAGGTATTGATATATAGTTGCACCTTGACATAAATTAGTGTCGGTTAGACTTGGTGAAAATCATCCGATAGGTGGCAAACATTTTTTTTTTTTTTTTTTTTTTTTTTTTTTTATAAATTTATAACAGAGCAGTATAGGATTTCACAAAATATTTTAAAATAGAGTAAGAAATTAAAGGGTAAAATTGGATATTGGCAGGCATTTTCGAAGTGGAACACAATAAAGTTCTAACGACACAAACTGCCAAATTTAAAGAAATAGCCCTGTCGTACTAATAAATTTCCGTGGTAAGTACAGGAATTGCATGGAAATACAAAGATATATAAAAATTTATTTAAATATTTCTACATATATATGTTTATGTTTATGGAAAAATATTAATTAATATTCAGTGGTTTATTTTAAAATTTTTGAATTACTGTGTGAAAACACTACTTGCATCCGTGAAAAGGAATTACCAATACAAGATTTATAAGACCAATTTAAAAGCTTATATATATGTTCTCTTGAAAAGATTAGAGAAGTTTATAGAGCTTTATATTAGAAATATTTATAGAAGGGCAAATTAAATTATAGAGTAATCAATTCATGCTACACACACACAAAGATACAATTAGTAGTTAACATCTTATATTTATAGATCTGCGATCAGCCAGTCGTCTGCAAAGCGAGTGACAGAAAGAAAAATAAGAAATATTCTTTTCAGACAAAATTAATAAAAATAAGTTTTATAACTTCTTTTTATAAGATTTTCAGAACTTGACTCAATATATTTCTTCTTATGAAAATTTATAAACATATTTATGCTTTAAATATGTTACACTTCTGAAGGAAACATTTTAAACTATTTATAAAAATTTTAAACAAACTTTCTGGAAAAAAAAAAAATCCAAAGGTTTTATTTTCTTTAATAAATGAAAAAATCCAAATAAGTTCAGCAACGGATATTGAAATTCAAAATATGGTTTTTATGAATGGAAAATACGAAAAAAAAATATCGATAGAGTTGCTTTCATACGAAATTAAAATATATAAGTAAAGACATATACGAAGGAAAATTTTAAATATTAAAAAATGAATTTAGATTTTTCGTCTTAGCATATTTTTGTTTCATATAAAGTATATATCCAAATATTCAGCAAGGGCTTTTACTATTTTTTATTTATTAACAGTTTTCAATAGAATATATTTTTTTTTTCCTAAGGATTTTTTTGTAATAAAAAATAAATAAAATAAAGTTGCGCTTTATATAAAGATAATTTTTTAATTTTTCTTTATGTTTTATAAGAATAATTTCTTATTAAACTTAAACCTTCTTAAAAAAAAAAAAAAAAAAAAAAAAAGCTGGGATGCGGTGGCTATGAAAAACTTTCTTATAGTAGTTGGAAAACTACCTAAAACCTGAAAATGATTGTATATAACGAATATCTCGAGTAATATATCCTCCAATTCAACTTATACACTGCAAGAGCTTAAGTATAGCCCGCGTGTAAATAAAGGAAAAGCAGCACTGCAGTGACACATGCAGGAGGAATAGTGTTGGAAGACTTGGGGATTTTTTTAATTCAATAGCCATCAATAATTTTAAGAAGTGATATTGGATATACTTAAGAGAGTATTAATCTTGGAAGATATAAGCCAACCGTTATAATTGAAATTTAGTGGGGGATATTGAATAACCCCCCCCCCCAAATCTGGCAACATTGCACTCTCAGAAACGGATACTCAAATTTAACAAAATTTTCTTCAATTTTGACGAAATCGTTTCCAGGGAAATACTTTGAGCGAATATTTCGTCAAATTGAGAAAATTACTTTCGTCACTTGCTTGAACATACGAATTTCGTAAAAAGTAAAGAAACATTTCTTTCATACTAGTTTCGTTATACAGAATAAAATACAAATTATAGAAGTATAAAATTACCTACAAGCTCGTTGCTTTGGACGATTAAATCCTATTTATATTTGATGAAAATATAAATAAAACAGAGCATACAAATAAAAGTAATTGTAAAATGACGTCGAAACAACGCAGGAAAAGAAACAATATGGCGGTAAGGAAAACTAGCACGTGCTGTTGTGAGTAAACACTTTTGTCAAATATTTGAGAGTTCATGTTTCGTCAAAAATCACGTGATCGCTTGACGAAATAGTTGTCAAAAACACTGAAATTAAGCCTAAGGATGTCTGAGTCGTCAAACTTGAGTATAATATTTTTGAGAGTGTGAGGACGATACATGCTAAAACATAATTAGTATCAATTTATATAGTATAACCAACAAAAAGTTTCGTGGAGTTCCGTATATTCCTTCGTGAGATACAGAGTTTCCCGGCTTATCCCGACCTCAGCTCGGGCAGGCGAACAAACAAGGGTGCAAAAGTTTCCATCTGAAGATGGAACACTGACACCAGTACACTTTATCAATAATTTCTATCATATTTGTGCAGTAATTTATTGTGATAGAAATTATTGATAAAGAACACTGGTGTCAGTGCTCCTTTCTGGGACGGAAACTCTTGCCACCCTACGAATAAATTGAGCCGGCAAGGGGTTAACATACACTCAAAGAGAGGTATTTCTAAATGGGTCATTCTCAGATAATGGTAAATATTGGTTTCAGAAAAAAAATTGTTTTAATTCCTGATTTTTTTACATTAATGCAATTATCCACGTCTCCTATAGAGGAAAAAATTGCCAGCAGAGATCGTTTGCCTTAATTACAGCTTAAATTAATTTTTTAATTTTCCATTGCAACATGGTAATGACATTTGTGAACTTAGTAATGACAGACAGAACCACAGAAATGATCAATGGCCAAATAATTACACATTTATTTATGGATAGCTGTATTTATCATTCTAATTTGCAACAGAAAAATTAAAATGTCTAGATGATATATCAATGGTGAGATTTTTGGAATAATTTTCACGTTATGAATACTATAACTTTCTGTCAAATGAGACAAAAGGCTTTATGATAGACTAAATTAGTCCATAAAATGGAATTTTGGCAATTTCTGCTAATGAACAGTTATGAAATGAAAAAAAAAAAAAAAAAAAAAAAAAAAAAAAAGGGTCTAAAACAGTCATTAACGTGTTCCTAGACATCATTACCATGTTTTCAGAACACCTTGGTAATGACATTTTTAATGTCAAGCCTATTTATGGCTAAATTATCACAATTAAAAGCTAATGCAATATTTATTCTGTATGCGGTCCCAAGGATCTTTATAAATCATTCAGCAAATTCAAATTTATTAATTGTGTATTTCTGTAATAATGGGCTTTGTAATGACACACAATAAATACACTGATTATAATTTTAGAACAAAAACAGCAAAAAGAAATAATTTGTATTTACTTAAACTAAAAAAAAACTTGTCTGCTTGTAAGTGCATGAAATACTTTACTTTTGACAGGTTGATAATTATGACAGCACCATCTAGTAGTGAGGTACTGAAAAAAAACTTACGCACCCTGGTAATGACAGTTACACATAGGGACAAGTTTTAAATAAGAATAATTAATAGAATTTTTTCTTTTATGTCTAAAGTTCCAAATATATTAAAAATAGAAACATTAAATATACCTATAAAATCGTTAGCTTTATTTTTAAATTTTTCAATTCTTTAAAATAAAGGTTCAAATAATAAAGTTTGGAGTTTGGGACGAGCCTTGGTAATGACATTTACAACTTTAATTTTTTTTTAAATATTGAAATTTTAATTTTTTTTGATATTCAAATTACTGCACAGTGTAGTGCTTGAAAAGAATTGTTGAAAAAAAATTTTAACTTTCATAGCTGACTTGCTCAAGTAACATTTTTTAGCCAAGGACACAAAATTTACCATTATGTGAGAATGACCCAAATATGGTCAAATGTTGTGAGAATGGCTGACCATAAACCGCCTACATTAAATAAATGACACCGCTTGGCAACAGTACTTAACAGTGGAAAAATATTACCGTTCTATTAGTTTCTACTGAACTAATTATTATGTAAAATTCTTCCGAAGGCTAGTTTGAATTGTTTTTACATAGGTTTACGTAACAGTACTCGTTATCTTACCTCTTAATTTCAAACCTGTACTTATTGTATTAAATTTCAGGGTAAGAGAAAGTCGTGTGAGTGACACACCAGATTATTTTTTTAAACGCAGGTGTTACTTTATTGATGATGATAAATCGAAAGAGTATATTACTGTTTCTGGGATGAATTGGATCATTTCAGATTTTTTTTTCAAAAAAGCAAATATGTTTGGAATTTATCCAAGTTTGTTACACAGAGCAGAAAGTCAGAGTTTAGTCCATACTAGAAAGTCGTTTTTGAAAATCAGGATATTGCATTGTTAAGTTATTATGCGATTTAAATGATAAAGGGGAAAAGGATATTACAGTTTCTGAATTGAGAATTGGATCATTTCACGAAATGTTTCAAAAACGGTATATACATTAGGAATTTATCCAAGTTTGTAAAATGAAACAAAACGTCAAGTCATATTATAGCCTATAATAAAAGGTCTTATTTTATTATTATTATTATTTTTTTAATATGGATATTGTATTGTTAACTTATTGTCCAATTTAGATGATAAAGTGGAAGAGATAATTAGTTTCTGGATTCAGGATTGTATCATTTCACAAAATGTTTCAAAAAAAAAAGGAAAAAAACAAATAAAAACATTAGGAATTTATACAAGTTTGATATAAAGAGCAGGAAATCAAGTCAGATTATATTCTATATTAAAAATCCAATTTTGGAAATACGGATAATATATTGTTAATTTATTGTTCAAACAAGAAAGTTAAAAAACGAATAAATGATACTCTACATCCAACTATTGTTATAATAAAATTGTAGAACCTTTTTAATGTTTGTTGAAATCTTTACTTAGATAACTACTATACGAATAAGAATGGTTTTAAATCAAATCTGGAGTACATTAAAAATATGTGTTTTTATTTTGCAGTAATTATTTTTAATGTTTTATCCAATTATTTTTATGAGGGTTCATAACAGGAGGGCGATAAAGTGAGAATATTACCATCAAAGAAAGTCGCATATGGACTACAAATACGTTGCTTAAATTACTTTTTGTGAATTTAATTACTTTTTCTGTTTTTTATTTCTATTTTTGAAAAAGGTGGAAACACATGCAAAATATCTACAAAATTTCGGTCAACAAAAACGCAGAAATTTAGATTTTTCAAATTATTTAAATATTCTTTTAAAAAGTTCTTTTTAGAGAAACATTAACCGTAAAATACCGATAATGCTCTATTTAAATGAATAATCTATGATACGATATAGAACAGGGCTGGCCAACACGGGACCTTCGGCCGCGTGTGGCCCGCCGTGTAAAATCCTGCGTCCCGCGACAGAATTCAGGAAATTTCTAATTTAACATCTTCGGTTAAATCATCTAAAACTAATAAATTGTTTATAACTTTTTTTTAATGAAAATACCGGTTAACGTAGCTAAAGACACAAATATCATGCTCACTGATGTTAGTAACATATTATCAGATCAATAACTGATTCTTACTATTATACTTATGAATATAAAATTTTAAGTTTTTTGTCTGTTTTATAGTTACTTTATGAATAAAAATATATTTAATATACATATTTTCTACTTTAAATTCTCACGAGCCCACCAGAAAAAAGAATTACTATATGTGTATGGTTCATGCATTTATACATTGCATGAAAAGCAATTTTTTTATACATTTTACACGCCTGTGTAAATTTGATTTGAAATGCGGCCCGCCAAGAGTTTTGGGTTGGACGATCCCGATATAGAACATTGTTCTTAAAGTTATGAAGTCTTATGTGAGCTATATCATGTTCAAAGGTAATTGACCGTGGTCAGATGTTTTTAGAAATTTTAGTACATTCGGCAGCAAAATTATTGAAGCACACATCCACATTTCTCATATATATATATTTAATTGGACGCTAATTTTTATCATCAACTTACTTTTTTATAAATATCATAAAGGCTAACATCATGACTCGACAAATATTTGCTTAACAAAACAGTATTAGGTGCATACCTTTAAATACGAATTATTGCTAGTGCTTCAATACTTTTGCTGCCGACTGTATAATGAAAATTTAAAGGTTCTTTTATAAAACTTTTATGACAATAAGCGAAATATAATGGATGAATGAATTTATACATATATATATATATATATATATATATCTGTGTGTGTGTGTGTGTGTATATATCAACTTCCTTTACTCCATGTTGGGTCGATAGCTTTACATGTGGTTACTCCGATTTTTTTCTATTTTTATCACTGGTTTCCTTGATGATTTGATTTACAATTTTATTTCATTTCTCATTCAAAATGGTTTTGCCGCTCGATTGGGACCTGAACAATATAAATTTTCTATTGTTAGCTATATTATTTTACAAAATCGTTGCAGCTTTCACAGCTTTATGAAGTATTTGCCCCCTGAGGAGTTAATACTTCTACTTTTAAGCATTTTTTATTCCAGTTGTCGCAGTTTAATTTAGATAAGGCAAAATTATGTGCGGAAGAATTTGTGTAATTAGGGAGAAATTATTAATCCATTTTTTATTCCAATTATTATTCTGAAGTCCTTTAATTACTTTCTCCGTCATTATGTTAATTGGTCCTTTTTGTTGTTGTTGTTGTTGTTGTGCAAGTGGGCGTGAGTATTTTAAATTGTTTTTGTCTCTTATTGGATCTTAACATGTATCGCAACATTTCTGTGCTAGTTTTAGCAATGTGTTACAATCAGATTTATTTTTGTTGTACTGGTATTGACATGTGTCTATTAAATGCTAAAATATTAAGGTTAAAGTTTATTAAAATATCTATAATTTACATATATAACTTTGGGCAAGATTTTTTTTCCAATGTATGTAAATTTGTAAAGAGCAGACTACTATTTCAATAAAGAAAAAAGTATTATTTCAAACAGTAAATGAAACAAATTTGTCAGTTATACTTTAATTACGATGTATTTTATACGATGTATTTAATTACGATGTATTTGTTCGAATCAATAACTCTATACTTAAATAATATTCAAACCGAAAGTTATAAAAGAGAAGTTAATCCCCCTCACACATACACATACTATTTAACGTATAAATTATTTAAATTATTATTAATAGTTTAAATAATAATTAATATAATGAAATAATAATTATTATAATTTAAATAATAATTTATTATATTTAAATATTTATTATTATTAAATATTATTTTAATTATACATAATTAAAATGAATATTTATCTTCGAATTTTCACATAAATACAATATTGAACTCAAAGTAAAAAAAAAAAAAGTTCTCTTTGAAATAAATGATCATTTAAAAACATCAGACATCAACTATAAACTAAATAAACAAATTTTGAGTTTTCTCTCTATACGGCAAAAAAAAAAAAAAAAGCTAAATTGTCTTTTAGCATTTTAATGACTAGATCAAAAGCATCATTTTGTATTCTAAGACGTCTAAAAGCCAGTGGAATGATGCAAAGAAGCATTTATCAGTCAATATAATTCTGACATTAAAGACATTTCAATGACTTCTCAAACGTTTCTAGCACCATAAAGGTTAATGATACAATAGAGGAGAGATGGGGGGGGGGGGGAGGTCGCAATTCACAAAATAAGAAATGGTCCGTTTCAGAATTTATTTTCGTAGAAAAGGAAGTAAATTTGAAAATCATCCAAGTCCATTACTGGGAATGGAAAGTAAACTCCAATAAAAGTCTACGTGAATTAATTTTTTTTTTTCCCCTCTTCTAAATATCAATAAGGTGAAGTTAAAAGTTTCATCATATTTAAAAAGAAATATAAATTTTATATGCCGTGCTGTTCTTAAGCTTACTTTTAATATATATATATATATATATATATATATATATATATTAAAGTATTTTTTTTTTTTTCAGTTGAATTTTTTAATTATGAATTCTGATAATTCAATCTGAATAATGTTCCATTTAGGATATTTTTTTAAAGCCTTGAATTACAAAGATTTATTAAATACTAAATTCTATTGTTTAAGAGGTTAGGAATTTGAAACTATTTCTCCTCTGTTAAGTGCTGGGTCCAAGCGGGGTTATTTTATTTATTTAATATCGGCGGGTAAAGATCAAACCTTCCAAGATCAAACTTTTATTTAATGCCTGTCTGTGTATGTGTTAATTCTAATCGCTGTATCTACAAAACACTTTACTTCTCTATATCTTAATGGAAATTGGTATTAATTAGATTTTAATACGTATCGTCCTGCGTATGGAACTGAAATGCTGAATTCATTCATTTACAAGAAGGCCGTGCCTCAGCTTCTCTAATGTATAAACCAATTTGAGTACATATCAACCGATAGGTAGCGCTGTAAGGCAGTTCTAGTCATGTATTATGTAGTTTTACAACCTAAAGGAAAAAAGATTTTTTTAGGGCCACAGAAAATTAGATTAAAAATAAAGTTTTACTTTATTATAAACCTTATAATAAAAAACATAAAGGAAACGTAAAATTTTGTGCTTATCTAAAATAAAACTTTTTTCTTTTGTAACGGAAGAAAAAAAAAATCTGGTGTGAAACAACCACACGACTTCCATTACCCGCTATTACATGTATTATATGCATTTTTGAGAGATAATGTGATCAGAAAACATAAAAGTGACCAAAAAAGAAAATCGTTAGAGCCGTTTTTGAGATACCAACTTTCACAAAAAATCAATTATTGACCGGAAAACAATAATTACATACAAAAGCATATTTAAAAGTGAGTTAAAATGGCGAGTTTGAAAAAAATCCGTACAACCATTTTTAAAGGAACGCCTTTGCGAGGCCTGAAAATGAGCTATTTATACAGGACGCCTATCAATTTTCATGAACTAACCAACAATATCATTCGAAAGGATATCTGATAGAGTGTTTATATAGCAAATTTGAAGAAAATCGTTAGAGCCGTTTTTGAGATACGGACTTACGGTCCCACTTCCGGTTTCCGATGTCCCATTTCCGGTTAAACTCAATTATTGACAGGAAAAAAATAATTACATACAAAAGCATATTTAAATTTGAGTTAAAATGGCGAGTTTGAAAAAAATCCGTACAACCGTTTTTAAAGGAACGCCCTTGGGAGGCCTGAAATTGAGCTATTTATACAGGACGCCTATCAATTTTCTTGAACTAACCAACTATATCATTCGAAAGGACATCTAATAGAGTGTTTATATAGCAAGTTTGAAGAAAATCGTTAGAGCCGTTTTTGAGATACGGACTTACGGTCCAACTTCCGGTTTCCGATGTCCCACTTCCGGTTTTTCAATTTTCACCAAAATTTGGAAATTTCATCTGTACGCCAGACGTATTTCAATTCTAAAGTTTCGTAGCTCTATCTTTATTAGTTTCTGAGCTATAATAGCCAGAAGATTCTCCACATACATACACACACACATACACACATACATACACACTGACCAATTGCCAAAAACCACTTTTTTGGACTCAGGGAACCTTAAAACGTGTAAATCAGGTGAAAACCCGATATCGAATTTTCAGACCGAATACAATACTTCCATTACCTACGGTAGTAGGGTAATGGAAGTAAAAAGATCGTTGGATAAAGTAATGCTCTTTTTACTTCCATTACCCTACTACCGTAGGTAATGGAAGTATTGTATTCGGTCTGAAAATTCTATATCGGGTTTTCACCTGATTTACACGTTTTAAGGTCCCCTGAGTCCAAAAAAGTGGTTTTTGGCAATTGGTCAGTGTGTATGTATGTGTGTATGTGTGTGTGTATGTATGTGGAGAATCTTCTGGCTATTATAGCTCAGAAACTAATAAAGATAGAGCTACGAAACTTTAGAATTGAAATACGTCTGGCGTACAGATGAAATTTCCAAATTTTGGTAAAAATTGAAAAACCGGAAGTGGGACATCGGAAACCGGAAGTGGGACCGTAAGTCCGTATCTCAAAAACGGCTCTAACGATTTTCTTCAAACGTGCTATATAAACGCTCTATTAGATGTCCTTTCGAATGGTATAATTGGTTAGTTCAGGAAAATTGATAGGCGTCCTGTATAAATAGCTCAATTTAGGCCTCGCAAAGGCGTTCCTTTAAAAACGGTTGTACGGATTTTTTTCAAACTCGCCATTTTAACTCACTTTTAAATATGCTTTTGTATGTAATTATTGTTTTCCTGTCAATAATTGAGTTTAACCGGAAGTGGGACATCGGAAACCGGAAGTGGGACCGTAAGACCGTATCTCAAAAACGGCTCTAACGATTTTCTTCAAACTTGCTATATAAACACTCTATTAGATGTTCTTTCAAATGATATAGTTGGTTAGTTCAGGAAAATTGATAGGCGTCCTGTATAAATGGCTCAATTTCAGGTCTCTGAAGGGCGTTCCTTTAAAAACAGCTGTACGGATTTTTTTTCAAACTCGCCATTTTAACTCACGTTTAAATATGCTTTTGTATGTAATTATTGTTTTCCTGTTTTGATGGATAGAGCAATTTTGTTACTTATTTAAATCAAAAATGTATATAAAATGTTTATAATGTGTGTAGTACTGGGTAATGGAAGTCGTGTGGCTGTTACACACCAGATTTTTTGAATACCATCTATATAGAATATAACATCGTTTGTCCTAAGTGAGTGCATAAGTGAGTGAGTGCATGAGTGAGTGAGTGATTCATTATCGACCAGCTCAAACCCCTGGGCCTAAAATATGAAATTTTGTGACAATGTTCCTTTTATGACGTAGACATCCACTAAGAAGCGATTTTACAAAATTCGCTCCCAAAGGGGGATTGGAGGGCAAGACGTGATTTCACAAAATCCTTTATATCTCAAACAAAAAAACAGAAATTCGTAAAATTTTTGCTTTAAAATATAGCTAGGGGTGGAAAGGGGTCGAGCAAAGGGGCAAAGATAGAGAAATTCAATAGAAAGTTAGGAAGAAATTTGTATTATTAGGTTTAAAAGCCCGAGAAAATGATTGCGGATATATTTGATAGTGTAAGATAATTAGGAGGGGCGGGAACAGTGGGCGAAGGAACACGCGCCGTGCTCGCGTGTATACGATGCCGCAGGCAGTGGGGGCCCGGGCCGATTATTCCACCGATGAGAGGATAATTTCTTTTGTATCTTATATTTATGTTTTTCACTTACGATAATGTAGGGATTCATTAAGAATGTCGAATATTTAATTTAAATATTGAATATTTAATTTCGATCAAACAGGGAACATACTAAGACGAAAAATCTAAATTCATGTTTTAATACTTTAGTTTTTCCTTTGTATATGTCTTTTGCGTATAACCTTTATTTATTTATTTTATTTTATTTATTTATTTATTTTTTTTTTTTATATAAAATTAACTTCTTTTGAATTTATAAGCATTGTACAAAAGATATATACTGTAAATGCATGCATGCATTCATACATTCATACCAAAATATGTTTGTTTATTTCTACGTATACTTTTAAAAGTATAAGTGTGTGCCATTTGATCTGAAAGCAAATAACAACTTTTAAAAAATCTATAAATATGCAGAGATTGTAAAGTTCCTACATCTGTACGTGTGTTTTATTCAATTGTCACCACTGTTTCAGAACAGTACATTTTCAAAGCATATTATGATATTCAAACCTCCAAGGAAAATTTACTTCAGAATATAGTGGTAACAATATAATAAAACGCATGCAAAAATATATGAACGCTAATATGATGTGTTGATTTCTAATTTTATTTTACTTTTTCATGTTTTCCTGTGTTGTTTCCTTTTGTATTTTTTCATTGATTTTTTTTTTTTTATTATTATTATAAATTCGGATACTTCTGAGTCAGAAATGCCCAATTTATATTTTTTCAAAGCTTTCATTCACAGATTGTTATTGAATGTTAAGTTCTAATGTTTAAGAGATTAGGAATTAAAAATTACAGGAAATGTGAAATAGAAAGGTAATATGGGATATTTAATTTTCTCATCTGTTATGTACTGTTGCAAACGGAGTCATTTTATTTAATGTAGGCGGTTCAAGGTCAGACCTTCTCGCATCATTTCACTATCTTTAGAAATACCTCTCTCTGGGTGAGTGTTAGCCCCTCACTGGCTCAATTTATTCGTAGGGTGGCAAGAGTTTCAGTCCCAAAAAGAACACTGACACCCGTATTCTTTATCAATATTTTCTATCACAATAAATTACTACACGAATATGATAGAAATTAATGATAATGAGTACTGGTGTCACTGTTCCGTCTTCAGACGGAAACCCTTGCACCCTTATTTTTTCGTCTGCCCTAGTTGAGTTCGGGATAAGCTGGGAAGGGTTTAAAAAATAAAACTCTGTATCTCAAAAAGGAATATACGGAACTCCACGAAACATTTTCTTGGTTATACCATGGAAAATATTGATACTAAATGATACTAATTGTTCTAATTAATAACAGTACCAATTTTTGTAGAGAATGGTTAAACAGTGTGGTTTTTTATAGCGAAAGACCTGAGATTTTCAAGATGAATCACAGCAATGGATAACGAAGTGGAATGTCTGACTGAAAGCAACAGTCCTACCGTACTAAAAAATGACTGAAAAGTATGTAAATTGTATAAGTATGTATATTTTAAAAATTATTTAATTTAAAAAAAGATACATATATTAAATTTTTCAAACTGTTTCTGTCTCAAAAAAGAGCACCGACACCGATATTCTTTATCAATAATTTTTATCACAATAAATTACTGCACAAATATGATAGAAATTATTGATAAAGAATACTGGTGTCACATGTTCCGTCTTCAGATGGAAACTGTTGCACCATTGTTTGTTCGCCTGCCCGAGGGTGTCGTGGTCCAAGCTCACGTATCTAAAGCTCACACTAGCTGAATCGTGGCTGAAGCTCACATACACCAGTATCTTGCACAAATATATTCACCCCTTTCCCCGACGCATCAACTTGGCAGGTGAGGTGTAAAGAGACTAATCCCTTTTTCCGAAGAGCAGAGATGGGAGGGGAGGACGAGGAAGATAGTTTTTTTTTTTTTTTTCGAAGCGCAATGAGTTATTTTTTTAACTAGGGCAGGAACTAGGAATAAAATAATTAAGTAAAATTATTTTCTGCTTATTTACATATTTACATAAGTTTAACAAAAATACTTTCGGGGTGGATAAAAAAAATATATCAGGAATAATGGCCCGAAATATTTGTTCAGGTATTTATTTAACGCAGTTTTATTTAATAAGTCAATCTTAAGTACAATATAGAATTCACAGATTATATATAAGACTACACACAATTTGTGGAATGTCTTTGTTATCAAAGTTAATTGTTGTAAGTATTTTTTAACTAGAAATCGGAACTCAACAATACGAAGGTACAGTCCGAAGAAAAAAAAAAAAAAAAAAAAAAAAAAAAAAAGATAAAACCCCCACCTATATCATCAACAAATTGATAAATCGATTTCTGGTAAAATATTAGTAGGTTATAATTCAAAAGTTATGTTTGGAGTATAAATTTGGTAGTCAATGTTAATGAAAATATAAATTGTTATCAAATATTAGTGTAAGATAAAGTAGTGTGAGTGCCACATCAAATTTTTTTTGTTTACATTTTGTTGAGATTTATGATCAACTTTCCCTCACGCTTTTATCCCAGGCTTGGGACTGGGCAGTGTCAGTTAATACACAGGCGGTTTAAAAGTCAAGTTATCACATCGGGGGAAAGGGGTGAATATATTTGTGAGCTTGGGACACGAGATACTAATCTATGTGAGCTTCAGCCATGATTTCCCTACTGTGAGCTTGAAGCATGTGCGCTTCGGACACGTCGCCTGTCCGATCTGAGCTCGGGATAAGCTGGGAAGGGGTTAAAAAATATATATATATATAAACTCTGTATCTCACGAAGGAATATACGGAACTCAACGAAACTTTTTGTTGATTATACCATGATATAAGTTGATACTAATTAGGTTTTAGCATGTGTCATCCATCAGTGTTGACAGATTTGAGGACTTTTTTATTCAATATCCACCACTAATTTTCAATTGTAACGGTTGGCTAAAAACTTCCAAGATCAATCCTCTCTAAAATATATCCAATATCACTTCTCAAAATTATTGGTTACTATTGAATAAAAAAAATCCTCAAGTCTGCCAACACTGATTGTCCTGCATGTGGCTCTGCAGTGTTTCTTTTCTTTTCTTTTTTTTTTTTTTTTTTTTAATTACATGTGGATTATACTTCAGCTCCTGCAGTGTATAAGTTGAATTTGAGTATATATCAGTCGAGAGATATGCTAATAGGGTTTTTAAGTAGTTGTCCAACTACTAGAAGAAAGTTTTTGATGGCCACCGCATCCCAGGTTTTCTTTTTTGTTTAAAGAAAGTTTGAGTTTAATATAAATTTATTATAAAACATAAAGAAAAAAATTAAATTTATTTGCACAACTTTTTCTTGTTGTTTTTCTTGTTTGTTAAAAAAAAAAAAAAAAAAAATCTTAGAAAAGCAAATCTTTTTTTTTTTGGAAAACCGTTAATGAATTAAAAAAAAAAAAAAAAGAAAGATCTTGCTGAATATTTGAATATATAATTTTGATCAAACAGAAAATATGCTAAGACGAAAAATCTAAATTCATGTTTTAATACTTTAATTTTTGTTTCGTATATAACTTTATTTATATATTTTAATTTCGTATGAAAGCACCTCTATCAATATTTCTTTTTCATATTTTCCATTCATAAAAACCATATTTTGAATTTCAATATTCTTTGCTGAACTTATGTGGTTTCTTTCATTTATTAAACAAAATAAAATCTATGATTTTTTTTTTTTCTTTTTTCAGGAAGTCTGTTTTAAATTTTCGTGAATAGTTAAAATTGTTTTTTTCAAAGTATGGCATATTTAAAGCATAAATTTGTTTCTAATTTTTTATAAGAAGAACAAATTAAGTCAGGTTCTGAAAATCTTATGAAAAGAACTTATAAATCTTATTTTTATTTAATTTGCCTGAAAGAAAATTATTTTGATTTTTCCTTCTTAATTTATTTACAAGATTAATTTCGTTTGAATTTAAAAGTATTGTACAACATTTTTGTACTGTAAATGCATGCATGCATTGGTACATGCATATGAACATGTATGTGTTTATTTCTTCGTAGAATATTAAATGTATGTATGTGTATCGGTCACTTTGTAGGCAATTGCATGATCGCAGATCTACAAATATGATAAGTGTTAATTTCTAATTACATCTTTGTGTGTGTGTATATGTTTAGCATAAATTGATTACTCTATAATTTATATTCCCTTTGTATAAATATTTCTAATTTTATGCTCTATAAATTTTTAAAATAAATCATCAAATATTAATTAATATTTCTACATAAACACGTATATGTAGAAATATTTAAATACACTTTTATATATCTTCGTATTTCTATGCAATTCCTGTACTTATCACGGAATTTTTTTGCTTTTTATTAAACCGCTGTTATAATTGTAATATCAATATATTACACCAATTAATTTACCTGTTTATAACACAGACCTACAAAATCTCAGTCATGTAGAAGTGCTTGTAATGTAATGATTATTTTTACATTACTTCGTGCGCAGATTCCAAATATGGTATTCATTTTCCTCAATCATATAAAGATTAATCACAAATTGGGCTTAACTATATGGGCAAGAAAGCGTATATTCTGCATATTGTGGAAAAAAGAAGGTGTTTTCAAAATATCTATAAGAGTTTTATTTACATATTGATTAATATATCAAACAATTGGAAATGATTTGCTAAATATATTTTGCTTTGATATTAATTGGAAATTATATTAATGTTTAATTCATCCTGAATTCATATATATTAATACTACTTTCTTTTCCTTTTTCCCTGGAAGTTCTTTTTATCACTTAGTGTTGTGTAGACCAGGCCTGTCCAACCCAAAGCACTTGGTGGGCCGCATTGGAAGTCTATTTTACTCGTTCGGGCCACACCGAATGTACAGTCATAAAAAAAGCCCCCCCCCCCCCTCCTTTCCCGAGAAATTTCGTCGTAAATTATCTGATAATTTACCGTGAAATTAGTCGGGGAATAAAATTATTATTATTATTATTTTATGACTGAACATACGTATACGTGTATATATGTTTGTGAGTATATAATTTATGTATGTATATACTTTTTTCGGGGAAGGGTAGGGTGAAAATTCGGAGTAGATTACATTAATTTAAATTATTTTCATTCATAAATTAAAACAATGGTATCATGAAAAATTTATGACTGTATATTGAAACTATAATAAAGAGAATGAATAATGGATCTAATAATATTTCATGACACCAGTTCTTTAGCTATCCTAATCATTGAAGGGTATTTTCTCTTCGAAAAGTCAGACAGTATTTATTAATTTTTGATCCGATAACCAAAGCTGTGAAACTTCAAATATCGTTATTCTCCCGGGCCACGGGTTGGCCACCCCTGGTGTAGACAATACGGGGAATTTCTCTGTGCAATCTCTAACAGCAATATGCGCCATCATATTGACGTACCATAAATTTTGCTGTCTACGTTCCATCTCTTTTTAAATTTCAGTTTTTTGAAAAACTGGTACGTCATGGAATTTTTTCACTATTTTCCCTGAAATCAGCGTCTAAATGTCTATGGATGGTTGGTTGGGTTTTACGTCGCACTAGTGCTGCACATCTAAATGTCTATGAGTATCAGCTTTTGGTTTTAACACTTTTTGATTTGCAGGCCTATGTAATTATAAAACACAAAAGCTATTCTAATATACACGATTATTCCTCCCATTAAAATCTTTGTTTACTAATTATAGTAATAATAGTACTTTAGAATGTAGAAAACAAGGAAAAAAAGCTAAAAACCCATAGAAACACGAATCACGGTTCGATGATTTCCTGAAACACTCCTGAATGACGATTAAAAACATGTTTTTTATTTATCAGTTAAAAGAGCTGTACGAGAATATCAAGAGAAGTATAGTGGCATCATAATCCAATTTAAATAATAGTACATTCTGTTCGGGGACTGCAAGGGAAGAGAGAGAGAGATCAATTCTAATTACGTCTTTTCTGGAGCAGACCTATGTTTCCTTCACTAGAACAGATCTGGGATGTCTGAAATTAAGGGGACTCTCTACCTATCGTCTCCGAAAGCCGAAGCCAATGTTATTTATGGGAAATTTTGCCCCATTATAATTCATTAACTAATACATATTTTTAAATTCCGTTTACACTTTCCGAAAATTCACAACTGTTAAACAATTTATCGCTTTCTAAAAATTGATTTTTTTTATTTTTAAGTTTTCATTTTTAAGCTCAAAAATGATAAATTTCACAATGTGAAAATTCGCATTTTACAATCTCAAAATAAAATATTAAAAATTTTTAAAAATAGTTTTTAGAAAGCGATAAATTGTTTAATAGTTGTGAATTTTCGGAAAGTGAAAACGGAATTTACAAATATGTATTAGTTAATAAGTTATAACGGGGCGAAATTCTCCATTGAATAACATTGGCTTTGTCTTCTGGGGACGATAAGCGGAGAGGCCTCTTAAAAGCCAATATTCAGAAAAATCAGCCAAATCTTAATGCCAGATAATTTCTTTGTTTCTCGAATAAAATAATATAAATATTTTGAATTCGAAAGTTCTTTATTAAAACTTAAAGCTAATTATTTCGCCAATAAAATAAATTACACAAATAAAAAAAAACATTACATCTGACGATTGCACTATAATTGTTATTTAAAAACTAAATCCTTTTTTAATGATATTATCTGACAGGGATTTCTAAATTTAGCTATAATAAAATAAACTTGTCTATAATTACTATAGTCTATAATTATAGTATAAATCTAGACTTATAAATTAGTTCGAATACATGACAGCGAAAAAAGTTCGAATGCATGTAAAAGACACATATAGCATCTAATGAGCAGATAAGTTTGATCTATGTCATTATACTGAGGCATACTTCAAATTTAGACACATGAATAAGTTTGATCATCTAAAAATAACTGGGATGTATATTCACTTATTATATTCTACAATTCTATTCTATCGCACCTTCTTTATTCGATTATATTCAAGTTAAGTTATACTAATTAAAACATTTGAAAGAGAGAAAAAGAGATAAATTTAGATATATTACTGTTCTGTCTTATGTAGTGTCTACCAATTTCATGGCATGTAATTAATCAAAACAATTTATAAAATATATAAAAAGTCGTGATTAAGACAAAAATTAAAAAGGTCATTTTTGTAGTGCTACTCTTGTCACAACCATATCTAGATATTTTAATTACCTAATCTATCTGAAAACAATAATTTTAAATGTTCCTATATTTAATCCTCCCATATAGTGTCATATTTTAATTTAGATAATTTGTAACATAAAAAAAAAAATATTATACTTTTTTTTCGTACAGTAGTAAACTAACAATAGAAAACATATTGATATTCGATAATTTTAATTATAAATTAAATTTTTAATAAAATTTAAAAGTGACATAAAATTGTGGAGGGTAATTCTTTGTTAAAATGACATTTTCATACTAGAGAGATGATTTTTTGTATTTTTTGTTAGAACTTGCCGCAAGTTTCTAATTTTTTACAATTGGATGTTCAAATAGTTGCTAACGTAAAATGGAGCATGTGTGAGGTGTAGCAAAGTTAGCTACAATTAAAATTCGCACTTTACGAGTAAAACATGAATGTGTAGAATTTAGGATTCAGTAGATTAATAGAGTTAGTTCTCATCCTAAATTAAAATCTTAATTTGTTATATGCTAATAAGTTTGGAAAGTGAGATGGATAAAAGGCGATGTATTTCATAGTGAAGATATAGTTGAGAGGTAGCCGAGATGAAGTGAAGTTAGATGTTAGCGGCTTAGGCTGTTATTCACCAATAACTTCAACTCCCGGTTGAACATGAAAATTTGAAAATCGTATAAAGGCGGAGCGCAAATTTTCAGCAAATTTTGTAGTGTTGTTTCTGCCACCTAGCGGTATAATTATTTTCAGATATTTTGGGAGAAAATAACCAATCAAAGATTATATAAAATCCTCGACGCTAGATGGCAGAAACAGCGTGCCAAATTTAGCTGAAAAGCTGTACCCTGCCTTTATACGCTTTTCAAGTTTTTGCGTTGAACCGGGAGTTGAAGTTAATGGTGAATACGGCCATTAGAAGGCGGTTTAGCGTAAGAGGGCTGTTGGGGTAGCTGCTTAGAGTGGGATAGTTGAAGATAGTAAGTCGAGTAGTACAGTGGCGTCAGGGAATCCTCCCACATACGAAAGATTACTAAGCAGTAAGAGTTAATGAATTTAAATAAAGTAATTGAGATAAATGGTGGTTATTTATTGATGTTAAAGTATTTAAGAAAGCTGCCATCTAAAGTTATAAGTTATTAAATGCCATTATAGTCCAACGCCCACCTTTTCTTTAAGCTCTTAATAAAGCTCATTTATTTTATAAATCTGACTTTGTCATTACTTCATAAATTTAATTAAGTAATTAAGTTTCAGCTTCAATCGAAAGTTAAATGAGCATGGCGACGACATTTCGTTCGTCACACATGTAGTTGAAATTTTTAACAGTTTTAAAATTCAGTATACTTTTTGGATAAACCAAGTATTAAAAATTTAACAAACACAATTTTAATAAACATTTAGCTGCATTATTACTTGTTTTTTTTTTCATTTTAAGTCAAAATTTTAAGTATTAAAAAATTAATTTTAGTGAATGGGACAAAGGTAGAAAACTTAATCATTACTTCTTTTTTAAAAAAAGCACTTCTTATGCAAATTTTCTATAAGCATGATAAACGTCATAAAAATAAATTATGAAACTTCCACCAGAAAATGTTAATTTCTTCAAGAATTTTGACTTATAGTGAAAAATCTGCTTTTAAAAATAGCACATTTAGTATTAATAGAGTAGTACAAAAATTTTATCAAAAAAATAATTACAGCTAAACTGTATTAAATGAGAAATATATTAACTAATCCAAGTAATTTCGTATAATTTACGTTGTAGTGAAAATTTCTGGTAACTTAAATATTTTCTCAAATGACTGCAATTAAAGCGCCTAAACTTTAAGGTATTTTTAAGGAAAGTTTTACTAAAAATAGAATGTTTGTTTTAGCATTACGTCTGAAATAATGTAAAGAGAGTAATAATCGAAGATGTTAAATCCTTTTTCACTATTATCATTCAAATATGAACAGTGATAATTAAAATTATGCTAAAACTTTAAGGTGCCTGCCTACCTTTAAAATGCAATTTTCGGCCAAAACTCCCATTTTCTATTTTCGGGTTAGTATTAAAGCCTGACATTTTAGATTTGTAAATCAGCTTGCATTTCGTTTCTATCTTGCTTAGAGCTTGAGTTACAGGCATTATAATACTAGTCACTCGCCAGTTTTTGAAACCGGAAGTGACCGGTAAATGTTTGTTTACATAAATGTTTTATTCAATATAAGCATCAAAATTTGTTACTGAATGTAAAATGAATTTAAAAAAGAAAATAAGAAGCTTTGAAAAAAATCAGGAACTTATTAAAATTATTTTTTGTTTAATAGGTAAAATCTTGTTTTTAAATATGTTTTCTGCTTTTTCTCTAAATGAGATTTTTAGCATTTTGCTTTGTCCCAAAACATCATAACTCCAAAAGTTATAATGGAAACGTTATGAAACTTTGACAAAATACTCTAGAGGCGTTTTCTTAGGGATTGAACTACGACGATGAATCTAGCTAAAGTATTTTTTATTTTTTATTTTATTTATTTATTTATTTGTCGATAGAAGTTATGAACTGTCATGCATATTCATGATTTTTTTCAGCATGTAAAAATGTTATCTTCTCTAAAATATTAAATAACATGGTTATAGTTTTGAGAGTAGTTCACTCCCTTAAGGACCTTTTAATGATCTAAATGAAATTTACAGAATAAAACTATCTTTATTTAAATTTGACTTATGTTTTGTAAAAGCGCTTTTTTTTTTCGAGAATTTTATGCGTATTTTGAGCCTAAATATCAAAATATTTGAAAAGTTGTGTATTTTTTTCACGTTATTCGCTGTTTTTCAATGTGTTCTATCATATAATGCGCAAAAATAGGCAATTTTTCAATTATTAAAAAAAAAAAAATCACCTCCGAAGGTAGGCAGGCACCTTAAGGTATTCATGAAGTTTGTTTTAAATGTAAAATCTTTATGTTCTATTCCATTTTAAGACAGAGTAAAGAGTGTAAAAATCTTAGTTGTTATATAAATCCTTTCTACTAATTCAACTAGAAATTGGGATAATTGAAATTGTGCTAAACATGCTAAATGCTAATGAACAAATTGTTTTAGATAAATGATTACCGTTTCTTCTAAGAAAATAATTCATAAAAGATTTATTACTCTGCATATTACGTGGTAGAAAATAGTTTTCGTAATAAAAAAAAGATATATTTACCTAGCATAGTGCGAAACAAGAAAATTTCTCTATAAAATATTTTTAAAGTAGTATAGCATAGTTTGTTTTATTTAATGTTGTTGTTTAGTTTGTTTCAAATAAAATTCTTGAAGACAATCATTGCACATTACATTCTAATTACATTAAAATTTGAGACAATTACAATATACCGTTAAAATACGCAATTAAAATATTAAGATAAACACAACCTAAATTTGCACCTTTCGAGCCTTATTTTAGGCTCCTTATCAGTTAAAAAAAAAAAAAAAAAAAATCATAAAAATAAACGTTGAGATGAACGGATATATTTCTTCTACGAAAGCAAAGCGGTATTCTGCAGAGACTGCGCATACTTAATTAAGAAGTGAAGAATGTAGTTTTGAATACCAGCCTTCAAGGAAAATTCTAGAATGATAATTTGATCTGTTAGATACAATTATTTTAATATTGTCAAAATCAGGTAGATGGTCGGTTTCTATGGCATGCTGGACAATTGTAGAACTAATATCGCGGTTTTTGAAATTTATTTTATGCTCAAGAATTCGAGTATGAAGGGAACGACCAGTGTCACCAATATAAACAGAATTGCAGGATTTATAAGGAATATTATAAACAACTTCTGCACGGGAAAAGAAGGGGATAACAGGTTTAAGATTAGAAAGGAAATTACGAATCAGAAACTGAGATTTATAGGAAAAAGATATATTAATAGTACGTAAAATTTTGCTACAGATTCAGAATTTTTTTTTACAGTATAGAATAGAAATAAAAGATTCGGGAGATTTGGAAGAGTTAATAACATGATTATCAGTGTTAAAGTTTTATTTATTTATTTATTTATTAAGCCAGTGAGGAGATATCACTGTTCGGCATGAAAATTGCCTCCAACCCCAATTTTGCATATCTTTATGTAAAATGACCTCCTGAATCCGAATAAGACGCCCATTTTGTCCTATCACCCACCGTTTTCTAAAGATAACCCTCTATTTTTATCACTTTTCAGTAATTTTGTGGCTACAAATTTGATTTTTAGGGAGAAGAGGGAAGGATTATTTTAACAAAATGCACTTAAATTATGTTTTATCGTTTCATTATCTACATTATAAACATTATTCGCATATTTGAAATAGAGAAGGATTTCAACATAAGAGAAACTATGTAAATTATTTATAATTCTGTATAAAGCAAATATTAAAATGCATATTTCAATGATAATACGATGATAATAAAAAATAATAATGATATAATAAAAGAAATTATTATTATTTAAAAACAGGCAAATTAATATTTTGGTTGGTTGGTTGGGTTTTACGTCGCATTAGTGCTGCGCAGATGGGCAATTGGCGACGGTCTGGGACTCACCCCTAGATGTGGTCCGGAGACATGCCATCACAATTTTGATCCTCCACGGAAGGGATGGCTCTCCCGCTTCGGTGATCTCCAGAGGTATAATTTTTGATGCGAACATGGAGGACATTGCGGTCACGACAGATTTTACGTGCACCAGCCACCATTAGTGTACACGATGGTCTTTAGCCGGCTCTAGTACCGAACCCACAACCTTCCAATTACGAGACTGGCGCTCTACCGACTGGGCTAATTAATAATTTGGAAGACAGTCAAGTTTACATAATTAAAAAATGTATGACAAGTCAGATGTTTGAAAACTCTAAATTGCGAATTTAAGGAACTTTTGATAGAACAAAATAACAACAAATTTGTTTTATTTTTCCATCTTTATATTATAAATGTTCTTATCATTATTTGAAACAGTCAATGATGTCATCATAAGAGAAATTAAATTAATCATTTATCACTCTCATAAAACAAATATATATATAAAAAAAAAAAAAATACAAATATCAGTCAAGATAATTTGATATAAAAAAATAAATAAATAAGAAGAATGATGATAGAATTATAATATCCGAATTGGCAAGACAATTAAATTCGAAGGCAGCCATATTCTCGTCATTAAGAAACGGAAATCAAGTTATAATATAGTCGAAATAAAATTACCGATTTATGGTTGTGGTTGAGACTGAGTGTGTTTTACGTCTCACTGGACCTACGCAATAGGCAAATGATGACGGTATTGAATTCACTTCTAGGGGTCATCTATATACATGCCATCACAATTTTTATTATCCTTGCATGAAATGGTTCTGCTACTTGGGTAAGCCTCAGAAAAATTAAATTATCTTTCATGCCGATTTAAAGGAATTTTGAAACAATAAAACAGCATTATTTAATTACATTTTTTTCATATCGATATAGTAAACATTATTGTTATGTTGAAAATAGCTAACAACCTAATCTTAAGAAAAATAGAAAAATCATTTATCTTTCTTTATTCTATATACAGCACACAAAATAAATAAAATATATAAATAAATAAATAAATTAGAAAATAAAAATAAAACAATAAAAGTTATTGTAATACACAGAGTATACAGACATATTTATATATACAGAATGCAAAGCAAAGTCACGAGTTATCTCCGCAACTACTGCAGTGTCGCAAACGTATACTTCTGACTACAAAATTATTTTTTAAATATAAGAATTTATTATATGTTATGTGTTAATTAATTAAAAAACAGAAACATTTTTTTTTTTAATTACATAAACTTTTTTTTTAATACAGTCTCCTTATTTTTTATAGTCAAATTTCGTAAAATTTTAAACTCTTCCTAACAAATGTAACACAATAAGTTTCAATTTTGTTACCCAAAATTGACAGAGACATGTAGATTCAATGCTAGAGATTTTTCCACATTCTTTCCGCTTTTATTAAGGGGTCAATTAAAAAATCCCTAACAAATCCCGAAAAAAAAAAAAAAAAAAAAAAAATAGATTTCCTAAATTTTGAATTAAATATCTGGGTCGACTTTGGGCGCACAGTAGTAAAACTCTTTGTTTTATATATATTAGAATGAGTGCAAGTTTTACTGAAAATGACTATAGGGACCAGGAGACTGTCTAGATTTTGAATTTCCAAACATTACATTTTAAATTTAAACATACAGCATTTTAATCCTTATACGTTTTAAAACATTTCGTAATTGGCAACATGTGTCTTTAACCAATTGTTGCGGGATAACAGCCTCCTGGCGACTTTCCTTTGCCCCATATATATATATATATATACATATATATTAAAAAATGTATGAATTTCATATATTTGTATTTATGAAATATATAGCTCTTAATGTTACTCTCTTATTCTATACTCTATGTTTAAAGCTGAATTTTGCGCTTATACAATCTGTATTATTTCCATTTCTATTTGTACTATTTCCAATATTGTTTTAAGGGGTTAGGGGTAGTCAGGATTTTCAAAAAATCAGATTTTTTTTTTTGCATTTTCTTAAAGTGTAATATCTTATAAATATTCTCTGAAAATTTGAAGTTGATCCGATAATTACTTTTCGAGTGGGTCTAATTCCCATCAGTATGCAAAAAAAAAAGGATGCTGCACGTGTGAAAGTGGCAGATCAGCGCGCCAATGACAACACTCGGGAAGGCAGAATGCTTCGTAGGCAACGGCAAATTGATGTTTTGGAAACTTCCACAATGGCTGAAGAACTATTATATGGCCCAGGAATAGATGACTCAGTGTAAGTGATTAAATAATTCGTATTTCTGTACGTAAATCTAGTGCGAAACTTTAAATGCGTTTTTCTCAAAACTATGTTTTTTGAACTGGTGACAACTGTAACTTGAAAACCGCTCAGTAGATTTTAATGAAATTTATACAGCTTTTAGAATACATAATAAACTCGGGCCTGATCGAAGGATTTTTTTTTTTTTTTCAAAAATTTCGATTTTTTAAGACCAATTAACTGTTGACTTTTTCCCAAAAATTTAGAAAAAAATTTCCTGAGTCCGCCATTTTTTTAATTTTTGAAAAAAAAAAAAAAAGCTTCGATCAGGCCCAGGATTATCTATTTATAAAACTAATTTTTCTTATCCGATTGATTTTAGATGAATCTCCAAGGACTTATCATTGTCACCGCAAGGACCTTTTTTTTGGACTGGGTCAACAGAAACAGCTATTACTTTGGAAATTATAATTTTTTTTTTTTTCAAATTTTCGTGACTTCAAGTCAAAACATTGTATAATAATGCCATATTATTACTTTTGTAAAATAAAATGATTTAATAGCGAAAAAAAATTACTGAAAATTATCATTTTTTCGTGTCTCTGACTACCCCTAACCCCTTAAATTAAATTAATTTAAATATCCACTTCATACTTTTACATATAATAGCAACATCTAATTATTTTTCTAAACTCTTAAAAAACACGTGAGGTTTCACGAGAGTGTGTATATATATGTATATGTATCAGGGTTGGAAAAATCCCAGCCCAGTGGGGTTTTTAGTGTTTTATCAGGGTTTTTTGGGTTTAATCCGAGAGTTTTCAATAATATTTTCTCTCTTCCATTCTTCTTTTTTTTCTCTTTTACTTTAAGTATATCATTCATAATCAGAGAATTTTAAAAAATTGAATATTAATTATTCATTACAATCAAAAATCTAAAAATTTAATTTTAAAATTTCTAAAGTCTTTTTATGATTAAGTTATAAAGGATTTCTTTTTTTTTTTAACTAAATAACTGTTCATTATATATTCTAAAATTCTGTTTATCTGCCCTTTACAACAAAAAACTAGATTTTAATAATTATTTAATGTTGTTTATTCAATTTTTCGTAGTTGATAGACTCTCATAAATTATTTGTACTTATTGTCCCTCTACATTACTTAACAGTGTTGCACTGCTAATGTTTCCTTTTTTTTTTTTTTTTTTTTTTTACTTTTTCCTACAGTTTTATATATATATATATATATATATATATATATTACCAAACAACGCTTTTCTCTTGCTTACATATATATATTATTCTGTTTTTGTAAGATAATTATAATTTTTTTTCATGGGGGATTTTTCAGATTTTTTTTTTCTTTTTTTCCTACAGAACAGTTTGAAAACCTCCAATATTTCTGAAAATTCTGTGTTCATGTTCTAATAATGTATATATATTTGTTTTATATTTATATGTTTATTGTAATTTAGATAAAAGTGCAAATTGAAATAGGGATTTTGAAAAAAAAAAAAAAAAAAAAAAAAAAACATAAATCAAGTCAGATTATATGATACTGAAACAACAAAATACGCTTAAACTGTCTTTCTTTCTGAATTATCTTTTCATATTTAAATCACAATCATATCATATCTGTTTGAAATAACTAACGACCCTATCATAAGAGAAGCGAAAGCAAAAAACAAATATATATATATAATTCTGTATACAACAGACTCGACAGTATTTTCATGATATTATAGTAGTATAAGAAAATAATGATGATATGATTAAAATATATTATATTATATGAAAATGGAAATACCAAATGGTAAATTAATTCTAAATGCTTGCATTTTTACATAATTTGGAATCATAAGTCAATTTAAATGATTGTTATTCACTCCACGTTGCTTATTTAAAGAAATATTAAAAATATTAAAAAGCATTAGAATATCTTTGAGATTTTGAAAATTATATTATAAGCATTCTCATTGTATTTGAAATTTATCATGACTCTATCATAAGAGGAAAGAATATATATATATATATATATATATATATATTTATATTTATATATATCTTTTTGTAAACTACAGAACTACAGACAGTAAACTATTTCAGTAATAATAAAATCACATAATGGACTAATTTCAATATAATTACGGAAATAAAGGAAAAAAGATTAATTTTAAATTCAGGCATTTTTACATAATTAAGGAAAAATAGCCAGGTGTGAGACGCTATGCGTAATTAAAATTACTAATTTAAATAAATATTGAAAGGACATACTAGTCTTAAATTGTCTGCAGATATATATATATACACTTCCCGCCGCTTATTAAAATCACATTCGTTCTGAGGTGATTTTATTAAGCGGCTGATTTTTATATCCGGCGAACGTTCCTACACTCAAGGAAAAGTTATTACATCCCTGAATTTGGAAAGAAATTTCAAAATGCAACGAATAATGGAATTAGTAAACAATATTAATTAATTTTTGATAGATAATTAATTATTCCTCCGAAATAAGTAAATTAAACGCATTCCAAATTTCTATGCGCATTCCTTCAAAGAAAATCATCATTATTTTATTTTATCAAAAGTTCACGCTTTTTTCATAAATTTAAAATCTTTCCGATTGAACCTCTTAATTTATAGCTATTACAAAATAAGAACTAGAAATTGTCTTTTAATAATTTATATATATATATATATATATATATATATATATATATATATATGTATCATTTGCAAATCAAATCAAATTTGTAACTTATTAGTGCGTTTTGAAAAATACTTTTCATGAAATTGTTAGGGAGATAAGTTATGGGGCATGTTTAATTTGTAACTATGTTGCAAGTGTAAAATTTTTGACAATGAGCGATAACGGGTACTTTAATTTCTTTCTTTTATTGAAAAAAAAAAATTACAATGTAAATGAAATTTTTTTTAGTGTGCACAAATGATAATTTTGGCTGCTGAGGCTATTTTTTTAAGTTTATTAACCGGTGATGCTGATTTTATTAAGCGGCGGTTTCAACAATAGTTTGTATTGATTTGATTCCGGTCCTGGCAATTTGTTCAGATTAAGCGGCTGATTTTATTAACCAGTGATTTTATTAAGCGGCGTTTACTGTATATAAATTTTTCCCCCAAACCTATATCATAAAAAATTCTATATTTAATTAAAAGAATAAAAAATAGCTCCATAATAATAAAATTATATAATAAACTAACGATGTTAAAGTAAATAATCTAGTGTGTCACGCACAGGCTCTTTCCCTGCATTTTATTAGTATAAGGACAGTTTCCAGATTAAAAAGTAATATAACAAGTATGATAAATTAAATATAAATTGTTATTTAAGAACAAGTTTCCGAATTTATTTATGATGTAAAGAAATTTTAAACTCACCTAATACAACAGATAACAAAAAAGAAAAAAATAAGAAATGATTATATGGCGAGAAGACACCAATGTTTAATTATATTGCAATGACGAATAGGTCAGGCCTATGAAAAAATAAACCCAGAATGATCATCTAACGATGTCCCGTTAAAGTTATTTATGATTGATCCAAATGCGCCTCGGAATTGCTACGTACTAGTAGATCCATAGTTGGCATTCAAATCCATCATTTACACGCGAACACAACATTAGTCGAACTATTTGTATTAAGTTATCATTTATAAGAATCTATTTTTCATAAACACTATGATATACAAATATTCTACTTCTTAATATATATATATATATATATATATATATATATATATATATATACTTATACATTTATAGTAATACGTCAGTAAATAAAAGGCATTAGTATTAGTATGTTAAGAATTTAACAATTAACATTCTAGTTATAATCTTCTTCTTAAGGTACAAATATACATTGCATTAAAAAAAAAAAAAATAAATAAAAGTCATGTTACAGATAATTTCTGGCAGTACATTTGACAGAAAATATCATTATGCTATGGAAAAAAATACATTGGCAAAAATTTTCTGTAACAGAACAATGCAGAGAATATTGATAAGAAAAAGTTTTTTTTCTTTTTTTTTTTCTGTAATGAACACCGTAAAAATTCTCGTATTGAAAAACGCGTCAAGTTCTATCAGCCAGGATCAAACCAGAGCCTCTTTGCTGCCAGAAATTTTCTGTAATGACAGAAAAAGGCGTTTTGTCAACGTAATTTACGACTATTTTCTCAAAACCTGTTAAAAAAATACAACTTTGCTGCTAGAGATTCTCTGTAATGACAGAAAAATACGATTTGCCAACGTAATTTTTTCGTAATTTATGACCATTTTCCAAGTTACAGAGAATGTTTGGCTGCAAAGTTGCATTTTTTTAACAGTGTACTGAAAATTTCTGGCAGCAAAGGACATTTTTTTTTTTTTTTTTCAGTGTAGGCGACGACATGATGTTTAAACCATGGAAATATAATCTCTTCCGTTTCTTAGCACTTCTCGATCTGACTTTGATAAAATTTTACGTAAGCAAAAAATAAATAAATAAATAAATAATAAAATCTTTTTGTAAAAAAATAGAACCGACTCCAAAAAGCAACTACTATTCAAACAACTAATTAAAAAAAAAAAAAAAATGGTATGAAATGAAACTGTAAATTGCGCCAAAAAATATAAAATAATTTCCTTCGCGAAACAACCTATAACACTACAATTAATCATAACTTTTGAAGTCGGGGCAAAATTAAATAAAATTTAATTAGTTTTTAAAGGTTTATTTTTAGATCGGTAGCAACAAATGTTATTGTCTCGAATGATCCATTTTCATGTTATCCTTTATTATTTTATCACTGTATACAATTGGTCTGTTAGTAGCATCTACATAGAATAGTGAACATTCTTCACAATGCGGTATTTATGTTTCTACGAAGTTAGAGTTTCCTTTGCAAATTTGGTATAACTTTGATAACTATCATCCTTGGTGGTTTTTGGATTTGGCGATCACAACGTAATGCAAAAACAGGGGCGCGCCGACCCGGTGTGCGAAGTGTGCGGCGCACACAGGCGCCAGGTAAAGAAAGGCGCCAGCCGAGAATAAATTATTTGAAAAAAAAGAAAGAAAAGAAAAAAATATATATATGTATTGCTTTATTAAATCTGATTTTATAATGCCGGTCTGAAGTCATGCGACTAGTGTGGCTAAATGAGGCGCCTTGAAATATATACTGGCAAAATTTGTGGTTCTCAACAGTTTAGGTGTTTTTTGTGAAAGGACACACTAAAAGTGGAATAACTTTTTAAAGGTGCGCCTACCTTCAGCAAAATTTTCTTTGACTTTTTTAACATATCAAAACATTCTATTAAAATTTAAAAGAGCGCCTTAATCCCCCCCCCCCCTCTTCTGTCGGAAAAAGGCCACTTAGATTAGTAAAAAGACAACATAATTGGTTTGCAAAAGTGAAAATTAATAGAACCGGATATTTTATTCAGAGTAGTTTTTTACCTTTTGCAATATCGATGTAACATCTATATTAATAAAATCAGATTTTTGTCAGAAAATGTCCGAAATTCGAAAAACATTGCGATATCTTCATGTTTCACACATCGTGAAAGCCAAATCCGATTTCAGAAAATTTTTTCTGTGTGTGCGTGCGTAATCGGTCGTTGTGTCTGCATGCTTAAAACATTTTTGTCTGGGTATCACGTGAAAACAGCTGGACAGAATACAACAACACTTTGCAGGAATTACCCAACTTAAAATTATATCTATGAACTTTTGTAAACCCCCCCCCCCCCCCCAATCAGGAGACAAAAACACGTTTATATGCATAACTAGGCTTCAAATTATTTCACAAAGAAGAAATTGCATATGAATCTAGATTTGAGTACAAATAAATAAATAAATATAATAATCATTGCCTACGATTTTGAAAGTTTTGATTTTTAAGAAGTGAAAAAGAAAATCCATTTTCGGGGGGATATTTGTAAATTTCGGATTTTTGAGTGGAAATACACCAAAAATGGTACAAAAATGTTGAAAACAGCCATGCATCTCTTTAAGGATATCTTCATAAATCCATTTTTGGTGTTTATGATATTCGATCTTGAGGAGTGGGGGAGGGGGGGGGGGGAGGTTTACGAGAGAGCAAATTCGAGACCACTCTTTTAGCGCTAAATTGGTCCAGGAAAATTTATGGGAGTTCCAGTCACGAATTTTGGTGCGTGCATTGTTTAGATGCATTCGATGCCTATACTGACGGGATTTTACGAAATTCCCTTTCTCCTTTTCCAAAGAAAGGAAGCAAAAAACACGCTTATAAGCATAACTCGACTCCAAGTTACTTCACGGTGGTTAAATTGTATATGGGATGACTAGACTTGAGTACAAAAAAAAAAAAAAAAAAAAAATGCAATTTTGGAATTTTTTATTTTTAAGGGGAAAGGGGGGAATTCGCAAATTCCGGATTCTATCGAAAGAATTCTACTAAAAATGGTACAGAGATGTTGAAATGTTGAAAACAGGTATGCGTCGTCTTTAGAATTTTTCCCAAAACCCATTTTTTTTTTTCGATTATTATTATTATTATTATTTTTTTTTTGGGGGGGGGGGAGAGGATGTAAAGATGGGGTGAATTTGAGACCCCCCCCCCCTTTTAGCGCGAAATTTGTCATGTAAGATCTATGGGAGCTGCAATCACAGATTTTCCTACGTAAATTGTTTCTATGTATCCAACACCTATTGATTTTACGAAATCCCCCCTTTTCTTCCTTGATCTCAAACACGTTTTTAAGCGTAACCTTACTCCAAATTATCCTATCATTAAATATTTTGGAGATTATTCTGTCATAATTACCCGTAGCATCAGTGGAACAATCTTTTTCTAAATTTAAAATGATCAAAAAATACTTACGCTCTACAACGGAATCAGACAGATTTTTAAATTTTGTAATTACATTGATAGCATAAGATACTTTGGATCAAGTAAATATAGATTATTCCAGAATTTAAAAAAAATTTAATCCAATGAATTACATTTCACTAAATAATATTATTTGTTTAAATGTTCATATAATCTACTTTAAAACTTAATAATTTTTATTATATATTCTTATTTTATTTACTTATAAATGTACCTATTATTTATATCTGTGCAACGTACAAACGTGGTGGAAAAATAGTTTAAAACAGATTTTTGTATCTTACTACTATATTGAAAAATACATATAAATTTACATACAAATTACATAAAAAGTTTAGATAATGAAAATGGGCAAAATTCCTTTCAGTAGATGTTTTCTTTCCCTATTAAGTTTTTTTTTTTTTTTTTTTCTATATTTACCAAGTAATATTTATTATATACTCGTATTTTATGTATTTATAAATTTATTTGTTCCTTAATAAAAAAAAAAAAACCTTCCATAATTAACTAAGTCAAATCTTGTCGTTATATCGATAGTCATATATTAATTTGATGTTAAGAGTATTTTGAAAGTTTTAAACAACGACATTGAGAAAAATAGAACTCACTACGGGGTTATTATTATTATTATTATGAGTTCTAATTTTATATACTTATAAATTCCCTTTATCTGTACTAGTGCAAAATGTTAAACACATTTATATGTGCAAACGTACTGCAATAGTACGACTAATCAAAAATTTTGTTCATTATAGTATTGCAAAGAGTTAAACCACTTTCCAAAATGAAAAGTGTTGTTGCAATAAAAGCAGATTTACAATTGAAGTGCAAATAAAGAGTAGTTCATTCAATTTTAACGGGAGTGGAATAGGAGGTGCTTGTCAGCCTTGGATACAGACTTGGCAACTTAGCGATGAATTTTGTGACATGGCGACCAAACTTGGTGAAAAGTAATAGTTTAGTGTTTCCGAAGTTTAGAAGCTCTACCTTCAATAAGAGCCGATTTCTGGAATTTTCTGGGTTCGTCAACTGGCTTCTGGCGCAGAATAATCTCGAAAGTTCGCCAAATAACGACAGAAATTATTCAAACAGAAGAGACACACCCAAAGATCAATTGCATTCGGACATCTGTTCTAAACGTTCGTTTCCGTTTAAATGATTTATATATATTCTTAAATGAGTGAAATTCTACTCTGTGGTCTTTTTAACGTTGTTTTACGACCTTTTTGAGGTATGAATTTGAGTATTTTTTCGAGAACAGTTTGAATAAAATGTATCTTTCGACATGAAACTGTCCGTTTGTTTACAATTACTTTTTTCATATAAGAAAATCGACATTTTGGTAACAATATGGATAGAGACGGATATATTGGATCAGTATAATATGCGTAATACTCGCAAAAGTTGCAATGAAGTGAAGGAAGATTTAGTTCACTAAGATTTTTTTTTTTTGTGTGTGTGAGTGTGTTTAAATATTTACTTAAAAATTAGACCCAAACAAATAGAAACGTTTACACTTACAGCTTTCATCTATGTCATCTATTGTAATGCCTCAACGCATTTCTCCACCTACATTAACACTAAATCTGCCTATTTTAATTTCCTCTGTTTACCTACACAATTGTACCTCGAATTTTTGTAACTTCTTGTATAAGGGAGTTTTTCTCTTTGTGCAAGATGCACTTTTTACTTGTTTCTTTTCAAATTTCATTTTATTTGATACATTTCTCTTTTTACTAGCCATTCAATAAACTTATTACTATTAAGGTTCGAGATTCAATTGACTTGCTAAATAATAACACTTTATAAAATGATTTAAAAAAAGGGGGGGGGTAATATAGGGCGCCAACTGAAACTCTGCACACAGGCGTCTGACAATGCTGGCGCGCCCCTCTGCAAAAATATACACGCAAGATGTACATTTCCATAATATGTATTGTACGAAGTATTGTTTCATATTCTTGATTGCTCTCTTAATATATCTTATCAAAATAATAATGATACCCCAAAGAAATTAAATATGTTTGCCAGATAATTTTGCGATTTTTCTTTCACCAAGGACGTCAGATACCAGCATCTTCGCCAACTTTTGCTGCTTACGAAATCTTATTTGTTTTCTTGAATCAAAGTAGTTTTCGGCTGCGTTTTCCAGGTGACAATGTAAGATGTGTATTTTGAATAGCATTTGATTTTTACACTGAATAAAGGCATCAATTTTTATTTAATTTTGTGCCGACTTCAAAAGTTATGATTAATTGTAGTGTTAGAGGTTATTTGGCGAAGAAAATTATTTTATATTTTTAGGCGCAATTTGCAGTTTCATTTCGTACATTTTTTTTTTTTTTTTTTTTTTTAGTTGTTTGAATAGCAGTTGCTTTTTGGAGTCGGTTCTATTTTTTTACAAAAAGATATTTTTTTTCTCTTTTCAGTGAAAACATATTCATAAAGCAGAACATCAGAAGACGTTCGATGACAGTTTCACAAATCACATCTTCCAAGAAAAGTGACATAACTCAAAAAATGGTTTATGTCACTGAAAAATACTTTAAATGCACCCAATGTGAATAAAAAAGTTACATCTCCATCTACAAAGTTATCCACTCGAGAGTCAGTTACGTCAGTTTTATTCTAGTCAAGTTATTTTTAAGTTGATTTTTCTCAAATGCTGCATTTTTAAGATGTGTCACTTTTCTTGCCTTTATCTGATATGAGCAAAAAACTATTGAATGAACATACGTTAAATTAAAATGTCTTTAGAAATGTAAAGAACGGATACGCTGTATTCGTAACTAAAAATTCTGTTAGGCATATATATTGAACGTTACAGTGAATACCTGTCACCCGCTGCGCTGGAAATTACAAAACGTAAAGTTCAAACAAAAGCAAAATATGCATTGCAGCTGACGGACAGAAGTTTCAACATCGATACTTACATACTGCTTTTACGAGAGTAGCTGCATGCGTTCAGCAGTTAGAGTGAGAACAGACTTTCGCGAGTATCCTGTAATTTGTTTATATCTTAATGAAATCATAATGAAACCTATTTCAGGCTAAGATCATTACGACAACAAAAAAAGTATTAAAATTAAATCATCTCTTACGAAGTTATAAACTAACAAATTTCAACAATAACAACAACAATGAGCAACATGATTTTTATTGAGAACCTCTTCCTCTATGAAGTCGGTTTAAAACGTCTATGCGTTAATCGATGTGACCGCTTACAATAACCCTACTTTGAATTTTACATAGCATAAATGTCACCCCCTACGCTACAATATTTATAATTTCGTTCAAGTGTGCACAAAATAGGAAATTGTGAACAAACAAATACACGTTTTAAGAGTTCTGTTTTTAGCATTAATGTCTAAACTATATTTTTGTACTAAATCGATGATGCTCTGCAATTTTATAATTCACTTTTTTCCCCTGTCTTCAGCCGTTCCCGAGATAGGAACGCTAACTCCACCGTTTTCCACCAGGTGGCGCTGTAGGCGGTTGAATCGATTTCCACATATCCACATTACTATACCTACATACCATTTTTATGACTATATCTGCAGCTGTTCAGCAGTTAAAAATAGTTGGGACTGACATTTTTGGGTTCCCTGTATTTTCTTTTGATCGTAAATATATTACAATGGGACCTATTTCAGACCAAGGCCTTTACAATAAAACAAAAAGTATCAAAATCGGATCATCCGTTCAGAAGTTATGAGCTAACAAACAAAAAAAAAAAAAAAAAAAAAAAAAAAAACATAGGCTTTGTATTGAGAACTTCCTCCTTTTTGAAGTCGGTTAATTAGAGCATCTCTTACGAAGTTATAAGCTTATAAACACCAATAACAACACATAGCGCGAATTGAGAACACCCTCCTTTCTGAAGTTGGTTAAAACGACTTTGCGCTAATCGATGTGACCGCTTACAGTAACAGTACTTTGAACCACAGAGTATACGTGTCATCCGCTACGGTGCAAAGTGTGCAACGTAGTTCAAGTGTGCACAGTGTAGGAAATTGCGAACAAAGAACTGCACGTTTTAAGCGTTCTATTTCTAGCAATAATGTCTAAAAACTGTCTTTTCGTAGTAAATCGATGATGCTCTATAACTTCGTAAAAAACTTTTCTCCCATCTTGAACCGTTTTTGAGATAGGAGCACTAATTCCGCTGTTTTTCACCAGATGGCGCTTTATTTTCTTTAGATTGTAAAGATGCTACACTGGGATCTACTTAAGACCAAGATCTTTAGAACAAAACTAAAAGTACCAAGTAACGGTATTTTGAACTATATAGCGTTCAGTCGGTAACAAAAGTGTCCGAACACTAGCAAACATTCCTATGTAAAAAAAGTACACTTCACACGATTTTGTTAACAAAATCCTTATCGAATCATGTTCTTACATTGACTCAGAACAGGATTCGACAAGAATTTATTTCACAAAACTTCATAAAGTGAACTTTTTTTACATAGGAATTTTTGCTAGTGTTCGGACACTTCGGTTACCGACTGTGTGTCTCATCAGCTGCGCTACAACGTGTGCAATGTAGTTCAAGTGTGTATAGTGTAAGTAATTGCGAACAAACAAATTCCCGTTTTTAGCATTGTATTTTTAGCATCAATGTCTAAACTACCTTTTCGTATTAAATCGATGATGCTCTGCAATTTTATAATTCACTTTTTCCCCCAGTCTTGAACCATTTGTGAGATGGGAACGCTATCATGTGTGTCTAAAGAATCTTTTTCTACTAAATCGATGATACTCTTCAACTTTGTAATTCCCTTTTTTCTCTAGAACCGTTTTCGAGATAGGAACACTAACTCCTCTATTTTCCACCAGGTGGCGCTGCAAGCGGTTTAACCTTGTACTGCATGGCCTCTTTGCTATACTTACATACCGTTTTTATCACTATAGCTGCAGCCGTTTAGCAGTTAAAAGAGTTGGGACTGATTTTTTGGGGCACCCTATATTTTCTTTAGATCGTAAAGATATTATCAGGTTGTGACATATGAAATGTCCGATTCTCACCAGTAAAATTTTTGAGATTTGGTTCCCTATAAACTTTTTTGATACAGTCGTTAATTATGTAACATTTTAAAGCTAAAACGTTGTCTTTTCATCTGATGTGTTTCAAATAAAAATATTGTGATTTGGTGGTAAGTTTATAGCTTTAATCGTAGGATGAATTCTAGAGATTTTAGAGTGCTATTTTTGTATAAATGGAAAAGTAAGCATAATGCTGCAGCAGCTGCCTGAAACATTAACGCTGCATTTGGAAACGGTTCTGTAAATGAACGTACCATTCGACGTTGGTATGCAAAGTTCGAAACTGGGGATGAGAGTCTCACAAACGAAGACCGGGGCAGACCAGAGACTGTTGTGGACAATGAAGTTTTACGAGCAATAGTTGAAAAAAATCCAGGCAATACTGTTAGAGATTATGCAGAAGAACTAGGTGTATCTCCTACAACCATTTCACGTCATCTAAAATTGATTGGCAAAGTTAAAAAATTGGATAAATGGGTACCGCATGAATTGAATGAGAATCAGAAGCGCAAACGTTTTGAAATCTCGTCTGCCCTTCTTCTTCGCAACCAAAATGATCGTTTTCTCAATCGAATTGTAACTTGTGACGAAAAGGGGATTCTGTACAACAATCGTAAACGTTCAGCGCAGTGGCTGGATGCTGACAAGGCTCCACAACACTTCCCAAAGCCGAAACTCCATCAAAAGAAGGTTATGGTGACTTTTTGGTGGTCCTCAGCTGGTTTAATTAACCATAGCTTTCTAAAACCAGGCGAAACCATCACAACGGAGACATTTTGTAGAGAAATCGATGAAATGCACCAGGAACTTAAACGTAAACAGCCGGCATTGGTCAATAGGAAGGGCCCTATTCTTCTCCATGATAACGCTAGACCGAATGTTTCAATGATCACTCGTCAGAAGCTGCACATGTTAAACTATGAAGTTTTAGACCATCCACCATATTTACCTGACCTCTCACCTACAGAATTTCACTTTTTCGAACATCTCGATAACTTCTTGCAGGAGAAATGCTTCAGAAATCCAAAGGATTCTGAAGCGGCATTCAATGAATTTGTTGCCTCCAGGACGACTACAGTTTATGATACTGGCATAAAAAACTTGTTTCTCGTTGGAAAAAGTGTATTGAAGCTAATGGTTCCTATTTTGATTAATAATGTTTGTTCCTTAAAAATACATTCTTTCTTTAAGTAGACTATGAAAATCGGACATTCCATATGCTACAACCTATAACAATGGGACCTATTTCAGACCAAGATCTTTTCATCAAAACAAAAATTATTAAAATCGGAGCATCCGTTTAGAAGTTATGAGCTAACAAACATTAAAAAAAAAACATACGGTTTGAATTGAGAACCTTCCTTCTTTTTTGAAGTCGGTTAATAATAAAAATAAAAACATGTAAACACCAGATGAAATCGGTATCAATGTTTACAGATAATATCTTGTTATAAAAAAAATGATTTTTTATGACAGATTGAGATGCAATTTAGACTAAATTTCCGTAGTTTTTTAAAAACATAAATTTTATATAGGGAAAATTTTAATTTTACAGAATTTTTTTTATTTTTTACATTTTATTATTATTTTTTTCTTTATTTTATCCTTTTTCTTTATTTTTTTCTTTATTTTTTCCCAGTGTACCGAATTTCTAAATTACAATTTTTTGGATAACGATAGCAACATTTTTGTGCTTTTTTTATCTTTTACCTGATTGAAAACTTAAAATTCATTATTTCGACTTCAAAGTTTTAAGTCTACTTCTGAAATTTACGATGTTTGCTTATAGAATACATTTTTCTTAGTAAAAAGTACTTTTATGTAGTGCTTATAAAGTACTTTTTTCAGCTCGAGATTTGTAGTGCATTTTATTATAGCCAACTTACTTCATATTTATTAGAACGTGTGGACTATTGTTTTTAGACAACGTATACACAATTTTCTTTTCTTTTGGCAACAAATTAAAATAAAACGTGATGTCAGGAAATATTCTGTTAAAAAATATTTCCCTCTTGTATAAAATTAATTTCTGTTCGGGATAGAATTTTAATTTTCATTAAATCTTTGCATACTTAAATTTAATGTTAAAAACGCATATTTGTTATATTTTTAAAATGTCTTAACGGAGATTAAGGTTCAAACGAGTGAGTTATAAACATCTTTCGTAACATATTTAGACTTTTATTATACCGTCATTTAAAGATATAAAGACTTTTATGATTCGATAAAATATAAATGATAGAAGCGTTTTAACAAATATATTGGCAATTTTTTGAGAGTATTATGTCAATGATATGATAGTTAAAATGTACTGAAATTTCCGAACTCTCATATAGATTATTTTTGAAATTTTTCTTTTATATTACAAGCAAATATGCTTGGAAGTCAGCCAACTCAATTATGGAAAGTGAAAATCCAAGTTAGATTACTTATTTACTTTGAATCGTCGCTTTCTTGAAAAAGAAAGATAATTAAAGTAACTGCACAAGTAAAGGACAGTAAATGGGTATTTCTTTGGCTATTTACACTTTCTTCTATATTAAATGGGAGAGGTCTAGCACACTTTAGAATGTAGAAAACGAGGAAAAAGAGGTAAAAATTTGTAGAAAAACGGAAAAAAAGAGTCAAAAATCCATAGCAAAACAGCATGGGATGAAAACGAAAAAAATCACAATGTCAAGTGTGTAAAAAAAAAAAGACGAAAGTTAACACCGAGAGAAATAAAAGTTCAGAACTGATTAGAAAAAGTGATGGAAGCTCGGGAAAGGACTGGGCTATGGGTCCTGAAGCTATCGACGAGGGTTTAATACGTCTCGGCGGGGATGGGCGAGGGTGAGTCACCGCACTTTAGATTGTAGAAAACGAGGAAAAAAATGGCTAAAATTTTATAGAAAAACGGGAAAAAAGACTCGATAATCCATAGCAAAAAAGCATGGGATGAAAACAAAAAACTCAAATCAAGTGTGTAAAAAAAAAAAAAAAAGAAAGAAAGAAAGAAAGTTAATAACGAAAAAAATAAAAGTTCAGAATAGATTAGAAAAAGTCATCGAAGCTAGGGAAGGGACTGGGCTATGGGCCCTGAAGCTATCGTCGAGGGTTTAATACGTCCCTCCTAGTATAGGACTCGGCGGGGATGAGCTGAGATGAGCCACCGCACCTTAGATTGTAGAAAACGAGGAAAAAATGGCTAAACATTTATAGAAAAACGGGAAAAAGAATCAATAATCCATAGCAAAAAAGCATGTAATGAGAACGAAAAAATTCACAATGTCAAGTGTGTAAAAAAAAAAAAAAAAAAAAAAAAGATTAATACCTGAAGAAATAAAAGTTCAGAACTGACTAGAAAAAGGCATCGAAACTCGGGAAGGGAATGGGCTATGGGCCTTGAAACTATCGTCGAGGGTTTAAGACATGCCGCCTAGTATAGGACACAGCGGGGGTCGGCGGGGGTGAGCCACCGTACTTTTAACTGTAGAAAACGAGGAAAAAAGGCTAAATATTTATAGAAAAACGGGGAAAAAGAGTAAAAAAATCCATAGCAAAAAAGTATGGAATGAAAACAAAAAAACTCACAATGTCAAAATGTGTTAAAAAAAAAAAGACTAACACAGGAAGAAATAAAAATTCAGAATTGACGAGAAAAAGTCACTGAAGCTCGGGAAGGAATTGGGCTCGGAGCCCTGAACTATCGTCGAGGGTTTAATACGTCTCGCCTACTATAAGACTTCATAAAAGCTTTCGGATTTTCGATGGATTTGCCCGTTTTCAGGGTTGTAAAACGCGATTCAACCATTTTAAGAAATTTATGTCTGACTGTGTGCATGTATGACAAATATTTTTGCCAATTGTATCTCAGGAACTACTGCACAGAATTTCGCAGAAATTGAAAATGTACAAGTTGCACCTTTGCATAAATTAGGGCCTATGGACTTTTGGTGAACATCGTGTACGATGTGGCATGCCATTTCTTCTAAAATTTAACATGTCAGTATAACACAAAAACTTCTTATAAATGTGCGTAATTATAATTATTTAAAAAAAAAATTAGGAAATTATATATATATATATATACATATACATATACATATTTATAATAGTAATGGTCAACTGGAAAAAAAAATTAAAAAAGTATATGTAGATGCATTGTTGGCGAATTTTCTATGCGTGAACACTAAAATGACATTTCTTTGTGTGATATGAAAAATCACGTTAAAAATCCCCGTTGAAAATAACAAAAAGTTAAAAATGGATTACTTTAAACATCAAATAAAATAAGTTTGGGTTTTAAATATTAATTTTAATGTTTTTCATTATTTCTTGAAATCAATAATTCTATACATATAATTTGCAATACTGAGATGTTTAAAAAAAAATCTACTCCCCCAACACCCACGTTACTTAACCTTCGAATAAATATATAATTAAAATTGATATTTATCTTCTAATATTCAGATAGAAATAAAATTGAACTCCTATGTAATATACGTTCTCCTTGAAATAAATGATCATCTAAACCTACAGATATCAACCATAAACTAAATATGCAAATTTTTCGTTTACTGTCTATATGTAAAAAAAGAAAGAAAAAGCTAAATGATCTTTTAGCATTTTGATGACTAAATCAAAAGCATCATTGATGCAAAAAAGCATTTATCAGTCAATATAATTCTGACATTAAAGACATTTCAATGACTTCTCAAACGTTCCTAGTACCATAAAGGTTAATGATACAATAGAGGAAAAATAAAAGTCGCAATTCACAAAATAAGAAATGGTCCGTTTCAGAATTTATTTTCATAGAAAAAGGAAGTGAATTTGAAAGTCATCCAAGACCATTACTGAGAATGGAAAGTAAACTCCACTAATAGTCTACGTTGATTTTTTTTTTTCTTTTCTAGATATCAATAAGTTGAAGTTTAAAGTTCCGTCAAATTTAAAGATGAATATAAATTTTATATGCCGCTCTGTTTTCAAGTTTACTGATGATATACACTGATAGAAAAAAAAATCCCAACACCAGGAAGGAGCTGTTCTAAATAAACGAAATTTGGTAGGCGTGTTTATACATCTTAAAGATGACGTCGATTCAAATTTCGAGCTACGCGCATAAGTGTGGCGCTAGTAGCGACACTGTGAACATGCAAATGAGGTTTGCTTTAAATAAGCGCTGTAAGGTTCGTGATCGTTATTTACAGTTGAGATTTGACGTAGTGGGTTAATGTTAGTCAAGGATGCCTCTAAGAAGACGAAGAATCCATTATCAACAGCTCACTGAGTTTGAACGAGGTCGTGTAGTAGGGCTACGAGAAGGTGGGTTTTCTTTCCGCGATATTGCAGAAAGACTTGGCAGGAATGTATCCACTGTGCATGAGTGTTGGCAGCAGTGGTCAAGGGAAGGTACTGCCTCAAGAAGACCGGGTACCGGGCGGCCACGTGGAACTATTGAGAGGGAAGACCGCCGTGTTCGGCGTATGGCTGTGGCTAATCGTATCGCGTCTGCAGCTGAAATTCGAGCTGCATTTGGCACCACAGTGACACAACGAACTGTTACAAATCGGTTACTTCAAGGACAGCTCCGAGCCAGGCGCTCTGTAGCGTGCATTCCACTGACTCCAAACCACTGCCGTTTGCGACGTGAGTGGTGTCAAGCTAGAGCTCAGTGGAGGACGGAGTAGAGATCTGTTGTGTTTTCTGATGAAAGTCGGTTCTGCTTTGGTCGCAGTGATAGCCGTGTTTTGGTTAGAAGGAGGCCAGGCGAACGCCTGCTAGCGACCTGTCTGCGGCCTAGACACACAGGGACTACTCCTGGAGTTATGGTTTGGGGAGCAATTCCGTATGACACCAGGAGCACTCTTGTGGTTATCCCACGCACCCTGACTGCAAATTTGTACGTCAGTCTAGTGATACAACATGCTGCGCTGCCATTCATGAATAGCATTCAAGGGGGTGTTTTCCAACAGGATAACGCTCGCCCTCATACCGTTGTTGTAACCCAACATGCTATACAGAGTGTCGACATGTTGCCTTGGCCTGCTAGATCACCAGATATTTCTCCAATCGAGCACGTATGGGACATCATTGGACGACAACTCCAACGTCATCCACAACCAGCATTAACCATCCCTGCATTGACCGCCCAAGTGCAACAGGCATGGAATTCCATCCCACAAACTGATATCCGACACCTGTACGACACAATGCATGCACGTTTGCATGCTTGCATTCAAAATTCTGGCGGTTACACCGGTTACTAATGTACCAACATTTCACATTTGAAATGGCTCTACCTGTGATCTTAAAACTTTAATGAATTAAATATGTTACCTAGACAAATGTATTGCTGAAATTTCATTACTGTACAATAATTTTTTCTTGGTGTTGGGATTTTTTTCCCCATCAGTGTATGTATTATATATATATATATATATATATATATATATATAAGGTTTTTTTAATTGCTTTTTTTAATTATAAATTCGTATAATTCTGTTTGAATAATGCTCAATTTACGATATTTTCCTTAAAGCCTTAAAATACAAATCTTTAGCAAATGCTAAATTTTTAGGTTATAGAGATTAGGATTTAGAAATGGAGGCAATTAGGGAATGTGAAGTAGCGAGGTAATATGGAATAAAGAGATTTATCTTCTGTTAAGTATTGTTGCCAAGCCGGGTCATTTTATTTAACGTAGGCGAATGAAGGTCAGATTTGCCAGTATATTTGACTGTTTTTATATAATGCCTGCTTCTGTGTGTTTGTTTCTGTGTCAAAAAGAACTGTGAGCGATGTATCTTACGCAGGGATGTACGTAATTCAACGAAACTTTTTTATTGGTTATACTATGATGTAAATTTGAAATAATTAGATTTTAGCACGTTTCGTACCGACTCCGTGTGGTACTGCAATGTTGTACTTTTCTCCATTTACATGGAGTCTATATCTCATCTTTTGTAGTGTACAAGTCCAATTTGATTATATATCAGCTTGCAGATAGCACTGCTACGGAGTCCTTTTCAGACTTTTAGATAGTTTTCCATATTGCAAAAGAAATATTTTTGATAATTAAAACATACTGGATTTCTTTCTTTCTTTTCTTTTTTTTTTTTTTAATTTATTAATAAACTATTCATATAAAACATAAAGAAAACTTTAAAGTTATTTTATGCTAAATAAAACTTTTCTTTTGTAAAAAAAAAATAATAATAAAAATAAAAATTAAGGAAAAACTTTTAAAAGTTATAACTGAAAACTGTTAATGAATAAAAAATAATAAAACCCCTTGCTGAATATTTGAATATTTATTATTGATCAAAATTGCATATTGAACACAAAATATGCTAAGACGAAATATCCAAGTACATGTTTTAATGTTTTAATTTTTGCTTCGTATATGTTTTTATTTGTTTATTTTATTTTCATTCAAAAGCTCCTCTATCGATATTTCTTTTTCATAATTTATCCTTCATAAAAACAATATTTTGAATTTAAATACTCTTTGTTGAACTCATGTGGTTTCTTTTATTTCTAAAAGAAAATAAAAACTTTAAGTTAGTTTTTTCATGAAGTTTGTTTAAAGTTTTAAGCATAGTTAAAATTATTTTTTTTCAAAGTGTTATATTTAAAGCATAAATTTGTTTATGAATTTGTATAAGAAGAGATATATTGAGTCAATTGTTCAAAATCTTATAAAAAGAAGTTATAAATCTTATGGTTAGTTCTTTTGTCTGAAAAGAAAACCTTTTTTATTTATTTATTTTTATAAAATGAATTTCATTTAAATTTATATGCATTGTACAAAATTTTTGTAAAGTATATGTATACATGCATTGATACATACGAGTAAATATGTATGTGTTTAACTCTACGTATAATGTTAAACATATGCGTCTGTGCCACTCGCTTTGTATGTAAATGGCTTATTTAACCCTACAAAGCACCCAGTTCCATATGTGGAACACCGACTTTAATCGTTCCTATAGCTATAAAACTGTTAGTAGCGACATCTCTTGACATCTTGATAGAAGCTACTGACATTTAACAATGTAGTAATACGAATCTTTACCTAAAGATGTCGTTCGTGTTTTTGTTTTAGTGCACTCAGTTTGAAATTTGAACGAAAGTGATACATTAGTCGTTTGTCTGAATTCAAAAATAAAAAAAGAATAGTTATTGAACAGTTTTGACTCGAAAAAAATACTGTGTTGTTCTATGTATGTGTGTCCAATATACAATACTATTTCCAAAACAATTCAATTGTACTAGTTTAATACCAAAATGTATAGTTAAGGCTCAGTGTACCGTATGTGGAACTGAAATAAAAAGGTGATTTTTCCGTAAAATATGGTTTTATTTTTATTTTTATAAGTTTTCCCTATCTTCTGATCACTAATTACAACGTATATATTCTTGTCGCGCACTAAAAAAAATTGAGCCTTGTAGGGTTAAGAAGTAAAAGTATACAGAGGTGACGCGCGCGCGCGCAGCTTTCTTATATTTTTTCGTGAGTTTTATTCTTTTACCATCATTATCTCAGAACAGTAAAATTTAAAGAATATTGTATCGTTAAAACACATACAAAAATATAGGAAATATACAACACTGGATACGACATGTTACTTTTGTATTTTATCTTTATTTTTTATGCGTTTGACGTATATTGATTACTCTTTAGGTTACTTGTACAATATTTTTAATTTAATGCTATATACTGTTACGAAGAATTAAAAAACTTTAATTCTGTAACAAAAAATTAAGTGTACTTAGGGCTTAATTTAGATTTTAAAAAAAGATAATAAATTAAATAACAACAATAATTATCATAATAATACTAATGCACTTTAATTTATGTCGAATAATCCAAGAAAAATCTATTTACCAAAAGTTCTTTTGTATAGTAATCGAGCGAAATTTTCTGTTTTGGAATAAATGATCATCAAAACCTACAGGCATCAACCATACAAAGTTTGCGTTTTCTGTCTGTATGTAAAAAAAGAAAGAAAAAGCTAAATGGTCTTTTAGCATTTTGATGACTAGATCAAAAGCATCATTTTGTATTCTAAGACTTCTAAGAGCCAGTGGAATGATGCAAAGAAGCATTTATCAGTCAATATAATTCTGACGTTAAAGACTTTTCAGTAACTTCTCAAACTTTTCTAGCACCATAAAGGTTAATGATACAATAGATTAAAAAAAAAAAAAAAAAGTCGCAATTCACAAAATAAGAAATGATCCGTTTCAGAATTTATTTTCGTAGAAAAAGGAGGTGAATTTGAAAGTCATCCAAGACCATTACTGAGAATGGAAAGTAAACTCCACTAATAGTCTACGTGGATTTATTTATTTATTTATTTATTTATTTTTCTAGATATCATTAAATTGAACTTTAAAGTTTAGTCAAATTCAAAGATGAATATAAATTTTGTAGACCGTTCTGTTTCCAAGCTTACTCATGATATATATATCAGTGTTGTGCACGAACGCGTTCATTTGAACGCGTTCATGAGCGTAGCTCAAAAATTTTGAGTTTTGAGTTGAACTTCGCTCGTTTTTTAAATTATGAACTTGAGTTGAGCGAAACTCGTTTTTTTCACGAACTTGAGCGTGAAAAAGCAATTCAAACTCAAACTCATATTAAATATTTCTGTCTGAAATATAAAAAAAAAGGAAAGTAGAAGAAGAAAAGGACAGAAAAGAGAACAATTGTGCAAAATGGATCCCGGAAAAAAGGGCACTTGGAAAAAAAGGCACTCATAAAAAGGGCTCCCGGAAAAAAGGGCACAGGGAAAAAAGGGCATTTTTGCAATTTGCAAATCGCAAAAATAATAAACATCAAAGAATAAATTTAAAGAATTATTTCATAATACATTTTTAGAAATTTCAATCAATTAAATTGTTACCATTTTCACTTAGTATATGCCTGGGAAAAGGGAGCGGGTGTCTAGGAGCAGATTGAAAGAGAATAATTAACTTTATATCACCTTGTTACTTATTTTAATGAATAAGTGCATCTGCATATAAATTTATATGGAAATTCGTGCAGTAGTTCCTGAGATATAGTGTTCCCTGAAATTGAAGAAATCGCGGTACAGCAGTGCCACCTGTTAAGTAATGAACACCAAAAGTTAACAGGCACTAATCTGGATCAAAATGCATCCGCATATAAGTTTATATTGCAATTTTGTGCAGCAATTCCTGAGATATAGCCTTCCATGAAAATGTGGGAATCGCGGTCTAGTTGAGCCACCTCTTGAGAAATTGGTACCAAAATTTGGTAGGCTCTAATTTTGGTCAAGGTACATCTGCATATAAATTTACATGCAATTCTGTGCTGTAGTTCCTGAGATACAGCCCCCAAAAATTTTTGTCTCACACACATATAAACAGACATTTTCTAAAAATTGTCAAATCGTGTTCTGGATTTCTCAAAGCGTGTAAATCCATCGAAAACGGCAAGTCAAAAATTTTTACGAATCCAATACTATCTTTTATTGAATATAGAATAAAGTAAAAAAAGGGGAGGGGGAAAGAAATACAAAATTAGAATTTGTAAATTCATTATAGATTTTGACGGAAAAGTGTTTAAGAAGTTTGCCAAAGGTTTGAAATTTACCAAGTCTACCAGTTTGTTTTAACATTGTGTGTGTAGGGTTTGCGGGGGGGGGGGGGATGAGTGTTCCCTCTTACCTCCCGTTTGCAAGCGTTCATAAAAAACGATGTGTTCGCCTTTATCTGCATTTTCCAAAAATTCAAAGAAATCGCCTTAAACCAATAAACATGAAATAATGTCTTCTTTCAAAAAATGAGCGATCTTTTTGTATAAGTTTCGTCTAGAATATACTACACATTAAAAATAGTATTAGTCTCTCTCTCTCTCTCTCTCACTTTTTTAATAGTTTTTAAGAATTATTCAATTTCTTCAGAAATATTAGCGAGAAAAAATGTGTAGTTTTGTAAACTTCTCAACTCTTCGTGGAATTACTTGGTATCAAAATTTGAACATATTTATATGAAATTAATTTAAAAGGAGTTTAGAGAACTATCTAATAGTTTCAAATGCACGATTTTCTCACTCATGAACTTAATCTCTGCTATTGTAAATAGCATGTATACTTAAATTTTACTATAGCTTGAAAAATATTTTAGATGATTATTTTAATTTGTTTCAAAATTATATAAACAAAACTTCTTAGTTCAAACCATTTTTAATTTTAGAATGTATATTCAAGAAATAGCAATTGGAAGTGATCTAAAAGAGACATGATGAAGACATAACAACTAAAAGAGACATGACATCTTGAACCTCAAATTAACAGCAATTTTACAATCAATTTTGAACAATAAAAAAATACAATTAAAATTTTAGGGCTTTTTTTTTTCTTCAACCCAAATATTAAATTATAGGGATGTGATTGACAAGTAAACAAACAAATAAATAAATATATGTTGAAACTTTATGTGTGTGTGTGTGTGGGGGGGGGGTCATAAAATAAAATACCAGAATTTGGATGGCGAAAGTATCATTACAGAAATTATTTTATCTTTAAGAAATTTTATCTTTTATTTAATCAATTAAGAAAAAAAAATCACTAACTTGACCATTTATAAGCTTTAATTATGTAAACAGTATATACATAATAAAATTCTGTCTTTGATTTATAAAGCTGAAACTTTATTAAATGTAGGGGAGCATGGGGCACAGTGGACCACCCCTATTTAAATCTATTAATATTCAACTCTTTTACTTCATATGGATACTCATGTATGGCAGCATGGAACTAGTAACTAGTTGTATGTATGCAGCCAAAAAAACCACATTTTTTTTTTTTTCATGAAAATGCCTGAATTATATTTTTTAGACTAGAATAGCATGAGAAATTAATTTTAGAGAAAAAAAGAAAGTAATTTATAATAATTTAATATAAGCAAAAGAGGCTGGTCCACTGTACCGCGGTCATGGGGCACAGTGGTCCACTTCGTAAGTGCTCACAATTTTTTTTTTTTTTTTTTTCATTCATAATTTATTGGAAATATTATTTTTAAAAAAAATTAAGAAAGGTCAAGAAGAGCTTAGAGATTGTTTGCTGTTTTTTTTTTTTTTTTTTGTTGTTTGTTTGTTTTTTTTTACAAGTACATTGCTTTTCTGTTTTTTGTGGGAAAAAAAAAAAAAAAAAAAAAAAAAAAAATTGTAAAAGTGGTTCACTGTGTCCCGGTCTCCCCTATATTACAGAACTTAAAATAAATATTAATAAAGCTTAAATCAGTTAAAAATAAATAAATAATAATAATAATAATAATAATAAATAAATAAATAAATAAAAATTCATCATTTTTCATAGTAATATATAATTGATAAATCTGAGACATGTTTATAAAATTTCTTGGAAACATTGTGAATAAATACATTTTATTTTAAATAGCAGTTCAGTGGTAAGTTTCCTTTTCAGTAACTCTGTTGACCATTTTTGAAGAGAGGTATTTCTTTCGTGTTTTCTAAAAATAGTAAGAGGAGCGCAAATATTCTTTGAGAGTAACCTAGTCTTTCGTCTCCGACAAAACATGTACGCGGCGACATTGTATTGGATTCAAAAGAAAAACGCGTGAGAATCTACTATAAAATACTATAGAACATTACATAGCTTTGCGCGGGTGCAAGACCGCCCAGACAGAGCCACGGGAGATGTACTACACCCCACAGCCCTGAGGCAGTGTGGCCGCCCACTGTACCAGACATTTCCTTTCGCTGATAAAGACCTATACTAATCAGAGTCAGAGAAAGGATCTGCTTTCACAGGACTATTGCCTAGTCACATGTCCACAGAGTCCCTTTTTTTCTTTAAAAATAATGAGATTCCTGTTATTTGCGAAAGTAATTCTTTAATTGATGAAAATAATCTTTATTTTATAACTTTTGCATTGAAAGATAGCATCTTTAAAAATTAAAACCTTTAGACGAAGATTACAGGTTTAACACATATTACACATAGATTAAATAGAATAATAGTCTCGTTTTAAATGTCTATTTATATTTTTAATACTAAAAATGAAAATGCATTCGAATTATTGAAATAATTTCATGTCGGAGATGTAGATTTTATATCAATGGTTATTTTATTTTCAACACTTTCTGGAAAATGCAAATAATAATAATAATAAAAATAAAAAAAAAACTAGTTGGCATAGGTGGACTCTGCTCAGTTCCCCATCATATTTATGTTTTCATAAATTTCTAGTGCGAGACATATTATAATCATGTTAAAAGAAATGAATTTGACCAAAGCTTGATTCAGTAACAGAATGAAATCCCCGCCTAATAGGCTATCCACCGTTCATTTCGATATATTTATCTTATTCTAATCTAAAATCTATTAATTTATTCAATGAGGTTCAGTTCCATTGTTTAGTTTTCACGCTACTATTTCCAATGCAATAATCCTCAAAATTCATATTTATATGAAAAATTTACAATTTCGCTATATTGATAAAATCGTAAATTACGAATAATTTACGAAATTTTCTTATTAGAATATTTGTATTCAAACATGTTGAAACAAATATCATAAATGTAATTTTGAAGTTGTCTAATGTATTTATGATCCTCAAAATGGAAGTTTATGTTCAATTTTTCCTTATTCTGACATGTTAAGTAAATCGTAAATTCCAAATAACTTACGAATTTTTTAAATTGTAAAAACCATAGTCTATGATATTCATGCCAGTATCCTAAATAATATTTAGAATGTGGTTTGACATCTTTACGATGAAAATATCCCTCAAGATTGACGTTTATGTGAAATTTTGCTCTATTTTGCCATGTTAAGAAATTCGTAAATTTTCAATAACTTACGATTTTTTTTAAATTGGAAAAGCCATAGTCTATGATATTCATGCCAGTATCCTAAATAATATTTGGAAAGTAGTTTGACATCTTTACGATGAAAATATCTCTAAAAATTGACGTTTATGTGAAATTTTGCCCTATACTGCTATGTTAAGAAATTCGTAAACTTCCAATAACTTGCGAAATTTTCAAAGTAGCATATTTATAGTTACTAATGTTCATTCCGGCATCAAAACTGATATTTTAAAACTGGTCTGACATTTTTACAGTAAAAAGTTTCCATTTAATGCACGTTTAAGTGAATTTTTGTCCTATTCTCCTCCCATGTTAAGAAAATCGTAAATTTCTAATAACTTACGAAGTTTTTAATTCGAATGTTGCAAATGAATAGGGTTCTTACCAGTGTCGCAAGTAATATTTTAAAACTGATTTGACCTCTCTGCGACAATTTGTTCTTGAGATAGCGTGACAGACACCATACAAATTTTGTCATTTTCGGATTCCTCCCACCTGAAAACGTGTAAAAAAGTAAAAAAACCTAGGTCGAAAATTTTCACGATTACCTAAGTTCCCCATACCTATAGTATGATGTGGAACTAAATAAATAAATAAATAAATAAATGAAATAAAAAATAAGAAAAAAATAAATGAAAAAAAAATAATAATCCTCCTTGTTACAATAAGTTATTTATAATCTAATTAAAATTGTCTTAATGTTTCTTTTTTCTTTTTTTTTTTTTTTCTTCTAAAATGAATATATATATATCCACGAATACATCCATAAAAATTCAAATATACGTGTACTAAATTAAAGATTATTTTTCTTTTTTTTAATATTATACTTTTAAATTTTTATTTATAATTAAAGGTTTTCTTAAATCACTCTTAGAATTTCCATAATTTTTTTAATACGAGGAATTTCGCATAATTTTCTGTTATTGAAATAGCATGGATTTGATTGCATGAAAACTGAAATGCAAAATTGACAACAGTATAATATCATGGAAAACTGGGGCACAAAAAAATTTCTGTAGCAAGGAAAAGGGTAGCCTACTGGATAGGGCATTTAAGTCTTTAATAGTACCAGGTGACCAGCGGAATTTATATTTCTTCTTATGAAAGGACTGGCTTAGAGTCCTGCGTGGTTCGAGTAAACTTGACTCGCAGCCGACCCGACCTGCAAAATGACTTTTGACCTTCAACCCGAAATGAATCTGCAGCTTCTGACCCGCCATATTGTTAAAATTGTGTTAGATAATAAGCTAAATAAAAGTGATTTTACACAAACTACAATTATATTATTGAAGAAATCTTTCAGAAAATTCAATATTGCATAAAAATATTACAACAATGTATTAAAATTTATATTTAAAAAATCCACTGTTCCAAGTATTTTGACAGTAAAATAAGGAAGCAAATATAGGTTGAAAAAAAAAAAAAAAAAAAAGTTTCCATATTTTAAACGTTAAGTATTAATATTTAGGTAAATGTAGTTAAATTCGTGTTATCAGTCATGTCTTTAAATTACTAGGAAGGAAGGCAGTGTCATCCAATCTCTTCATTTAAAAGTTTAGATTCATAAGTGAAGCATAAAACAATCTTCGAAGAAAACATTTTGAGAATAAAAATTATTGCAAATTTTACCTGCACCTGACCAGCAAAGCAGGTAATAAGCGATTATACCCGATCCGATGCGTTTCTCTCTTGTGAGAAATGCGTTCTTTCTTGTGATTAAAAGGGTAGAAAGTATTGCTAGCAAGAATATAAAAAAATTTCACAGAGGAATAAAATCCATATGAGTTTGAGTTGCTTTTCCCGCTGAAATTCATGAGAAAATGAACTTTGCCTAGCTCAAATTTACAATCTAAAAAACGAGCGAAATTCAGCTCAAAACTGAAAAAGTTTTAATTAAACTCATGAACGCGGTCCTGCACAATACTGATTTAAAACAACGGAACCTCTAAATGATAGAATTTGTCTCCTATTAATAAGTTCTCATGCGCATAAACTAACGTATTGAAAATTTGAGAATATAAAAAACCATGCAAAAACAGTGGGAACACTATTCAGAAGTGTTTGCTAAATAAATTTTTACTACAATTAAATTAATAAGTTATAATTAAGAATTGTCAGTTAATAAGTTTAATTAAGCATAAAATTAAAAATAATTTTCATGGTAATTGGTAATTTTAGAAAAAAAAAAGGGAAATTACCTATGAAAGTGTTCAAAGAAGATAGGATCTATTTAAAAAAAAAAAAAAAAAAATGTACGTAAAAATGAACTTTTAGTGAACTTCGCTCGTTTTCAAAAATGAACTTGAACTGAACGCGTTCATTTCTTTCAGACATGAGTTTGAGCGCGAACTAACTCGTTTTTTACACGATGAACTTGAGTTTGAACTAGTTCGTTTTTTTCGTGAACTTGCACAACACTGATATATATATATATATATATATATATATATATATATATATAAAGTTTTTTTTTTTTTATTATTATTTTTTTTTATTGGTTTTTTAATTATAAATTCGGATAATTCTGTTTTAATAATATTCAGTTTACGATACTTTTCTTAAAGCTTTAAATTTTAAATCTTTACTAAATGCTAAATTCTGATGTTTAAGAGATTAGGATTTAGAAATAGAGGAGATTAGAGAATGTGAAGTAGCGAGGTAATATGGAATATAGAGATATATGCTCCCTGAGTGCTGTTGCCAAGCCGGGTCATCTTATTTAATGTAGGTGAATCAAGGTCAGGCTTTCTATTAAATTCGACTGTTTTTATATAATTCCTGCCTCCATGTTTTTGTTTCTGTGTGAAAAAGAACTGTGACCACTGTATCTCACGGAGGGATGTACGCAATTTAACGAAAAGTTTTTATTGGTTATACTATAATGTAAATCTGAACTAATTAGATTTTAGCGCATATCGTGCCGATTAAGTGTAGAACCGAAATGTTGCCTTTACCTCATTTGCAAGAAGCCTATATCGCATCTTTTGCAGTGTATAAGTTCAATTTGATTATATATCAGCTGGTAGATGGCGACTTTGGAGTATTTTTCAGATTTTTGGATAGTTTTCCATCCAGTAGAAGAAGAAATTTTAATAATCAGAACATACTGGATTTCTTTTTTTCTTTCTTTTTCTTTTTCTTTTCTTTTCTTTTCTTTCTTTTTTTTTTTTTTTTTTTTTTAAGTTTAATTTTATTATGAACCTATTTATATAAAAAATAACGAAACTTTAAATTTATTTTATGTAAAATAAAACTTTTCTGTTGCAAAAAGAAAAAATAAACTTATAAAAAGTATAACTGAAAACAGTTAATGAATATAAAATAATCAAAGCTCTTGCTGAATATTTAATATTGATCAAACACAAAATATGCTAAGACGAAATATGAAAGTTCATGTTTCAATGTTTTAATTTTTGCTTCGTATATGTTTTTATTTGTTTATTTTATTTTCCTTCAAAAGCTCCACTATCGATATTTCTTTTTCATAATTTATCATTCATAAAAACAATATTTTGAATTTAAATATTCTTTGTTGAACTTATGTGGTTTCTTTTAATTCTAAAAGAAAATAAAAACTTTAAGTTAGTTTTTTCAGGAAGTTTGTTTTAAGTTTTATGAATAGTTAAAATTATTTTTTTTCAAAGTGTTATATTTAAAGCATAAATTTGTTTATGACTTTGTATAAGAAGAGATATATTGAGTCAAGTCTTGAAAATCTTATAAAAAGAAGTTATAAATCTTAAGGGTATTTGTTTTGTCTGAAAAGAAAACCTTTTTTATTTATTTATTTATTTTTATAAAATTAATTTCATTTGAATTTATATGCATTGTACGAAATTTTTGTATGGGAAATGTATACATGCATTAATACATATAAGCAAATATGTATGTGTTTAACTCTACGTATAATCTTAAACATATGCATCTGAGCTGCTCGCTTTGTACGTAAATGGCTTATTTAAGATGTAAAAGTATACATAGGTCGCGCGCGCGCAGCTTTCTTATATTTTTTCGTGAGTTTTATTCTTTTACTATCATTATCTCAGAACAGTAAAAATTTAAAGAATAATGTATCGTTAAAACACATATAAAAATGAAGGAAATATGAACCCCTGGATACGATATGTTTATTTTAAGTTTTGTTTTTTATGCGTTTAACGTATATTGATTAGGGGAAGCCGGGGTAATAAGAGACAAAAGGGGTAATAAGAGACAAAAAATATTAATAAAATCTATACTATTAATCTAAATAACTTGAAATAAATGTCTCGTATTAATTTCATTAAATGGAGTCCTCTTGATTTTTTAGGTGATTTTTGAACTTAAATTTTTTGTTAATTTTGTTTTTTAAATTTTCATTAAATCCTAGTCTCTAATAACCCCACGTTGGGTAATAAGAGACCAGGCTTGTAACTGCCCATATATAACAATGTAAAATCATGTGCGATCATAAAAGACATCTGGAAACAATTCAGAATCAGCCAATAGTTTTTAATTTTTATTATTTACATCCATCGAAAAAATATGTTTTCTCGAAAATTAAAGGTCATAAATGTGTTTGTGAAATTCATTTATTTTAATATTAGATCCTAAATAATATAATATTGTACTTAATGACAGTTCTACATAATCAACATAACCTAGTAGTACAGTCAAATTAGGAAAAATAAGGGAAAAAATTTATAAAGTTTTGAAACTTTGGGATTATACTTATGAAGGGTCTAATAATTCAAAACAAAAAAGTTCCCCACTCTGGGGGGGGGAGCTTCCCCCCTGCCCCCCCCCAAAACCGTATAATTCGTTGAAATAAAGAAAAAAATAGGGAATTAATTTATCGAGTATTAGAATTATGGTATAACATTCCTGAGGGGTCTAATAATGCAAAGCAAAAAAAGTTCCCCCCGTGGGGTGGGAACTTCCCCCCCCTGCCCCCCCCAAAAGGGTATAATTCGTTGAAATGAAGAAAAAAATAGGAAATTAATTTATCGAGTATTAGAATTATGGTATAACATTCCTGAGGGGTCTAATAATGCAAAGCAAAAAAAGTTCCCCACTGTGGGGTGGGAGCTTCCCCCCCTGCCCCCCCCCCCAAACCGTATAATTAGTTGAAATGAAGAAAAAAATAGGGAATTAATTTATCGAGTATTAGAATTATGGTATAAAATTCTTGAGGGGTCTAATAATGCAAAGCAAAAAAGTTCCCCACCGTGGGGTGGGAACTTACCGCCTCCCCCCCCCCCAAAAAAAAAAAAAAAATAGAAAATTAATTTATAGAGTATTGGAATTTTGGCACAACATTCCTGAGTAATTTAATAATTGTAAACAAAATATATATATATATATATATATATATATATTCCTCCCCCCCCCTGCCCCTTTTCCCCATAATCATATAATCCATTGAATGTAAGACAATCAGTAGAAATTATTTATATAATTTTGAAATTTTTTAGATAGTATGCATGAAAAGGTTTCAGTGAAAACAAAAAGGAAGGATGATCCCCCTAGGAAGGATGATTCCCCCCCCCCCCCCGTCAAAAATATTGCAGTTCCTTCAATTAAAAAAAAAGAAAATTGTTAGAAAGAAACATGCAGATTTGAAACTTTGGGACATTAATCATATGGGGTATCTCAATAGTAAACAGAGATGTCCCCTCTTTGAGATCCCCTTCCTCCCCATAAAAACTACTTCAAAATTTTCCGTGAGTTTTACTTTTTACTTTTTCCATTTTTTTTTTTTTTTTTTTTGGCTTTAATTAACTATTTGGTTTTCAAAGACAGTTACTACTATATATAAAAGCCTCGAAAATTTCTGCACAAAATGTCCTCTTCATTATCATAAACAAAAAATTATTTTTCCTCTATGTTTTTAAAAGCTTCTAAATTGTAAAAAATAAAATAAATTGAAATGATAATAATGAAATTCACATAATAATTAGGTAAAATAAATATAGCAATAAGTAAAATGTAGATAATATAATTTTAATGTAAGTCAATAATTTATTACTTACAAAATCGCCTGAACATTGCATAAAAATTAATCAAGTTCATCATGAAAGTCATCTTCAATCTCCTCTGTCATGTCAATGGGTTCTTTATTGGTGCAGGTTTGCCCGTGACAATTTTTACACATTCCTGTACACAATAAATTTGCTTTTACACATTTGTACTTCCTTCCACAACCTTGCATACAGCCACATGAAATCAAATTTAGTATCTTTTCTGGAGCAGGCGCTTGTCTTAGATATACAGGAGACAAGTATGAATTAGATTCTTTTCAGCCCCAGGTCTTTGGATCCAAGCTATTCCCCAACTACATCTGTACTTGTAGGTAAACCCGATGGGAATGGAGGAATGCAGCATCAGTTGTAGGTGGTAAGCGCGATAGAATGACAGCATTGCTTGCCTGTCCTACTAATTTATTAAAACACTGAAATCTGAGATCGTTCAATTTTTTCATTTCAGAAGTTGTAGATGCGTTTTTTATAACTTTACTGTATATCTCACTAATAAATTTTTCTCCAGCTTCTTCAATTGAGTCACGAGTCGATCTTGGACCGTTGAATACTTTGGGTACATCATGGAGATGGTAAGATCTGTTAAACGATTGAACGTTTTCCCCCTTCCCTCCCCCCCGCAGGTGAACAAAAATCCAAAATATTTAAAACCCGTTCTTTGTATCTGACCAAGGTGAAAGAAGATAAATTAGCGTTCATTATTCTAATCTGTAAAAAATATATAAAACATACCAAAATCAGGAACTCAATTTTTTACTTCCTTATACAAAGTATAAGGAAGTATAGTAATCCCGATTTGCGAAATGGATTTTGTATTTCACATTGCTCGAAAACGAATGATCGCTGAATGTTACTAATTTATACGTGTGACTTTCATGATGTCTAGTTGCACACCTGCAAGTGTCATCTTAACACAAGCGCTCGTTTTAGAGATATAAGGGATTTTACACGATTTTTCGTGACGTCTGTATGTGTGTGTGTGTGTCTGTGTGTGGGTATGTCGCATAACTCAAAAACGGTTGGACGTAGAAAGTTGCGAATTGGTACATAGGTTTGTTATAACATCTAGTTGTGCACATCCCTTTTTGGACTTTCTATGATTTTCCGTTTTGGAGATATTTATGAAAATTAGGTTCATAATGACAAAAATTTGGTCATAATGTATCAAAAAACGGTAATAACTCAAAAACGGTTTAGACAAATCTTGCAATTTAACTGACTTTCCGATTAGCTAGACATTTGAAACTTTCAGAAAAGCTCAGAACACGTTGACAATGCATTTTTTTAATATTTTTAGCCAACTGTTTCCGATACCTGCTGCCTTCAGCAGCGTTTATGCGATTCAACAGAAAATTTATTTAACTAACTTCTCGACTAGCTAGACATTTGAAACTTTCAGATTAGATCAGAACACGGTGAAAATGCATTTTTAAAATACTTTTAGCCAACTGTATAGGGTCCCTGCTGCCTTCGGCAGCGTTACCAGTTCAAATCTTGGAATCGATTTTTAACTAACTTCCCGACTAGCTAGACATTTAAAACTTTCGGAAAAGCTCAATATACGGTGACAATGCATTTTTAAAATATTTTTGGCCAATTGTTTCGGGCCACTGCTGCCTTCGGCAGCGTTTACATGGTTCAACAGAAAATTTATTTAACTAACTTCCCGACTAGCTAGACATTTGAAACATTCAGAATAGTTCAGAACACGTTGAATATGCATCTTTTTAATACTTTTAGCCAACTGTTTCAGGTCCCTGCTGCCTTCGGCAGCGTTTATATGGTCCAACAAAAAAATTATTTAACTAACTTCCCGACTAGGTAGACATTTGAAACTTTCAGAATAGTTCAGAACATGGTAAAATTCCTTTTGTTAATACTTTTAGCCAATTTTTTCGGGTCCCTGCTGCCTTCGTCAGCGTTACCAGTACAAATCTTGCAATCGGTTTTTAGCTAACTTTCAGAAAAGCTCAGAACACGGTGATAATTCATTTTTTTTTAATATTTTTAGCCAACTGTTTCGGGTCCAATGTCAATGTTTTTTAACATTATGTATATTTCTAAAAGTGTATAAGGAAGTCATGTGGTGCCCACATCAGATTTTTTTTTCTCCGTTTAGTTGCTAATTACTCCGAAAAGATTGATTGTATTAAATATATATAAGAGGTCTTAAAAAATAATTATTTTTTGTAATAGTAAACTTAACGATTTTGTGTAAATAATGAAAAACTGAAAAGTCACAATTACGGTTGAATTTCCTTAGATTGAAAAGAGGAAAACGGGATTTTGAGGAAAAGGAGGGGGGCTATTCCCCCCCCCCCAATCCCCGTAGGGAGACCTATTTTCCATTGCTAGCCAATTCATAAGTGCTATCCTAAAATTTTAAAACATTGTAAATTATTTTCTCGATTTTTCTTAGTCTGAAAAAGTTATACAAATTCGGGAGGAAAGGGGGTATCCTCCACCCACGGATGAAGAGGGGTGTAGAATTTTTGTTTTTCCATTGCTAGAGCTCTTGAGAACACTATTTCAAAATTTCAGATTATTATAAATATATATCTCTGTAATAAATTCCTTTAATTCCTTTAGAGTCTCCTATTTTTCATAATCTGAAGGAACTGTATGTTTTGGGGGGAAAGAGGGGGAGGTGTTTATTCAGGGAAGGGGGATGTCTTCTTTTTTAATAATAGTCTATTCATAAGTGTTATCTCAATGTTTCAAACGTTTATAAATTATTTGCCTTGTTTTTTTTTGTTTTTTTTTTTTTTTTGGGGGGGGGGGGGGGGGAGGGGGGAATATCCCCCAGGAAAGGGAGCTTTTCTGTTCTCCATTTCCAGACCCCTCAAGAGTATTAATTCAAAATTTCATAGCTTTATAAATATTTATTTCTATAATATATTTTTTTATAGTCCCTCACTTTAAAAAAAATTTTGAAGGAGCTAACAATTTTGGGGGGAAAGGGGGGGGGGAGGAAACATACCCACAGGGAAGAATTTTTTTTTCTTGTCTATTACTAGACTAATCATGAACGTTATTCTAAAATTTCAAGTGTTTATAAATTTATATATCTGTTTTTCCTAATCTGGAAAGAGCTATATGGTCTAGGGGGGAAATGGGGGGAAGCTCCCCCCCCAGGAAGGGGGAACTTTTTTGTTTTGCATTACTAGAGTCCCCAGAAATGTTATTCCAAAGTTTCAAAACTTTATAAATTTTTTCCCTTATTTGGTGTTTTTTGGTCTAATATGACTGTACTATAGGGATTAACCAAAAACATCAATATAATTTCTAAAATGGGCAGAAAATATTTTACCCATTTTCTAAAGTGTTGGCAAAAAAGACGTATCTTTGAAGTGCATACAAGCGAACAAAATGTTATAAAAGATTTTTCTAGTAATTATAAATGAACTTATTTATTATGTAATGAAGTATTAATGACTAAATACTAACTTATACACATTCTAAACATAAATTTACATGATCATAACAACTAAATATGGTCTAGCCAAATCAGTAAAACTGCTTTTTGATTTAAAGTGAAAAAAAAAATGTTCTCTTGGTAAACTTAGACTGGGCCTAACACTTGGTAAACTCTTCGTAAACTAGTCAGGCAGAATTAACAGAAACTACAATGGGGGGTGACTGGGCACAGTAATTAACAGTGGGGGTAATAAGAGACTCGTGTCTCTTATTACCCCCACAAAAAATAAAAATGGGGTAATAAGAAACATGCCTAGAACATGTAAATAAAGAATGCTTTCAAGGTTTTAAAAAATTGTACATCAAAGTCATAGTCTTGGTCAAAAGGTTACACATTAATAAATCCCAAACATCTTACCTACAAAAAAAAAAAAAATAATAATGGAAAATTTAGAAAAAGTCACGAACTTTCAGGGTAAGTTCAAAGTGAAGTTTTTTTTTTTCGTCGTATAAAAAGAATTCAAAATGTGTTATGAACTTCTCAATAGTGTATTGTAGTAAAGAATACACATGATACTTAATATTACATATTTTTAAAGTTGTCTAAGTATATTTTTTGGTGGGTTTTTTGACTGCGTCTCTTATAACCCCTGTCTCTTATTACCCCAGCTTCCCCTACTCTATAAGTTATTTGTACAATATTTCTAATTTAATCCTATATACTGTTACGAAGATTTAAAAAACGTTAATTCTGTAACAAAAAATTAAGTGTCCTTAGGGTTTAATTTAGATTAAAAAAAAGATAAGAAATTAATTAATAATCATAATAATACTAATGTACTTTAATTTATGTCGAAAACTTCAAGAAAAATCTATTTACTAAAAATTCTTTTGTATAGTAATCGAGTTGAAAATTTCTCTTTTATTTATTCAAAAATCGGTATATTTTTTCCCACAGTGTAAGATTAATTTGCGTTGCAGAAAAACATTACTGTGCTATGACATCAAGAAAACATACACAAATGCGTTTATTTTTATGCACTTTTTGTATAACATTTTCTATTTCTTTCAGGTCTTTGTTTATGTCACCTTTTATCTTAAAGAGAATTTTTTAATATATATATATATATATATATATATATATATATATATATATAGAAGGTTTTAAAGTTCATTGATTTAACAAAAATTAAAAATTTTAATTTAACTAACTTAATCAACAATTACACTTTGAATTTTTTCGTTAACCAAAATGCTCAGTTGTTAATTCTTTAACGATTAATCGAAGTTTGCAAAGAATTCATTTTTAATTTCATTAATATGATGGCAACTTCCTTTTTTCCATGTTGGATTAATAGCTTTACAGGTGGTTACTCCGATTTTTTTTTTTTTTTTCTCACTGGTTTCCTTGTTGGTTTGATTTAATAATTTATTTCATTTCTCATTAAAAATGGTTTTGCTTCTCGATTGGCGCCTGAAAAGTATAAATTTGCTATTGTTAGCTATAATGTTTTACGAAATCGTTGCAGCTTTCTTAGTTTTATGAAGTACTTGCCCCCTGGTGAGTTAATACTTCTACTTTTAAGCATTTTTTATTCCAATTATTATTCTGAAGTCCTGAAACTTTCTCCGCCATTATGTTTCATGGTCCTTTTTTTTTTTTTTTTTGTTCAAGTGGGCGTAAGTAATTTAAATTGTTTCTGTCTCTTATTGGATCTTAACATATGTCGCAAACTTTTTGTGATAGTTTTAGGAATGTGTTATTAGTTTTATTTTCGTTGTGTTGATATTGACATGTATCTATTAAATGCTAAAAAATCAAGGTTAAATTTTATTATTTATCTATCATTTATATATATATATATCATTGTAAAGTCCAAGCTCTGGTTCTTAGTCACGAAAAAAAATATTTAAATTAATTTTATTTCTTTGGTAAAGATTGATTACACTGCTCTGCAAAAAAAAAAAAAAAAAAAAAAAAAAAAAAAAAAAATCGAGATCTGATACCATTCTTGCAGATGCTTATGCAAAATGACCTCCTGAATCCCAATATGACTCCCAGTTTGCCCAGTCACCCACCGTTTTCTCGATACACCAGCCCTCCCTAAATTTCTTTCCCTGATCGATAATTTTATGACTATGAATTTGATTTGAAGAATAAAAATTAATTAATTCAATACTTAAAATATAAAGTTTAAAAAATAACATTAATTGCAGGTTAAAATGCGTAAGTTATATAATGCATAATTTCAGTGGCACCCCCCCCCCCCCTCCAAAAATTTTTCCCTTGTCGCAAATGTCCATGTTTTAGAATTTTCCAACTCTATAGCCCCTCAAAATATATTTAACGGTTAAAATAATCCTTCCCCTTCCTAAAAATCAAATTTATTGCCATAAAATCATTGAAAAATGATAAAAATAGGGGCCGTTCCTAGAAAACGACGAGTGATAGGGCAAAATGGGTGTCCTATTCGGATTCAGGAGGTCATTTTACATAATAATACGCTGAAATGGTGTCAGAGGCAATTTGCATGCAGAGCAGCTCTGTTTGTTTATTCCATCTTAACTACTTAAATGTCTATATAATGTAAATGAAGACAACCTGATTAAAATCTAACTTCTTTTATATTGAACTTTAATGGAAGGGAGGTAGGACTATCACAAATATTCTAGACTTAAATAATCTTAAAGTAGATTTTAAATCTTAAGAAACGATAAATTGACGAATTCGCCATACATGAATTAATTCTCGCTCTTGAATTAGCCTGAGAAATGAGGTCGCTCTAAATTACATTAGAAAATGATAAATTTTGAAGTTATTATGAAATACCTTTGTAGCATCTAGAAACACGAATATTAGCATCGTCAAAAAACCCATGGAGAATGGTACACTTCATATTAGCTTAATTACCATCTTAATGAACACAAAAAAAAATTTTGTCCAAAGCATCATAGAAAAATCATGCACTTTTCCTCACTAAAACACTGAGAAAAAGAAAATATATACCCCCTGCCTCTAGAACGAATAAGTGGTCATTTTCTAAATCCCTAAACTAGAAATATAGATTTTCGAGCTATGCATATAACGTACACCAATAAGATGAATAGGCGAAATGATCGATAATTTCTAGTCTATACATTTCTAGATGGTGAAACAATATTTTGAGTATATAAATATTATGAATCCTTTGTATCGCGAGAAATTCTCGCTTGATTTTCTAGAATTGGGTTATAAATCAAGATTATAGTTTAAAACCCGCCTCTTGTATTCGCATCTATTTACATAGATTTTTAACTAAGTGTGAAATCGATAATATAGGCAAACGCTCAAGAATTCTAATAGGGATTTCTGGAACTCGCTTTCAAATGGGACTAGAATTTATAAGGATGACAAGGAACTATTTTTTTTTTCTACAGCCACAATTTAGATTCTCTAGGATTAGATTCGGAATTATTTAGATTACTGGAATGATTTAGATTAAGAATTTTTGAAGTGAAAACTTCTTTAGGCGCGTTGAGCACTTTTGGGTGAACAAAAATCTTTGAATTCGCGTCATCGTCAGCTGACGCTTTCCATTTGAAGTGAAAACTTTTGGGTGAACAAAAATCTTTGAATTGCCGTCATCGTCAGCTGACGCTTTCCATCCTTGTATGATACAAATAATGTATCATACAATTAACTTGCTAATGTGAAGTGTTAATGATTATATACTGTATATTGTTTTACAATCTGGTGCGGCTCTGCACGACTTCTCTCATCTCCGGGCACTGTCTTTTTTACAGTTAGACCTCACAAAACCGTGAGTAAGCCCAAAGCCGCCAATTTTCTCACGTTTTTACAATCTGGTGCGGCTCTACACAACTTCTCTCATCTCCGGAAACTGTCTAATAAAGATTGCAGCCGGAAGCGTTGCAGTTAGACCTCACAAAACCGTGCGAAAGGCCAAAGCCGCAATTTTTCTCAAGTTTTTATAATCTGGTGCGTCTTTACACGACTTCTCTCATCTCCGGCCACTGTCTCTTAAAGATTGCAGCCGGAAACGTTGCAGTTAGACCTCACAATACCGTGAGAAAGGCCAAAGCCGCCATTTTTCTAGAGCGGCTCTACACGACTTCTCTCATCTCTGGACACTGTCTCTGTTGCAGTTAGCGCATTAAATAAAATTTTAATATAATTTTTGTAGTATTAGTTTATATTAATGAATAAAAAAACACTTCATTTAAAAGTATTTCCTGCACAATGAAATATTTCCTGACGATTCAAGAAATACTCACGTAAATGTTCAAGTTTTCACTTCTGTTGGCACTCCCGGAGTGCAACTTTTTTTTTTTCCTCACTGAATCGCTTTGGAAATGTTAAAATTCGGAAACTGAGGTTCATTCATCGACCTAATTATTGTTTATTCTACTTAATTGCTATTAGAAATTCTCATTCTCTTTCGATTCGTCTCAAATTTATCTAGTATAGAATATTTTTTAGTTTTTATTTTGAATTATTAGTATAGAACTCGTGTCTATCACGTATTTACTAGTCGTTTTTGCTTTTTAAAATTCTCCGAATCTGCATCACTCTGTGCATCGAGTTTATTTCGCAAATTCGAATACTGCTAAAATTTCTTTATATATAAAAGAAAAAAAAAAACTGTATGGAACTTTTTGAACTAATTACGGCTCAATCCTTGAAACATCACTAAACTGTTGACAGATTTTGTATGACAGATTTTTCTCAAAAAGTAGTAATACTGTTTCCATAGGATTTATTCTGATTTCTATGCTGTAAAAAATATTTCATTGTTTATAGGCAAAAAGAAAATTTCCATATATTTATAAAAAAAAAAAAAAAAAAAAAAAATTGTTCATGTTAAAAGTCAGAATATTTCTAAGGAACGTCTGAAGAAGCTCATCTTAAGCGAAATTTTACTTAAAGCAAATTCATGTTAAAAGAAAAAATCTGTAAAAAATTTGTGAAAAAAAAAAAAAAACTTTTACCTGAACATGTACAGGGTGATTATAATTAAAGTTACGATTTCAAAACGCTATAATTTTAAAACTACCCATCAGAGCGATTTGATATTTCTACCAGAGCAATCGTGAGGCAATGAAATTTTGTTTGGCAAAAGAAGAAAAAGAAATTCCAAAATGTGCCGTTAATTATCAGTAAAATATTTGTTTCATGAAGCTCCTCTTTTTCTCTTTTCACTAGGACTGTTTCCGCTGTAAACACGTATTCTTGCCTTTTTGCTAAGAAAATTGTAGTAAACCTTCGAAGTCTATTGTTTCCTGCTATTCCATTGTGTTACTAACAACATTCCTGTGTTGAATGAGTCCATTTAGGCGTTTTCCCAGACATTCCCCTGACAGCGCCATCCATAGGAACCTGTTAAAACTACTTTTTTTCTCTCCCAAACAAAATGTTCATTGCCTCACGATTGCTCTGGTAAAATATCAAATCGCTCTGATGGGTAGTTTTTAAATTATAGCGATTCCAAATCGCAACTTTAATTATAATCACCCTGTATTTTAAGAACAAACCATGGAAATATAAGTTTTCATTTAAAACCTTCACTGATGCCAAGTAAAATGTGCCAGGTCTCCTTTACTGGCATCAATATAATCTGGTATTTTTAAAAACAATATGCCCTTCGATTTTTGGCGTTATCATACTGACAAAATAAATTTCTTTAAGCAATATATATATATATATAGCAATAGCACATACAATTAAACTATTAAATAAATTTTTAATTTAAAAAAATATATATTTTATAAGAGTAAATATTCACTTATTTTTTAATAGTTTTCGAATCCCACAACCATGTAGTCAATAGTCATTATAAATAAACTGAAAAAGGAATTGCATAAATGACGCATTGTAATTAATAAAATAATAATAAATAATAAATAATTAAATATAATATAAAAGTTTACTTTTTGATTTTTTACAATGTAAGTATTCTTCGTTTTTATTTTAAGTTGTAACGATTTTAAGCAATTATAAATTAACCGTTTTTAATAATCGAATACATTTTTTTTTTCTTTTAATTCGTATTTCGTATTTAGAAAGATAATAATGTTTAAGAAGACGCTAATTTTATGTGTTTGATTTAAGTATATGAGACGAAATTTTGGGATGTTAGAATGCAACCCAATACTAAACAAAAATGCCTCAGAATTGTGAATGTGTCTGAGATTTTTGTCTTCAGTGATTGTAGTAGAAGTTTGGCCTGGAGATGCTACTCAAGACCAGTATCAGAATGGCATATGGTAACGACCATCGACGAGATATTAGAGTAGACCCCGGACTAGTAACCTTTTTGCTTTTGAAGATCACATCCCCACCAGTCCTCCAATTCATTCGCCAAACCGATTTTTCTACCGCCAAACCGGCATTCTACTTCTGCCAAAGTAAGTTTCCTCCATCGCTGTTTTATATTTCGATTGGGGATAAATTAAACACAAACCACAACTTACACTGGTTGAAATGGAAAGCGTGTAATCTAATCCTTGTTATTGATTGAAGGCTGCTCTGTTTGACTTTTCTTTGGAGTTTTGGTGGTAAGAGGAACAAATCATTTAAAACATGCAAAATCCCAAGAGTCAGTTGCCAAGACAGCGATTATCGCCAAAAGAAGGCGCAGACACCGCAGTGATGTTTCGGGAATTTCTCTCCATAGCCAGTGTAGAGAATAGCGTACTGTACTAGTTGGTATCGACCGCTGAGCAAGACCGAAATTTTGCATCAACTGCAAGAAGTTAAAAGTTGAGGTTGAGTAGGTTTGGCCTCGCACAAGAATTACTATTGGCAACTGAAAAACTCAAAAAAACATATTTTCAGACATCGGGTGTCGGTTCAAACAGCATCCAAATAAATTTATGTTTCCAGAGATATTGTTTAACATTTTGGTAACCAACTTTTATCCGTGCTTTATAAGCAAAAGTAAATATATATTGAAAAAAAATTACTTTATAAAAAAAGTGGTGTGGAAGAAGGGAGCTTTCTAAAGCTGCTACTGAATGAATTAAAAATTTTCGCAGCTGTATGCAAATGATTTCCTTTGTGAAAGAAAAATATAGGATAACAACGTCACCTGTTGAATGATGGATCTCCGTAACTTTTCAGCAACAATGTATGTCAAGATACAAAAATATATCAAGTTTCATTAAATTATGTTCATTGATTTGTGATATACACCGTATACAAAATTTTGAATACACACACAGACGCAGAGAAAGGCAGTCATTTAAACAAAATCATGATCAAATTATGTTCAGGACATCCAAAATGTTTAATCCAATTAAATTTTCATCTAAATATGGAGTTTCACGAAAATTTTCTCGAATTCATTTCTTACTTCTTATATATATATATATATATATATATATAGGGTAGGTGCTCCAGTGATTGGCTTTCTCCAGTAATTGACATCTATCCCGAAATAATTAATAAATAAGAAAAATAATAAAATCATATATTTTACATGTAACAATTTTAACATTTTATGTCCAACACTGGAGCATGGGGCGCTAATAACTGGTAAAATGAATAACTAGCAGTGTCAAACACTGGAACATAGGGGGCCAACCACTGATAAAAGGAAAAACTGGCAGTGTCAATTACTGGAACATTGAGTGGGTGCCAAATAAAAATTCATAAGAAAAAAAATAATTGTTATCAAATGTATATATTTTAACATATATGTGGTTCTGAATGTCTTTCATGTCATATATGTACTAACTTAAGATTCCTAAAAAAATTTTCTCATGACTAGAATATTAAAAACATCAGAAATTGCTCTAAAAGTGTCAATCACTGGTGCACATACCCTATAAGTAAAAATCAGTTTCTGCACAAGACGGAACTATTGAAAAAGTCATTAAAAAAGTTTTTCTTGGGAGAAGAATGTATCGCAAAAAGCCGATAATGCTCTATTTGAATGAATGATTTAAAATATGATGTAGAACATAGGTTGTAAAACATTTCAAATTTTGTCAGAGATACACCATGCTCAAAGGTAATTGGAGATGGTCAGTTGTTTTTAGAAATTCTTGGATATTTACGCTATATAGACTCTGTTATAAAAAATCATGACAATAAGCAACATATAAAGGTTGAATGAATGACCGAAAATATGATATAGAACATAGGTTCTTAAAGTTTTGAAGCCTTATGAGCGCTATAGCATGTTCAAAAACAATTAGCAATGGTCAATTGTTTTTAGGAAAGTGTGTATACTTACTATACAGAGGTCTCATAAAAATTTCAAGACAATAAGCAACATATGGCAATATGTTTTGCGGCAATAAGCAAAATATGGCAATATTTTATGGCAATAAGCAACATATATCGGTCGAATGAATTTATGTATAGAAGTATATAACTCTGGCAATATTGTTTTTTCAATATATGTAAAATTGTAAAAAAAGTAATTTTTTTTTTTTTTTTTTTTTTTTTTTTTTTTTAAGTTTAAAATGAATTACTTAAAAAAATGCTAATATAAATAAATAAATAAATTTGGAGTTTAAATATCAGTTGTGATGTATTTTATTATTTGTTCAAATACATAATTCTATACTTATATAATTTTCAAAACTGAAATGTATAAAATAAAAAATCCCCCCCCCCCCCCCCTCAAAAAAAAAAAAAAAAAAAAAAAAAAAAAAAAATGCTACTTAACCTACGAATAAAACATAATTAAAATGAATATTTATCTTCTAATCTTCACATAAAAATATAGTTGAACTCCTAAGTAATAAAAGTTTTCTTTGAAATAAATGATCATTTAAATCAGCAGGCATCAATCATAAACTAAATATACAAATTTTGCATTTTCTGTCTATACGTAAAAAAAGAAAGAAAAAGCTAAATGGTCTTTTAGCAATTTGATGACTCGATCAAAAGCCTCATTTTGTATTCTAAGACGTCTAAGGGCCAGTGGAATGATGCAAAGAAGCATTTATCAGTCAATATAATTCTGACGTTAAAGACATTTCAATGACTTCTCAAACGTTTCTAGCACTATAAAGGTTAATGATACAATAGTGGGGGAGGGGGGGGGGGGAGTTGCAATTCACAAAATAAGAAATGGTCCGTTTCACAATTTATTTTCGTAGAAGAAGGAAGTGAATTTGAAAGTCCTCCAAGGCCATTACTGAGAATGGAAAGTAAATTCCAATAATAGTCTACGTAGATTCATTTTTTTTTCTTTTCTTTTCTAAATATCAATAAGATGAATTTCAAAATTTCGTTAAATTTAAAGAATGATATACGTTTTATGTACGTGTTGTTTTCAAGCCTACTTATATTTATGTGTGTGTATATATATATATATATATATACACACATATATATACATACATATATGTGTGTATCTATATATATATATATGCATGTTAAAGTTTTTTTTTTTTTTTCATTTTCAATAGTGTACTTTTTTTAATTAAATATTAGGAAAGTTCTGTCTCAGTAATGTTCAATTTATGTTATTTTTTTTTAAAACATTAGGTCACAAACCATTACTAAAAGCTCAACTATAATGCTTAAGAGATTACGAATTTGAAAGTAGAGGAAAGATGAAATACAGAGGTAATATGAAGTTCCTCCTCTGCTAAATGTTCTTGCCAAGTGGGGTCATTTTATTTAATGTAGGCGGTTCAAGGTCAGACCTGTCTGAAATATTTGACAGTTTTTGAAAATACCTGTTTTTGAGTGTGCGTTAAAAAAAATGTAAGCGTGTTATCGCACGAAAAAATGTACATAATTCCACGAAAATTTTTAGTTGGTTATACACAGACATGAAATGGTACTTATTAGGTTTTCTCATCTATCGCCTTCCATGTTGCACTGAAAATGGGTAACATGCATTGCTGCATTCTTTTCCATTTGCATGAAGGTTATGCCACAGCTTTTGTAGTGTATAAGTTCAATTTGAATATAAATCAGCTGCTAGGTGGCGGTCTTATGCAGTCCTTTTCAGATTTTAGATTACCAACCAGTAGAAGAAAGATTTTTGATAATCAAAAAAAAAAAAAAAATTTAAATTCTTGATTCTTCTTAAGAGTTTAAATTTTTGAACTTATTCCTGTAAAACATAAACTTTATTTATTAAACTTAATTTTATTTAACTTAAATTTATATTTATGTAAAGTAAAACTTTTTTCTTTTGTAAAAAAAAAAAAAAAAAAAAAAAAAAAAAAAAATCCTTATAAAAAAGCAAAATTTTCTTTAGAAAACTGTAAGGAATAAAAAATAATAAAAGATCTTGCTGAATATTTGAATATATAATTTTGATCAAACACAAAATATGCTAAGACGAAAAATCTAAGTTTATGTTTTAAAGTTTTATTTTTTTCTTCGTATGTATCTTTATTTATTTATTTTAATTTCGTTTGAAAGCACCTCTGTCGATATTTTCTTTTCGTATTCATAAAAACAGTATTTTAATTTTCAATATTCTTTGTTTCACTTATGCGGTTTCTTTCATTACTTAAACAAAATAAAAACCTTTGAATTAGTTTTTTTCAGGATGTTTATTTTAAATTTTATGAATAGTTAGAAGTTTTTTTTTTTTTTTCAAAGTGTGGCATGTTTAACGCATAAATTTCTTTATAAATTTTTATAGGAAGAAATATATTGAGTCAAGTTCAAAAAATCTTATAAAAAGGAGTTAGAATTCTCAGTTTTATTTATTTTGCCTGAAAAGTAAGCTCTTTATTATTATTATTATTATTATTATTATTATTGTTATTATTATCATTATTTTTATAAAATTAATTTCATTTGAATTTATAAGCATTGTACAAAACGTTTGTACTGTAAATGCAAGCATGCATTGATACATAGAGGAGAGAAGGGTATTATGGAATAGTCGGGAAATATGGAATGCCGAGGTTTCGGCTCTGGCGCTGCTATCTCTTCAAAATACGATGAATTACTCAAGAAGGATTCCCATGAAGCAATACAGCAAGAAACGGCTGCTTGTTGCTGTCGTATCATTCTCTATAGAACAAAGTATGTATTGTGATTTTCAAGAGTTTTTGCAGGTAAGTTTTCAAACATTTAAACTTACTAGTACACATGAGGTTTAAACATTGATGTTAAGTATAATGTATGCTGAAAGAATTGTATTTTGTTATACGTTGGTCATTTTTTAGCTGGAAATATTTTGTCCGTCAATTTAAAAGTTCATTTATAAAGATGGCGTGCCGTGTATTATGGAATACTGGGTATTTCATAGTATCATCGGAAATTGACTTCATGTATTCAACTACAGTAACTGAAAATAAAGACGCCGAATGTATCGTCTGTCACAGAAAATTCTCTGAAGATGATTTTATGAAGTCTAATTAGTTTTTCTATGGTTTAAACAGTTTAAACCACATATTCCATATTAACCGACTATTTCCTATTAACCTCCATTTCTAACTTTTTTTAAAAGTAAACTTCTTATAACAACAAAAAAAAATTTTTTTTGGATTTTTTTTTCATTGACAATTTATTACAAATAATTACACTATGTACTCATCATAATTTTGGGGATTTTTATTAAATACAAGTACAGTTATTTTAAGAGATGTAAATGGTATTCCATAATACCCTCTTCTCATCTACATATAAACAGGTATGCGTTTATATCTTCATATAATGTTAAATGTATGTACGTGTGTTATTCACTCTGTAGAAGAAGCGCACTTTTGTATTAATGCCAATTTTTCTTTCTTTTCGATTGAAGTTAAGAAATAAAGAAAAATGAAATTGAAAAATCATATTATCTATTTTAAACTCTCTAAAATTCAGTGAATTATAATTCGTATTGTTACAGATTTCTTATCTTAAAGAAGACTTGATTAATTACTTTTTAGAGATAAAATACAAAAGAAAATAGTGTTTATATTGATTGGATTAAACATTAAGAAATATTCTTTACTGATTTTTGTATTAAATTTAAATCTAAATTACTTTCTTAAGGAAAGCTATTATATTCTTTAATTTGATTGGATAATAAAATTATGTATCTAAATAAATAGCTTACTGTAACATATGTTTTCTCTGTATTCATTTCAGATAAATGAAAGTGTAAAGTAATTCTAAAGCTACTGTCTACGTAATGACAATATAATACATTGTATTAAAATTATACGATTATTATTTTTTATGTTAAGAACTTGATTAATTACAATTAAAAGAAAAAATCTATATCGAAATGTAAATGTGAATGAATCAAGGATTATAATTCATCCTTAATTATTTTTTGTTTTATATTAAAAGAACAAGTAAAAAGAAAATCTTCTTCTTTTCTTTCTTTTTCTTTTTTTTTTTTTTTTTTTTTTTTTTTAATTAGATAAAGAAACCGAAAATTTGTGATTTAAAATTTTGTATTAAATTTGTACTTATTTATAAGCATAAATATTTTATTATTCTGTTTTTATTTAAGGAAGAAAAAAAATGCTTAATCTGAAGTCACATTTTATTTACCAAAAATATAATTCGACAAATTTATTTTTTATGTTTAGAACTGCCAATTACTCGAATTTATTCCGTAATAGTGTTAAGCCCCCGTCTTATTTTCACACCAGTATATTTGTTGAGTAATGTTCTTCATATTAATCGTGAGTACATATTTCCAAATATTACTCTATAAACTTTCTAGTGTGAGAAAAGGCGGAGCCTAACACTTTTACGAAATAAGAATAACTGGCAAGTCTATATGTTCATATATTTATAGACAAAAACAAAAACAAAAAAGGCATTAGATGAAGGTGTTAGGAAAATTATTGAATCTTTAGATATTGACTATATAAGTGATTTTTCTAAAAATCGGTGTGACCGTGGTCACCTGATTAACCAAGACGTTCTATATAGACATTCATCCGAGGCAGAATCAGAAGCCCAATAAATAATTCTGGTTCAAGAATATAGAACGAACATAAAAGCATCGTGATCACCATCAGCAGGACATTACGGAACTGCGGAGGATCTTTCGATAAAATGGAAAAAAAAAAAAAAAAAGTACTACTAGACTGATATGTAAAAATATACTACAGAAATATATTGAAATTTATTAAGAATTGCCCTGACTGCTATCGTTGAAGGGAAAAAAAAAAAAAAAAAAACTAGAAACCAGAAACCATCTGGATCTCGATCAATAATCAACTATTTGAATCCCTTTCAATCTTTCTGTTTGAATGTTTACTGATGAGTAATAGGAAGAAATGGTTCTTCATCATAGAAGATCGTGCCATCAAATGAGTGGAAGTAGTTGCATTAACAATTACAATATCCAGAGAGTGCGCAGTCACTCTAATCGAAGAAGTATTCCTCAGGTGTAATTTACCTAGCTGGGTGATAAGTGACAACGGGCCTCAGTTTGTAGGTACTCTAAAATTCAGCCTTAGTCGATTTCATGTATATTGAGTCAGGTACCATAGATAAGTGATCAGATACACAAGCTGTAAATGCTGTTACAAATTAGAACTTTCATATAATGCGAGGCCATACTAATAAAAGAAAAAAAAATCAAAAATTAATTTCAAAGACTCAACAATTTTTCAGATACTATGAATAACACTGCTAAAAACTTTATCTTGAATAATCTGCTATACACTGTTAAAAATTTCTGTAAATTTAATGTAAATATTTATCTAGCGTCTCTGTAAGTTTACAGTAATTCTCAGTTAAAAGTGAACAACAGAAATTCTCAATGTTTATTCTGTATTTTTACGTAATTTTAATATTTAATTTTTTAATTAAAATTAAAAATGACTGTCTCTACTTTAGAAAAAGCATTCTAAGTCCGAAATATATTCCCACCAATAATTAATTAAATTAATATTAGTTATTAAAATGAATGTATAAAATAAGTTTTTTAACATCTCCGTTTATTTTTCTCTGTAATTTTACGTAAGACTTAAGATAATAGATTACACAGTTTTTTGTTGAAATTTTCAACAATGTACAATAAATTTTTGTGCTACTAATTTTATTAATTTTATTAATAAATTTGTTACAATCTACAAGATCTCTGCGGAAAGTAATGTGGCTGAATTTTCTGCGTCAAGCAGAAGGCGAAAGGGGTGATGTTTGAGGGTCGTACAGGTGGTGGGAACTGTCAGCTACAGAGTCTGGTGGTAGTTTGTTGACTTTGAGCCTTTGTAGCTAACATATCGTTCATGAATCAGACACATTTTTGAAAGTTTAGTTATAAGTTTTTAGAATTTCTCAGAGTATTGGACAGCGTTATGTCATAAAGTTTTGTGTAAAAAATAAATAAATAAATAACAACAAAAAATATGGCTATTCTAAGATTCTAAGACGGAAGGAGGCCGCTCACCACTATGCAGCGGTTTTCAGCGTTTTTAACCTTTTGAGTGGGGCTTCAAAGCCACTGTGGAGATTCAAAAGAGCTCGTCTCCAAATGTTCAGCCTCCCCCGTTGTTTATTGCATAAGCAAACAAACAAACAAACAAACAGAATTACAATGGTCGCCAGAGCAAAGCTCTCACGTGACAAAAGGAGACATAGTGTCATGAAAGTAAAGAGGACCGAAGCCGACTGGTAGTCTATTTACAAAGTTCACACAGGTAATGTACAATGTTCACACAGTCTTTATACAAAGTTCACATAGTCTTTATACCAAGCTCAGACAACCTATGAACAATGTTGGTTTATAGCAACACCATGCGCTGGATGATTGCTTCCCGAGAGCACTTCCGTGAAATGCTGTAGCATCAGACATGACCAGTATTCGCCTTGCTATTTTATAAGAAGCATATGGGAGATATTCTTGGTCCTAGTCAAAGTATTTAAGTAGCACAAAAACTTCAAAGGTGGAAGAAAAGACGTCGGGTCGATGAAGAACAACGTGCTAGATGCCCATCAAGTTCTCAAAGTGCTATGAGCGTCGGATGAATGTCCGAATGATTTCAGTGACGTTGGGACCTTACAAAATCGATTGTGTATCAAATCGTCACGTAGGAATTTTAAATGTGAAAAATTTGTACCAAACTCCTGCCTCAATTTCTAACAAAACACAGCGTCGCAATACTTTTCCTATCATCGCACAGTCCCGATCTACAGTTTCTGGACTTCTTTCTGTTTCTTTGGTTAAAATACAGCTTAAGAAATATTAGTTTTTAGGTTGTTTTTAATCGTTTCGACAATCTAAAGAACTTACAGAGAAATGTAACGCGCGTTCTGAACAGCATTCCATTTGAATACTTCGAAGGGACATCAATCGGTTGCAGAATCATTATAAACAGTCTATTAAAGCAGGAGGGGGCTATTTTTAAGAATAGTAAGTTTCTGTAAAATTATCTTCAAATAAACAAGTTTTAAGGAATCGGGCTTATTATTTTCTGGACAGTCCCTGTATTTTACCTGATGATGTAACTGCAGCAATTGAATGAAATACTATCAGTAACATATTATTATACTAAATAAAATTTAAAACAGTTAAGAGAAATTGTTATCGAAATTTGATTATATAAAGAAAAATAAAATCGCATTTACATCAATACGAGATGAATTTTATATAATTAGAGAAAAAAAATAATTAATTTAGGTACAATAATAATCACTGTAATGTTAGTAAAAAAGTACTGTATACAAACTACTGCATCTAATGTAAATTAAATTGTAAAACCATTTAATTGTAAAACCATGTTTAATGAATAAGCATGTGTAAAACTTGAAAATTAAAACTGAATATTTTCTGAAAGAAATCTGTTGTTTTTATTTTTTTCAAAATATCTTGGCAGCATTTGAAATAAACGATTATTTATTTATTTTTTTAATTTAGGGATGTATTTCATTAAATACTAAATTAAAATAATTTCTTTAGCGACATTTTTCTTTACTTCTAATTTAATTAAATAAATAAATAAATAAAAAAAAACTGATGTGAAACAACCACACGACTTCCATTACACACTATAACACATATTATATGCATTTTTTTATTATTATTTATTTGAGACAATGTGATCAGAAGACATAAAACTGACCTAATGAAGTAGAAACCAAAATTTTTCCGGTAAGAGAAACTTCACATATATAAACATATAAAACAAAGTTTACATAGCAAGTTAAAAAAAAAAAAAAAAAAAAAAAAAAAACATAATATCGTGTGTCACTCACACGACTTTCTCTTACCTTGAAATTTAATACTATAAAAACAAGTTGGATATTAAGAGGTAAGATAACGACGTTATGTAAACCCATGTTAAACAATTTAAATTAGGCTTCGGGAGAGTTTTATATGATAATTAGTTCTGTGTGAGGGGGGCTACCACCCCCCTCAACCCCCCGTTTCATTAATGCACCTACATTTATATAGAATTTAATTCGGTTATTAAAAAATATTTTATTAAAATTATTATTTTAAAAAAACTATCTTTTATGATAATGCAGACTATTTCCATATTAGAGAAGTAGTATAACACCAAATATCCAAAAAAAGTTCATTTTATTCTCAAAATTAATAAAAATAAAAATAAATAAAAAACGATTTTTTTCTAATTTTTTTTTCGTTAAAAGTAAAAAAAAAAAATCGATAACTTTGTTTAAATTATCGCAGATCGATGGTTCAACCATTCGTTTTAAAAGTATTGGCGAGCTCTTTTGAAAGATACTCATCATGAAAATTTACTCCACACGAGGGGGGACTTCCCCCCCCAAGGGGGGAGGCCTTGCTCCTACATACACAATTATTTTTCCCAGTTGACTATCTCTATTACAAAAAATATATATTCGTTTCATTTCGTTTAGTGCAGTCTATAGACGTTAAACTCTACTTACCTGCAATTTCCCCCCATAGACGTAATGTATTAGAATTCTCTTGATTGTCCCTGTACACGAACCATTTGCTTGATCGTAACAAAAAGATTACTGTAGCATCCCTATATGATACACATTTAGAATACCAAGTTTGAACTTTCTGCCATAATTTGTTTTTGAGATATGCTGATAACAGACAGACACAGACACACACACACAGACACACACACAGACACACACACAGACGCACACACAGACATACACACAGACCATTTGCTAAAAACATGATTTTCGTATTCAGGGGACCTCAAAACGTGTAAATATAACAAAATCTCGCGTTCGAAAATTTGACCCAAAAACAATACTTTCTCTACCTTATGGGTAAGATAAAGTAAAAAAGGTAGAATTTTTTTTTAGAAACAACAGTTTTCTAGATCTAAAACTGACCTACCTAAGCAAGATAACTGTTAATTTTTCTGCAATAACCACGTCGTAAATAAGAAAGGCTATCCAAAATGGATGATTTATGTAATAATTTTCAAGAAAATCATTAGAGCCGTTTTTGAGATACCGATTTTCACTAAAATTTGATATACTCAGTTAATGGAAAATAATAATTACATTCAAAAGGATATTTAAAAGGGAGTTAATATGACGAGTTTGAAAAAATATATATATATCCGTCCAGCCATTTTGAAAGGAACGCACTTGCGAGACCTGAAATTAAGCTGTTTATACAGGGCGCCTATCAATTTTCCTGAGCTAACCAACTGTATAATTCAAAAGGACATCTACTAAGGTGCTTATATAGCAATTTTGAAGAAAATCGTTGGAGCCGTTTTCGAGATACGGACTTACGTTCCCAATTCCGGTTTCGGATGACCCGCTTTTGTTTTTCCAATTTTCACGAAAATTTGGAAAATTCATCTGTACACCAGACCTGTCTCAATTCTGAAATTTCGTCGGTCTATCTTTATTAGTTTCGGAGATATGATAGCCAGAAGGTTCCGCACACACATACATACATACACACTGAGCAATTGCCGAAAACCATTTTTTTTTTTTACTCAGGAGACCTTAAAACGTGTAAATCAGGTGAAAACTCGGAATTGAATTTTTGGACAGAATACAATACTCCCATTACTTACGTCAGTAGGGTAACAGAAGTAAAAATAATATATTTAAGAAGAAAGAAAACGAAGATTTAATGAAATATATTGCATATTTAGAGATTTATGGGTTTTATTATTTATTTATTCAATGAATTACGTTGCATGGCTAGAAATTTCTGTTTTATTTATTTATTTTATTTTATTAAGGCAGTATGATTTAGTAAATTTCATTGCATAGTAAGAATTTTTTTTTTTTTTTTTTTTTTTTTAAAGAATTCATTAATTACGCTTTAAGATCGAATATAAACCCAAATAGTAAATGTGGGGATTCGATTAAATATTATTGATAATTTATTATTGGTTTCTGCATTAAATTAAAAAACAAAAAATCAGAGAAGTTTCCCCACCCCCCTTTTTTTCTAATTTAATCAAATATAAAATAATACCGTATCAAAATATATTATTTATAGTCCTCACCTATTTACTAGAAAATAAGTTTTATTTATGTTTAATTCAACGGGAAAAAAAAATTAAAATTAAAGAGAGACAGAGAGAGGGAGAAAAGCTGTATCTAAAGTCATTTTCTGTTTAATGGCAATATAATTCAGTGATTTCATATCGCATAGTTAGAAACATCTGTTTTCAGAAGCAGGCTTGATTAATTACGTTTTAAAATAGAATTCAAACTTGAATAATGAATATACGGATTCGCTTAAATACTATCAATTATATCTATTATCGGTATTTGCATTAAATTAAAATAACGTCTTTGGAGTGAATTTTCCTTTTTTCTAATTTAATTTAATAAAAAAAAAATACTGTATCTAAAAAAAACTAATTTATAATTTCTCCCTATTTAAAGCAAAATAAGTTTTATTTATATTTAATTCAACGAAAAAGGAAAAAAAAAAGATAATGGGAAAGTCTAAAACCGTTTTTTGTTTAATGGAAAATTAATTTAGTGAATTCATATTATATGGTCAGAGACATCTGCTTTTTTTTTTCTTTAAAGAGACTTGATTAATTGCATATTACACATGGAATACAAACTCGAATAGTGAATATATGGATTCAATTAAAGACCATCAATTACCTATCACTGACTTTTGCATTAAATTAAAATTACGTAAAATAACTGAGGCAGTCAAGTTTTCTAATTTGATTAAATAAAGAAATACTGTATATAAATATACAGTTTAGTAGTTGGCCCTAAATACAGCAATATAAGTTTTAATTGTATTTAATTCAATGAAAAGAAGAAAAAGAAAAAAAATAATCGTAAAGTCATTTTTACTTTCCGGACATACACACGTAAAGAAAATATGGTAACTAAGACAAAAATTTGACTTTGAGATTTTGGTGAATCTATACATTTCGAGGTGCCCTGCGTTCATTCATGCTACTTTTAAGATGATGTATGTGTGTGTGTATGTGTGCGTGCGTTTGTACGATAGCGTCTGAACGCTTTGCTCGAAAAAGCTGAGAGTTGACACTTATGTTTCAGGTCACTATAGCACAAATTATATGGATTTACACACATACTCAAAATTAAACTAGCACATACACATTATTTTATTTTATTTTTTACAGGCACACACAAAAAATATCTTTATAATTATGGCCTATAGGCTAAAATTATTTAAAATGCGAAAATATTCTTTATCATTATGAACTGCAATCTCAAATTATTTCAACTACCATAACTTTAAACGCATTATTCAGTTGAGTTGATTGATGTCATACTTCCTTTACACTAAATTACATAAACAATCAGTAAAATTCGAATCCTGGTTTCTGCTTGATTGGAGACACAATCACTTAATATTAAATAAATTCAGACGTGGCTTTGAAATAAAACACCTCGTACTTAAAGACGAAAACATTTAATAAGACACTACAAAAAAAAAAAAAAAAAAAAAAAAACCGCACAAAACATAGATAAACATTTAGAACACAAATAATAATAATCTTCTCTAATTAACTAAACATGTCATTCTCTCGTTCCATCCAAAACTCCGTTTCTCTCTTCTTTGGCTGTTGCCACCATCTCCTATCTAAATACCACTTCATGATGTCATGGAACTTTACTCGTCCCTCCTTTTTGAGCTCATACGTCACAGGAGTAACTATGATGCTACCAAACTTAGAAAACTGTTTCATGATATAGAGAGTTTCTACATAAATGTTCACATTGATACTGCTGAACAGTTTTTGATGTGAGTTTTTCATATAGAAAAAAACACCAACAGATAATACTAAGAGTTTCTAAGAAAATGTTCATGTAGGTACCACAAAAATTCTTTTTAGAAAAAGTTTATAAAAAAAATGTTCATATATGTAAATCCTAAAAGTTTATATCAAGAGATTATAAAAAAAATGCATATATCATAAAATATTTAGGAAGAGCTTCTGCATATGCCCAAAGAAAAAAAAAATTAAATGCATAGTATATTCAGCAATAAACAACAATAGCAATACACACAAATAATTGATCTAACATTAAATATCTTACAAACAACCCTTATAATATGCACATGAATTATATAGTATATCACGAGGTAAATTAAATTTGAATAATTAGATATAACTGAAATACTATTAAAATATTTTAAGGAAGTCTAGATAAAGAATCGGCATTGCCATGATTTTTTCCCTTCCTATACGTAATTTTTAGATTATATCTTTGCAAAGCTAAAGCCCAACGTGCTAACTTTGCACCGTGTGGCATTGTTTGGGTCAGAGAAGTCAGAGGATTGTGATCGGAAATTACTTCGACTTCTGCACCGAAGAGCCAAGTATCAAACTTTCGTAGAGCAGTCAGCACACTGTAAGCCTCTCGTTCGATCGTTGACCATCTGACTTGGCACGGAGAAAGTTTTTTACTAAAGAAAGCAATCGGATGTTCTTTGCCAGAATCGTCCGACTGAGATAAACATGCTCCTATAACTTTGGCGTATATAGATATGGCATATTCATTAAATGGTGTTTCAATTTTTGAAAGGCTGTTTCTTGGGCATCAGACCAGGGAATTTCATTAGGTACGCTTTCCTTTGTTAATTCAGTCAAGGGAAGAATTTCTAACGCAAAATTTGGAATGTATTCCTGGTAATAATTAGCCAAACCAATTACACTACGAAGTTCTTTTTTGGTGATAAGCCTGCAAATTTTTCTTATAGCTTCGGTTTTTTCGGGATCGGGTGTATGTCTTCCTGATCCAATAATATGGCCTAAAAATTTCACTTCATTCTTTCCGAAATCGCATTTCTTTAAATTAACTGTAAGACCAACTTCTTGGAATGTTTTGAGAACTGCTTTCAAATGTGTTATATGTTCACTCCAAGTGGTAGAGAATACTGCAACATCGTCGATATAGGAACGACAATAATCTTTATGACACTCTAAAACTTTGTCTATAGATTTTTGAAATGTACTACCAGCGTTCTTCATACCAAATGGCATGACATTCCATTGGTAATAAAAGCAGTATAATGTTTGCTGTCTTCTTTCATAGGTATTTGCCAGTACCCTTTCGTGAGATCTAGAACAGAAATAAACTGCGAATTACCATTCAAGTAAATAAGATCATTGGCAATCTTCATGGGGTATGCATCTGGGATGGTATAGCTGTTCAATAAACGAAAATCAACACATAACCTAACAGTTCCATCCTTTTTGGCAACGCAAACTACAGGATGAGCCCATTCGCTGTTACTATGTTCGATTAGTCCAAGTGTAAGTAATTCTTGAATCTGTCGATCCACTTCTTTTTGCATAACTATCGGTATTCTATATGGACGTAGTCTTTTAGGACAGCAATCTCTAGTAACGCGGACACTGTGTCCTTCTACTTTAGCTATTCCGGGTTTAGTGCTGAAAACATTATTATATTTGCGTATTACATTTTTCAAATCATTTTTCTTTTCAAAATTTAAATCTAAACCATCAATATGATCCGCTATTTCTTTAGGGGTTAAGCATGCATTTCCGAACGGTGCATAATGAATATCACCAAAATCTTTATCTTCATCAAATATTAGGCCAACATGGTCAGTTCGAGCAACGTATGGTCTGAGCTTATTAAAATGTAGTTCTCTTCTGGACCCATTCTCTAATTCAACTAAGGCTGAATGTGGTCTAGTGATTTCAACAACAGTAGCTGGGCCAATCCAAGTTTTAAGTAATTTATGCAAAGATGAAGGAACTAGTATTAGTACTTTATCACCAACATTAAACTGTTTATCTCTTGCTCTCAAATTATACCGCGAAGTATATCTTTCTTGAGAATCCTGAGCATATTCTGATGCAATTTCATGTGCTTTTCTTAGTTTCTCAACTAGTTCTGATATACATTTTTCAACTGATGCGGAAACTGAAGTGGGAATTTTCCTCTCACCAGTCCATACGACTTTCAATAGTGACAATGGTCCAGGAGGCAAACGCCCATAAACTAACTGAAACGGAGAAACACCTGTCGTACTATGAGGAACTTCTCTGTAAGCAAAAAGTAGATATGGAAGATGCAAATCCCAGTTAGATCCATATTCCTGTATATTTTTATTTAACATATCTTTCAATGTTCGATTCCAACGTTCCACTGCACCCATACTTTCTGGATGACCTGGCGTTGCAAACCTCGGAGAAACTCCAAGAAGTTCCACAAATGCTTCACTTAATTTAGCAGTAAAATTAGTACCTTGGTCTGTACATATTACTTTGGGGAACCCTGTCTGTGTAAATATTCTCATCAGATTATTGCAAGTTGTTTTAGCATTGATGTTAGTCACGGGAATAGCCTCAGCCCATCTAGTACATAAGTCAACTGCACAAATCACATATTTATGTCCTCTTCAAGACGGGGGTTCTAAAGGTCCAATATAGTCCAAACTCCAGACTTCAAATGGAATTTGTGGCCTAACGATGGGTTGTATCGGTATACGATCCCTATAGGAAACTATTCTGCGTAATTGGCAGGTTTTGCAACTTTCACAAAATTTTTTAACGTCTTCTTTGAGACTTGGCCAATAAAATGAATATTTTATTCTCTGCTTTGTTTTCTGTTCGCCTAGATGACCAGCCAATGGTATTTCGTGTGCCATCCTAAGAACTTCTTTTCTTTTGCATGTGGGCAGAACAACTTGATCAACATTTTCTCCACATAAGCATTCTGTATGGACAAGAACTCCATTACTAATTTTAAATGAATTCTTCCCATTTTCGGCATAAGACCAGGATTTCTTTAAATCTTCATCATCTAATTGTAATTTTATAAAATCTTCTTTATTTCCATTGCTTTCATCATTGGTAATCTCAGCATTAAGTTGAAGGGACGTTGAGATGTTTTTCTTTTCATCATGTTCTTCCTGATTTTCTTTTTCAATGCTCTCATTTAATTTTGCAAGTACATGATTCATACATCCATTTAATTCTACATTCTCCATTAAAACTTCATAGGCAGTTGAACAAATTAGCATATCATTCACAAGTTTCTTCGACACTGCACAAGTTACAGGTACATTGCCGTGTTTCCCATCGTCTATCATCTTTAGGTCAAAAATCTTTAGAGCAGCTACTTCTTTTTCACCGAAAGCCGAAATAATTTGGATTGTTCCATCCCCTTCTCCAAATTCGGTATCGACCAAATCTGCACGTAAGACTGAAATTTGTGCTCCAGTATCCACTATTGCCTTCAAAACTTTTTCTCCACATTTGATATTTACGTATTTCAAATCATCAATTCCATCTTTAATCGGCATAGAGGTTGACACAGGAATTGACACCTTAGCAGTTACAATTTCGTTCGCTGTCTTTGGCTTAACGTCTTTGGCTTCAACCACATTACTTACGGCATTACGGATTGATGTTTTCTTGGAATTCTTGGAACAAACCCTAGAAAAATGCCCCACAGATCCACACGTAAAACAAGTAGGTTTAAAACTTGTATTTTGATCAGTTCTTGGAGGAAATGATGTCCTAAATTTCCGAGATGGCTGTTCGTCTTTTTGTTTGTTGCTAAAGTCTTTAAAATCAGGTTTGTAATTACTAGTTGTTCTATGTTTCATATCACCCAAACCGGGTCCCTTAGCATTCAATCGTACACTTTCATACTCATCCAACTTATCAGCTAAAACACCCGGAACAAGTAACTTAGCCCAGTCATCGACGAAATGTTCTCGGATATCACCTGGAACGCGTCTTTTTAACTGATCCGTAATCATAAGATTCTTCAATCCTTCAAAATCATTTACTGCAACTCCTTCAAGCCATTCCTCAAAGTAGCTTGTTATTTCGAAAACAAAGTCTCGCCAAGATCGAGTAGGGTTTCGCTGATGTTTCACAAATTTTTGTCTGAAATGTTCAGGGCCTAATTTAAATCGTTTTAATAATAAACCTTTGATATAATCATAATCGTCAAATTTTTCTTCTGATTCACGAGCTATTAATTGAGTGATTTCTTTTGGCATAAGAGCTAAAAGAGCTGACACCCAGTTGCATTTATCTAGATTAATTCTCTTGGCTTGACGCTCAAACAAAGTCAAGAACAGCACTATATCTCCATCTCTCATTTCGAATTTTGGAACGATTTTTGTTAAATCTTGCGTACTACTCTTAGCTTCAGAAATCGGTGCTACTTTAAACTTTTCAGCTTCCAAACGGATGTTTTCTAACTCAAATTCATATTCGCGTTTTTGTTTTTCAATCTCTTGCTCTTGGAATTGCTTTTCAGCGTCTTGTTTCTCATGGAGCTTCCTATCTTCGATAATAATGTCGAGCTGATTCTTAGTAAACTCTTCGTCATATTCTTTATCTTTGGTAATTAATTTGCTTAAATCGCTTACAGTCATTTCATTCGTGACCTGAAGATTCAGCCAACAATTTCAAATCCTCTTTCTTTGCGCGACCCAAATATGCCATCTTATACACCTAAAATTTTCTGAACCAGAAACTTAGCAAAAATTCCTCAAGGTGGTGCTGATTAAAACACTTTGTTAAATATTAATGGAAATAAAATTATATACCATACGCAAAACCCATAATTTATACCTAAAGCAATTGATATCTATATAAATTTCTTTACTTAGCTTATGAATCAATTTGACTTTAAAAATACATGAATGATATTTTCACACATTAGAAATAATTTAAAACACACTGTCGTGCATATTTACATTTCCTTACGCAATGAAATATAAAAAAAAATTCTTTTCTTATTTATCCAATTTATTTTTTATTGAAACCAACACTTTTATTTCATATGAAATGAATAAACAAACAATTCTATCATAAGCTTACTTCAACGTTTGTAAAAAAAATAAACAATAAAAAAAAATGTAATCTTTAACACTTTTTATATAATTACCATTTGTCATAAGCATAAACACAGAAAAGAAAAAAAAAATTACTCTTTCTATAAAATAATGAAATGGAACAAAAAAGTAATAATAATAATAACGCAGACGATTTTCGTCAGCATTAGCTATTTCGTTCGAAAACGAACTAATTTATTATGGCTCGTTATTAAATGAAATAAACAAAACACTATTTGTGTAATTTCAGCACTTAATAACTAAAATGAATCAACTCTCATAATATATTTCATATTAGGTACATTCATTAAAATATAAATATTCTAAAGAAAAATAGATTTTCCAATGTCAGGAAAAAAATACGATATTTACTCTTATTTATTTCATCACACAAAATACTTTTAACTCTTATTTCGGAGAGCAAACAAATAAAATATATAGATATGTATATATATCAAACTGAGGGGGAAAATATCAAGATCTACTGTTGTAGATATTTAACAGATAAACAGCTCTATATTTTTTGAAGTAAATAAAAAAAAATCACATTGTATTAAAATTAATATTCACTGACGTGAAATATTAAACCTTTATTCACTGCCGTAAATAAATGTAATTAATACATATACGTTGTATTAAAATTAAACAATCACTGGCGTGACATCGTATGCTGTTATTTACCAGCGTAAAATATAATACACTTAATACATTCACACTGTATTACAATTGACATTCACTGGCGTGAACTTTATTCGAATGTATTTGAGAACAAAAACTTAGAACTGGCGTTCTATTATCATTTTATGTTATAAAAAAAAATTTAAAAGGTACACTTAAAATATTTGGGCATATACACGAAAGCTCTTACCTTCCCCATTTTCTCGGTATCGTTTTCTATCCTGCCGGCTGCGCCAGTAAAATTCGAATCCTGGTTTCTGCTTGATTGGAGACACAATCACTTAATATTAAATAAATTCAGACGTGGCTTTGAAATAAAACACCTCGTACTTAAAGACGAAAACATTTAATAAGACACTACTAAAAAAAACGCACAAAACATAGATAAACATTTAGAACACAAATAATAATATTCTTCTCTGATTAACTAAACATGTCATTCTCTCGTTCCATCCAAAACTCCGTTTCTCTCTTCTTTGGCTGTTGCCACCATCTCCTATCTAAATACCACTTCATGATGTCATGGAACTTTACTCAATCGTTAAGCACTTTATTGTTCGGAAAGTCGAATGAAATCACTCCAGATTTTTTATAATTTTACTAAATAAGGAAAAAAAAAAAATACCGTAACTAAATTTTTTACTATTTATGGCAAAATAAGATTTTTTACTATTCAATACAACGAAAAACAAAAACAGAAAGTCTAGTCTAAAGTCATTTTCTCTTTAATAGAATTATAATTTTGTGAATTCATATTGTGTGGTCAGAAACGTCTGTTTTTTTTTTTTTTTTTTTTTTTAAGTGACTTTTTTGATTAATTACGTTTTAAAACTGAATATAAACCCAAATAGTGAATCCATGTACTTGATTAAATACCATCAATCTTGCATTATTAGTTTCGGCATTAAATTAAAATGACACTTTTTGGGAACTCTTTTTTTTTTTTTTTTTTTTTTTTTTTTTTTTTCGTTTTTAATTTAATAAAATGATACCATATCTAAATACCTAATTTTTAGCTTCATCCTATTTACAGCAAATTAAGTTTTATTTCCATTTAATTCAATGAAAAACAAAAAACAGAAAATCTGTCTAAAAAGTTCTGTTTAATGAAATTATAGTTTAATGAATTCATATTGTATGGTCAGAAAAATCAGTTTTTTTTTTTTTTAACACACTAGATTATTTACGTTTTAAATCTGAAATACAAACCCGAATAGTGAATATAATGAACTGAATTAAATATTATCAGTCATCCGTCTTAGGCTTCTGCATTAAATTAAAATAACTTCTATATAGAGATAGTTGCATATTCTAATTTTAATGAATTAAGAAATACTGCATTTAAATACGTTATTTAATAGTTATTCCTAATTATAGCAATATAGGTTTTTTTTCTTTTTAATTTAGTGTAAAGAAGGAAAAGAAAATACTAATACTAAAGGAATTTTTTTGTTTTGTGACAATAAAATTTAGTGAAATTATATTACCATTAAATACACTGTCAAAAAAAAAAAAAAAAAAAAAAAAAAAAAAAAAAGAAAGAAAGAAAGTCCTGTTTGCTGCCAGAAATGTTCTGCAATTCTGAAAAATGCTTTCTATCAACGGAAAAATTACGTTGATCGAACATATTTTTCTGAATTACAGAAATGCCCTGTTTGCTGCAGTTTGCTGAGAGAAAATTTCTGTAATTCTAAAAAATACGTTCTATGAACGGAAAAATTACGTTGAGAGAACGTATTTTTCTGAATTACAGAAAATTTCTGGCAGCAAACAGGACTTTTTTTGACAGTGTAGGTTTGTCATATTTCTTTTTGAAACGAACTAATGAAATATATTTTATAGGCGGAATGATGTATCATGACAGGTTATTAATCATTTATTAATCATTTATTAATTTTTATATTAAATAAAATTAAAGAAGTTCTTAGTTTTTAGTTCTTATATGCATACAGTTGCCAACATTTTAATTTATTCCTGAGTGCTTTTAGCCCCACCTTTATTTCACACCAGTTTATTTTTAGAATAAAATTTTCCAATGTACATAGTCCTGCCATAAGTTCAGTTCACTAAAACGAAACAATGTTCTGGAAATGACAACGCTATGTGTTTTGAAAGTATAAACATCACTGTTAAAAAAAGGAACTTTGCTGCCAGAAATTATCTGTAATGACAGAAAATACGTTTTGTCAATGTAATTTTTCCGTAATTTACGACTATTTTCTCAAATTACACACAATTTCTGGCAGCAAAGTTGCATTTTTTTAACAGTGTAGTGTGTAAAAAAAAAAAAAAAAAAAAAAAAAAAAATTAAAAGTATTTGTTAAACATTTGCATAGTTAAGATAGAGTGGGGGAAAAGGGAAAATAGAATTGCAGTAATTGCTTTACACAAATGTGACAAGAAACCGAATAAGATTTTCAACTTTCTAAAGCCACTAAAATTTCAACGAAGTTTATCCAGTGAGCTAAAAAGAGGGATAATGAAACGTCCTCAACACTGCAAAAATATGTCCTAGTTGCTGCCAGACGTTTTCTGTAATTTGAGAAAATACGTTCTAAGAACGTAATTTTTTCGTAAATTATGCGTATATTCTCAAATTACAGAGAATTTCTGGCAGCAAATAGAACATATTTTTTACAGTGTGCTGACGACAGGCCACGAACTGGTCGTCCTTGTACGAGCAGAACACCAGCAACTGTTAAAGCCGTAAAGGAAAGAATTCGCAAAAATCCCCTACGTAAACAAAAAGTCATGGCTCGTGAGATGAATCTCCTTATCAAGACAATGTCCTGCATTATAAAACAAGACCTGGTACTCAGTACTTACTGTAGAAGTACTGGCCAACAATTTACGGCTGTTTTTCAGGATATTCGTAAGACCAGAACGAATGCTCTGTTAGAGCGGCGCGCGGAAAACAATCATCGGAAAATTCTTTTTTCGGATGAAAAATTCTTTACTATAGAGGAAAAATTCAACAAACAAAATGACAGAGTGTTAGCTCGCAGTTCAAAAGAAGCTGCAGAAAAACTTTCAATCACCACCCTGCTTCAGTAATGATTTGCGGGGGGGAGGGGGGGGGGTTCGTATGAATGTGTAACCAGGCTACATTTTCGTGAAAAATGTGCAAAAATGTCAGCTACAAACTACCAAAGTGAAATATTGGAACTGGTTTTGAAGCCCTCATGCAGTCGGGAGCAAAAGTATCCAAGCAAAAATTCCTATATAAAAAAAAAGTCCACTTAATACTGTTTTGTTAAATAAATCCTTGACGAATTATGTTCTTAGACTGACTAAATGCAGGATTCGACAAGAATTTATTTGACAAAACGGTACTGTTTTTTACATAGGAATTTTTACTAATGCTCGGATACATTTGCTGCCGACTGTACTTTGTTCGTTGGAAAGCACTGAATATTTCAGCAGGATTCTGCACCAGCGCACAAGGTGAGAACGACCCAATGATGGTGTGGGAACAACTTACCAGAATTCATGCAAGCTGATCATTGACCATTGGGAAAGGAAGCCCAGATTTAAATCCACTGGACTACGGTATTTCGAACATTTTACAGTAGAAGGCTTGCGCCAAGCCTCATCGAAATATTGAGATTTTAAAAGCAGATTTAGTGAAGGAAGCAGCAGAAACTATGATTGAAGCCGTGCGTGCAACCAGTGTTGTCAAACTTTGCGACTTTTTTATTCAGTTGTCACCAATAATTTTTAAATGAGAAGTGATGCTTGATATATATAATCGATGATTCTTCGATTCGATTCGTCGATTATGTATTTCAAATATCACTTCTTCAAATAATTTGTGACTATTGATTAAAAAAGTCGCAAAGTCTGGCAACCCTGCGTGTAACGATAGATGAGCGGCCGGAGTGTTTGAAGAAATGTGTAAAAGCGAACGGGGGTCATTTTAAACAGTTTTTTTTTCTGTTTTTGTAATATATTTTAAGTAATAAATAAAATATATGTAAAATTTAAACTCTGTTAGATTGCCCATAACAACTAGACCTTTCTAATCGGTGGACAGCACTTATGGCAGAACTATGAATAAACAAGATAAAATAAGAAATAAATTACTCCTAAAAAATAAAGTGGTATGAAATAAGTACTATATCTAAATAAGTTGTTAAGAATTGCTTCTTATATATATATACATATATAGAGGATGTTTCTGAAATCTTAGTAAAAAATTGTAAAGGGTGATAGAACGAGTAATTTTTGTCATGTAAAGTACTTCCGTAAAGCAAATTGTGATCCACTAAATAGTAGCAACTTCGGTCTTTTGAAATTAGGAAACACAAAAATAACTTAGTAAGCTCGAAATGAGTTTTATTCACATAAATTACAGAATACACTAAGTTCCAAATCTTCTCAGAAGAGTAATATGATTGATTAGTAAGATTACACAGTCTCAATTATGTTCAATGTGAAGTGAAATTATGCGGTTTACTACTTGCGTTGCCACCATGCTTTGTTGATAAAAAATGCTCGTTTAGATGTGCTATAATAACTAAATAAATTAAAATAACTCTAAAAATTATATTAACTAAGTAATTTGTACTGTATCTAAATAAGTAATTTAAAAATTCATCCTGGTTGTAGAAATATAGAATTTATTTAAATTTAAATTTTCGTTGCGTAACATAAAAAAAAAATATGCATCAATAATGAGTTATAGTAATGGGACGGTTTTCTACATGTAAATACATTACAACAGAAACAATTACAAAAAATACAAATTATTAACGTTTGACTATCAGAAACTAATTTACTGGAACTTTAGTATACTGCAACAAAACATAAGAATTTTAGTTAAAATGAGTATCCGAAAAATTTTAAGAGTGACATTTATTTGAATGTGGCTTTGTCGATATACAGAAACTATGCCAAAATGATTCGCAGATGATTTTGTAAACGGTATAAGCGTATGTCACAGCTTGAAACAGGTCATTGTTAGAAATATTTTGTTGCTGACAATAATTGCGTTTAAAATATTTGTCACAGACGACAATTTCTTTTCTTAATGATTGTCTACATATTGTACCATTTTTTTTTTTTTTTTTTTTTTACTTTCATATTTTTAGAATGGCACCAGCAATGTTATTTTCGATAAATTTTAGTCATGAATTAAGATTAAAAGACTATATAAGCTCTTGAATAAACCTACTTGAATCCTGAAGTATTATTATTATTATTATTATTATTATTTTAGAATCATGAAATGTTTTCTTGTTTATTCTTAATTCCTCTTTTATTTCAGGTATGCAATTGGATTAAAGGTGGCAACAACATCAAACTGCAAGATTTTAAGGTATTTAGATCGGCAGACTACTATTTGCGAAGTTGTAGAAAAGGACAGATTATGACAGTAAGCAGCGGCAGAAAGTTATCGGTTGATCGGGAGCAATGAGAGAATGTGGGGATTGGGTGGTAGTTCCCTCAGCGCTCACAGCACCTTATACGCCTCTATGAATGATCCCACATGTAACAGGGACACCAGTAAGTGCAATGACCTAGATGAATGACTTAGTATACTAGGACTAGCGTCATAGAGGCCAATGTATCGACTGTCCCACACCGGTGCACAGCATCAGGGAAATTTGTACTGATGACGAGCACATTTAACCTGGAATTCCACGAAATGTAGCATAGTTGTTTCCAGCGATGAACCCCGCTTTCAGTTGCGCCCAGTGAAGATATCCAGCAAAGAGCAGCAGAAGGGGACTCACCTGGTTATTGTCTGCCATAAAATCCGACAACAAAAACTTAGGGTATGGTTAACAGTTTATTTAATAGCTGGATAACTTTGTTACCGGAGACGCACTTACACAGCACAGTCATAGGCCGACGAAATTTTACATATTGCTGTGCTGCCCTCCTTTTACGGTCACTTAACTTACATTTAAACTCAGTAAATTCCAGCTGCCTTTCTACAGCATATAAACTTGTAGAAGGACATTCGCAAACATTTCTAGTTTGTGTCCAGTCGGATTACACCTTGAATTAAAACTGTGAGGTTGCCAATGTGTTGTTGATTATTTTTTACTCTTGTAGAATAAAATATTATAATTTATTACGCTGATTTCGTTCGTTTTTAATACATCTACATTTCAATAATCGATTTTTATTACATTTTAACAACGCCTTCATGGTACGACTATTTTCATTTTGTTGTAGAAAGTATTTAAATGATGAGGGAAAAGAACGCAATGCTACGTCTAAAATTATTTTCTGAAAAACGACAGTATAATTCGGTGTATTTTAAATGTATACTCTTTTGAAATAAATGAGTTAATTCACTATATCAACCAGGATTTTTTTTTAATTGACTTGAGTTAAAAATTAATTATTTGAGCTAATTAGTAGTTTTTTATTTAATCGAACTTTTGTTATCGATATTTATCGATACTTGAGTTATTTCTACTGATTCAATCACTTGTAAATGGCAACATTGCTCTCGTTGCAACGAATTTTATCAGTAGCACGCAAGCACAACGATCAACGCCATTGTAAATTGATCCAGTTTATTAAAATCATTTGTATTAAAATCATTAATAAAATAAAAAAAATTCTGAAACACAATAAATAACTCAAGTTTGAGTGTATTATGTTAACTCATTCAATTTACGGAATTTAACTCAAGATGAGAAGGTGCTTTTCTACTAGGCAAATGAGTGAAAATTCACTCAAATTGAGTTATTTTCATCCTTTCGTTTTAAAGAAGTAGTTCGAAATAACTTTTTCATTTCTTTTCAAGGATTTTATAACAATACAAATATAAAATCTGTAAAGAATAAGAAACATCTTGATTGGATTAAACATATTGGTTTCGCTTATAATAAAAATTTAAATGCTAATTAATAAAGAGTTTTAATTTATTAGGAAAGGAAATATTCTGTTTAAATAACTAAATTAAAATTGTTCCTATTTACAGCTATACATATTTCTTCTTATATAATGGAAAAAAATGAAAGTGGAAAAATTAAGACTAAGCCATTTATTTTTAAATGACACTCTTTTTTTTTTTTCCTACGTCAGGCAGAGGCAATATCAGCCATAAGCATTCTAGTAACCTAATAAAATTTAGATTTTATAAAAATGTCAAGAGTAAGTGCCTTACAGTTAGTCAAACTTAAAAAGTACAGTCTAAAGTTAAATTGTACAGTCGGTAACAAAAGTATCTCAACACTAGCAAAAATTCCTATGTAAAAAAGGTAGAGTTAATACTGTTTTGTTAAATACATCCTTGTCGAATCATGTTCTTAGTCAGTCTAAGAACACGATTCGACAAGGATTTATTTAACAAAACCGTACGAAGTGTACTTTTTTTATATAGAAACTTTTGCTTGTGGCCGGATACTTTTGTTACCGACTGTACGTTAATAAATTTTTTTTTTTTTTTTTTTTTTTTTATAGAGACTTGGTTAATGATATTTTAAGAGGAAACTAAATCAAAAAGGTAAATGTATTACTTAAATATAGATGGGAAAGAATGGGTTTTGCGTCGTATTAGTGCTAAACTGTGAGCAGTCCGGGAAGGTCTGGGACACATACCAAAGGGTGGTCCGGAGACATACAATCACGATTTTGATTAGACATTGCGACCATGGTGGATTTTACGTGCCACGATCCACTATTAATAATATACATGACGATCTTCTGTCTGCTTGAGGATCGAATTGTTAAATATACACTGTAAAAAAAAAAAAAACCCTCTTTGGTGCAGTTTGCTGCCAGAAATTTTCTGTAATTCAGAAAAATACGTTCGATCAACGTAATTTTTCTGTTGATAGATCGTATTTTTCTGAATTACAGAAAATTTCTGGCAGCAAACTGCAGCAAACAGGACTTTTTTTTTTTTTTTTTTTTTGAGAGTGTAGATTTATAAATAAATTTAATATTTTCAATCATGCATTATTGGTTTTTGAATTATAAGCAAATGAAAAGTATTTGTTAAGAAAAATATATTCTAATTTGATTAGATAAAGATATACTGTATCTAAATATGTAAATTTAAAATTATCCTTATTTACTCCTATATGTATTTGACTTTTTATGTTATTCAAAGAAAAAGTTAAAAAAAAAAAAAAAAAAAAAAAAAAAGTGAAGAGCTAATTATAAAACCACTTTTTATTCAATGACAATATAATTCCCGGAATTTAAATTGAATGGTTAGAAACATCTGTTTTTGAAAGAGGCATGATTAATCGCATTTTAAAGACGGAATACAAAACCGAATATTGAATGTATTGATCAGTTTAAATATTATCGGTTATACATTATTGGTTTATGCATTTAAAACTGAAATAACTAGTTAAGAGAGACTATTATTCTTTTTTAAACATTTTATTATATAAAAAAATACTTTTTCAAAATAAGAATTACAAAAAAAAAAAAAAAAAAAAAAAAAAAAAAAAAAGGAAGGAAGAAATCCTGTTTTTATCTATGTATATTTATTTTATTATAATTAATTCAAGTAAATAAAGTGAAGGGAAGAGTAAATTCTAAAATCCTTTTCTGTTTAATGACATAAGTAAATCTAAATTGCGCGGTTAGAAATATCTGCTTTTTGAAAGGAACTTGATTAATTGGATTTTCATGATGAGGTACAAAACCAAATCGTCAGTATATAGATTGCTTTAAATATTATCAAACGTACGTTTTATTTTTCTGTATTAAATTAAGATAATTTCTTAACATAGAGTAAGTTGGGGTCAGATATTGCTTTGGACAATGTGATGTGTAACCTGGTTATCTTACACGCAGATGCTGTATTTGGATGCTGGCCGCTTTTAGGAGAGGTACAAAAGTAATACGGCGTGTGTTACTTCTTTTTTTTTTTTTTTTGAATTTCTTAGATTTGTTTGATCGATAATTCATGTCTGTTAATCTAGTAAGTTTTAAAAAATTTAATTTGTCATTTGATTTGTTCATTATTTAAACCAGGCCTGTCCAACCCAGAGCAATTCCTGGGCCGCATAGGAAGTCTATTTTATTTTGGCGGGCCGCACGATATGCATGTATGTTTATGTGTATAAAAGTTTGAATTTGCAAGAAATGCTTCAGGAATTTAACAAAGAAAGCAAACTCGTTGCACTGAAAATGTACTCGGTAAGACAAAAATTATGTCATTTTGTTTCTCCACTGAAAATCTGAAAATCGCTGTTGATATGAAGGAATTAGAAACGGAATGCAATTATACTTAAATGAGACAAGTTCTTACGATAAACGAGAACATCATGAATGAAATTAACAACCGAGTTAAACTTGCGTGGAGAGCATTCGGAAGAAATAGCGCTATATTCAAAAGCGACCTTCCAGTTTGTTTGAGAAAAAAAAATGATCAGTGCATTTTGCTTGTTCTAACTTATGCTTCAGAAACTTAGACTTAACATGCAAAACTATACAAAATCTTCAAAAAATCCAGAGAAGCATGAAGGATTCATGTTAGGATTCATCGGAAGAGACAGAAAGTGAAACACTTGGATTAGGGAGCAAACCAAAGTTACTGATGTTATTTCTAGAGTTAGGAAGTTAAAATGGAGCTGTGCTGGGCACTTTGCGAGAAGAAATGATGGTAGATGGACCAGTAAAGTCCTATTTTGGATACCGAGACATAAGAACAGGCTGAGGAAGAGACCACTGTGTCATTGGAGAGATGAAATTGTGAAATTTTTAAGAGATGAATGGGGAAGAATTTCAGAAAACCGGGCATATTGGAATCACCTCGAAGAAGCCTTCATATTGCAGTGGATTGATAGAGCTTTAAATTCATGATGATGATGATTAGGATACATGTTTGTGAGTGTATGAATCATGTACGAATGTACTTATTTCGTTGGAGGGACGGGTCAGGATTCGGAGCAGAATACATTAATTTAATTAATTTCATTCATTAATTAAGAATAGAATCGTAAAAAAAAATATATATATACATAACTATAATAAAAAGAATGAATAATGGATATAATTATTTAGAAAGTTTGTTTATTAATTCATCAACCATAAATATTCATTTTAGATAAATTGGAGCGTAAAGTTAATTTTTATACCAAATATGTGAACAATGACAGAGCTGGAAATCGAACCCGAGCCATCTTAAAACGGATCTAATAATAGTTCATTACAGCTGAGTGATTCTTCAGCCACTATAGTCGTTGAAAAGTATATTCACTTCGAAAAGCCAGAACGGATTTATTAATTTTTAATCGGTTAACCAAAGTTGTCAAACTTTAAGTATCGTTAGTCTCTTCACGGGCCGCGGGTTGGCTACCCCTGATTTGAGCAATTGTATAAACAGAGAGAGAGAGAGAGCAAAAAAAAAAAAAAAAAAGAACAGAATATTTTGGTTAGTTTTTTAAAGTACAGGGTCTGAGCTAGTGCAGCCAGATTGAGGGAATTTTTTTATTCAATATCCACCAATAATTTATTATTCTAACGTTTGGTTAATGATTTCGAAGACATGTTTGTTAGATGTCTTCGAAATAATTAGCCAACTACTACAATTAAAATTTAGCAGTGGCTATTAGAATAAAAAATTCCCTTGGTTTGGCAGCTCTGGGTCTGAATTTTCAGCCAAACCTATAAAGGAGACCGACTCATCTTTTTGTAAGTTAATAAGCAGACTTACGTCTTGTTTGTTGTTGTGGAGTTAGTTGACGACATTTTTCGGGGTTCAGATGCCGTAGTTTTAAAATGAGGAAAGATACCTGGTTATCTTTTTCGTTGTTTTAAATTATATTTGGGAATTCATTTCAGCAAAGTATTAAAATATATACACATATATATATGACAGATAATATTTTGTTTTAGTTTTGAACACGAAAATCTTGTATTTTAAAGTAAACATTCAGTACTTCATAAAAATGTGTACTTTACGTTAAATTCCCAGGAGCCATCTTAACTCTAGATGGACAGCCATTTTACATGAAGATGGCGAATCAAAAGCTTTTAGGAAATTTTTTATTTCAAAGTTTTTATAAAACTTTTGAAGCTAAACAGTTTTTCAATATAGTTACTCAAAAGTACAAATTTTTACACAAAATCGATAAATAGCAAATTTAGCCAACAGAGAATTTTACAGAAATGTTAAAGTAAAAATATAGCGTTTTCTTCCAAACTACCCTACCTTTTAATCTTGATTTTATGTAACCGGGTGTCGGTGTCCCATAAGTCTCTGCACATTTTAAAAATTCATAAAATTAAAGGATTTGGTAGAATCGAGCGCGATCTGTGTAAAAGTTATTCTCGTAAATGATTTTTTTTTTAATAACGAAAAAAAATAGTTAAAATTCTCGACGATAGATGGTGCTGTATGCGAGCAAATCGATCATTTCCGGAAAAAACTATATTTATTTGCATGTAAATGTTCACAGGGATATAAATACTATTCTATGTGTTCGCCGTCCCCACAAATTAGAGTTGTAAGCGTAGATGCAGCTTCAATCGTCGGTTCTTACCTGAGGAAAAACATCTTCACCCATAACGCTTTATCCACCAAGCCATAATCGCAATTAAAACTACATGTATTCGCAAATAGGAGACAAAATAGAAAAAAAGCTGCATGAATCGTAGAGCCGTGCAATTTATAGGACTCTGATTTGCATATTTCTCGTTAAGCTTCAGTGAAGCGTCCTCTATCGATCAAAAATTTAACTATTTCTTTTCTTTCAAAAAAAAAAAAAAAAAATCTCTTTACGAGAATAACTTTTCGTCCAATTTTTATGAATTTTTAAAATGTTTACAGACTTATGGGACACCCAGTATATATTTTTTTTAAAAAAATAGCGTATGAAAAGCAGTTTGAAAGTTTTTCGTACTTTTTGCAATGCATGCTTCATTTACATATATTTTAAGCAAGAGCAAAAATGGAAAGTTAATTCTAAAGCCATTTTTCTGTTTGATGTCAACATACTATTGTTTAATAGAAATACACAGGAAATTATAATGTTGGATTTAGTATTACACATTAAAAGTTTAATTTTTTGTTTTTTTGCAAAAACCGTAATAATTCCTACATTGTAAGATTTTATTTCTTTATACTTTGAAATACGCTGACAAAAATTAAAGTACAGAATGAAAATAGCTGTATACATTTTAGTTCTCCATGATACTGCAGGTATGGGGAACTTAGATGATCGTGAAAATTTTTGACCTTGTTTTTTTTACTTTTTTACACTTTTTCAGGTGTGAGGAATCCAAAAGTATCAAAATGGTACGGTGTCTGTTAGTCCGTTAGTGTGTTAGTCCGTTAGTTTGTTAGTCTGTTTACACGATATCTTACGAACAAATGATCACAGAGAGGTCAGACCTGTTTTAAAATATTATTTATGACACTGGAGAGAATCTTATTCATTTTCAATATTCTAATAAAAAACTTCAGAAGTTATTCGAAATTTACGATTCTCTTAACATGGAAGAATAGAGCAAAAATTTTATTTAAACGTGCACGAAAAGAAATATTTTTATCGTAAAGATGTAAAGAACAGCTTTTAAATATCAGTTTTGATTCAGGAATGAACATCATTAACTATAAACAGGCTATTTTAAAATTTTCACGAATTATTCGAAGTTTACGAATTTCTTAACGTGGCAGAATACGGCAAAATTTCGCCAAAATGTCCCTTTTGAGGGACATTGTCATCGTAAAGTTGTTAGACTACTTTTAAAATATTATATAAGATACTGGTATAAACATCCTTTTCCAATTTAAAAATTTCGTAAGTCATTGGAAATTTACGATTTACATAATATGGCAGAATAGCGCAAAATTTCACATAAACGTCCATTTTGAGGAATATTTGAATTGTAAAGATATCATTTAGGATACTGGCATGAACAACCCTGAAGATATCGTAAGTTATTTGGAATTTAGGATTTACTTAACACGGCAGAATAGGGCAATATAAAATTGAGCGTAAACGTCCATTTTGAGGATTATAAATGTATCAGACAACTTCAAAATAGCATTTAAGATACTTGTTTGAACATGATTTACTACAAATATTCTAGTAGGAAAATTTATAAGTTTTTGTAATTTTAGATGTAACACCCCTTTCCCTCATCAACATAGCAAAATTGCGCGATTTCTATAAAAATATGCATTTTGAGGATTGTTGCATTTGAAATAGTAGCATGAATTCTAACCTGCGGAATTGATCCTAATAAGATAAAATAATAGATTAGAATAAGAAAAATCTGGTGTGAAACAATCGAACAGACCTGAAGTTGAGACCTGATAAGCGTCTTGAAATGCAGGACGCCTCTCAATTATATTGAATTAACCAACTAATTCATCGAAAAGACATCTATATTAACTTCGATGAAAATCATTAGAGGTTTTTTCAAATTTTAGGGTACCGTTTTCCAATTTCCAGCAAAACTTGGAAAAATCACCTATCACCAGACCTGTCTCATATTCTAAAGTTTCGTAGTTCTACCTTTATTGGTTTCGGAGATGTGATAGTCAGAAGATTCCACGCACACATACACAAACGAATACACACATACTGACTAATTTCCAAAAACTGCTATTTCGGAATCAGGAGGCCTTAAAACATGTAAATAAGGTGAAAAATCGATATTGAATTTTTGAACTAAATGCAATACTTTCATTAAGTACAGTAGTCGGGTAGTGGAAGTAAAAGTGATATAATATCTTATAAAATTCTCCAACAGACATTTTGCAATTTATACCTGATTAAAAATACTGTTAAATGCCGCATTACGTGAAAAGCAGTGAATTCAATTGCTAAGTTAACTGTTAAAAGTCTCCCCCCATAATTGGCAGAATTATTTTCATTGTTTTCTGATAGAATGGAGTAGAAGGTTGATTTTTACCAACTATGTGAAAAATACCAGAGCCGGGAATCGAACCCCGGGCCTTCCGCTTAACGCACGGATTCTCAACCACTGAGCTACCCTGGCTGATAACCAGCTTGGCCCTTGTCACATAATTTACGTTGGCAAGGACACCGAATCTGCATTAATGCAGCTAAATCAAGTGACAAATTTTTGAATATGGCAAAACTCCAAACGGCCACGAAATTTTTAATTCAGAAATTTAATTCATCAACATGAAATTAATTTCTGATAGAATGGAGTAGAAGGTTGATTTTTACCAGCTATGTGAAAAATACCAGAGCCAGGAATCGAACCCCGGGCCTTCCGCTTTAACGCTTCCTTGCCAACATAAATTATGTGAGAAGTACCAAGCTGGTTATCAGGCAGGGTAGCTCAGTGGTTTGAGCATCCGCGAGTTAAGCGGAAGGCCCGGGGATCGATTCCCGTCTCTGGTATTTTTCACATAGTTGGTAAAAATCAACCTTCTACTCCATTATATCAGAAATTAATTTCCAGGTTGATGAATTAAATTTCTGAATTAAATATTTTCATTGTACTGTGTTTTGTACCATAAACATAAAAACGCATTCCAAAGAGTTTTTTTTATTTTTCTATATGATAATGATATAATTTAATAATCGCAAATTAGTTAACTAATATACTTTTTGCAGTTCATTTTATTTAATTTTTAAGAGAAACAAGATAACTATGAATAAATTAGATGACATAAAAGCATAAAACGTTATGTTTTTAATTTTATTGTAATAGACCTATGAATGCATTTAATCATAGAGTTTGACATAAATAATAATTTATTTTCAAAACCTCAAACATGTTTTTCTTACGATATCGAATAAGAACTAGGCTTGCATTAAATATTATTATTTATTTTACATTACTAAATACTTTATTAATTAAATAATTCAACCAATATCAAATAATAACTAAAATATATATGTTCTTTAGGTCTGAAAGAATAGCACTTTAAAATTTATTATTCCTTTATTATTTTAATTATTACTACGTATTATTATGTTAAAATTAAGTTCATACTGTATGACTTGAGAGAACTTTAACTGAAAAAATGTTGATATAAAAAATAATAATAATAATAATAATAAAATAATTACATATATTTTAGGTTGGTTGGTTTCGTTTTACGTCGTACTAGTGCTGCGCAGATGGGCAATTGGCAAGGGTCTGGGACACACCCCTAGAGGTGGTCCGGAGACATGCCATCACAATTTGATCCTCCACGGAAGGGATCATATATTTTAGGAAACGATAGCGGTTCAAATTAATATATTTTGTTAGAAAATTATTTATTATTATTACTGTTATTTAAAATGTGACTAGCACTAACATTAAATCAGGAGTTTCAGTTAAGTTAATTCATTTTTAAAACTATAAATCCATTAAAAATAAGTAAACATAAAAAAATCCTCCAACGATTATTTCAATTATTGCATTTAATAATTTAATAAACGTACTATTAAATTCACCATTACTACATAAGTACTAAATTCAATAGCTAAATAAACTGCTAAATGTCTTTCTATTAGTGAAAAATTTACTTTCTTTTTACATTTCTTTTTTTAAACTATAGATTTAAAAACTACATTCCAAAGCAGTTTTTTTTTAGAGTGATATCGATACAAGTTAAGTAATTCGATTTTTCATTTTTTTTTCTTTTTTGTGGGTGACGTTATTTGATAATGAGAGATAAAGTGTAATTAAGATAAAACTAAATTACTTAATTAAATAGAAAATTATTTTGTTGATTTTATTCTAATATAACTAATACGAGTGTTAGTTAATAAAATTCATGTCATGAAATATTTGTTTTCAATAACCTAACTTTGTTTGAAGTACCAAGTTCAATTAGAACAATGCTACAGGGTGAAGTTCTGAGTTAGTGAGGTCTCATTCCAAATTGCTGTTAGATTTTAAATGTAAGTTGTTCATGGAGAGTTTGTTTAGTCGAGGGTAAGGTGTCAATTCAAGTTTCGTTTGGCATTGGTTTCGGAGGAAGTGTTAAATTTATATGCAATTGTTTGGTTAGTTGAAGGTGAGGTTGTGAGGAATTTAGTGTCTCCATTCCTCAGTTTTAACTTACTCTAACTTAAGTAGTAAATGATAAATGCACAAGACTCAAAGTTAAACACAAATAAATTTTATTAGAGTTCAAGTTCAAGGCGGGTGTTGGGCTAACTCAGAAGTAACTCTTAGATAAATTTAGGGGATAACTTCAGTAAATCATTAAATAAACGTAAACTATTCTCACATATACAGATACTGTCGACGATAAGGAAAGGGCACGTGACGTCATTCGCAGTCAAGTTATGGGTAAAGTGGCATAACATTGGCATTTCCACCAATACAGGTTGATCATTTGCCACTCGAGAGTAGCAAAGATTGATTGACGTAGCGTTTGTTTGTAAACATGCCCTTTCCTTATTGCTCTCTGCCGATCCACAATGCTCTGCCGGCGAAAGGATTCCCTAAATTCGCTTAACTCTACACTCTAGATTAGCACCTTCCAAAACGGCTATGATATCCACCAAACTAAGAACTTAATCACGGAAGAATCACTTAAGAAACTCTATTCTTCGTCGTCTCTACACCACTCTACTACTCTCCTTCTCCTTCTTTCCAACACACATCCATATTTACATCTAAGCTTCATCCATTCCACTCACTTCATTTAATTCCAAGACTTCTCCTTATTCACTCGCGCTTCGCAGCTTGTAAACTTAGCTGCAGCACTATGCTGACGTGACCTCTACTACACACCGACCTTACAAGGTGTCCATTCGAGTTTCGTTTAGTTGGCGTTGGATTTGGATTTGGAGGAAGTGTAAAATGTACACCGAGAAAAATTTCTGTAACTGACATCTAGAATTTAAATTGTGGCTCTAGAAAAAATAGTTCCATGTCATCCTTATGAATTCCTGTCCCATTTGAAAGCGAGTTTTAGAAACCCCTATTATAATTCTAGAGAGTTTCTCTATATTATCGAGGTCAAACCTATTTGAAAATATCTCCATATATAAATGCGAACATAAGAGGCGGGTTTCAGCGACTATAATTTTAGTTTATGACCCAATTATAGATAATCAAGCGATAATTTCTTGCCTTACAAAAGATTCTGAATATTCAGAATGTTGTTTCACCATCTAGAAATGTGTGGACTAGAAATGTTCGATCATTTCGTCTATTCAGTTTTTTGGCGTGCCTCATGCGCATAGCCCGGAAATCTATATTTCTAGTTAGGGAATTTAGAAAATGACCACTTATTCATTCTATATTTTTTTTTCTCAGTGTAGTGGGTTGTCCGGAAAGTTCGTGCCGCAAATTCAAACGCAACACATTTAAAGGCTCATGGATAGTGGATTTTGATATTTTTAAAATTTATGCTAATTCACGTGTCGTATAGTGTGTGTTATTTTCGAGCAGTGCTTTAATCTGTTCTTCGTCTGTTTAAAAGAGCCGACCCGGGCGTTTTTAATTTTGAAGGCTGAAATCACCAGCTTTAAATGTAGCAAATCACTTCCTCACAGTTCTTTCAACTACACCACCTTCGCCACAAAAATAGCGCCTATTTCGTTTGCTGCCTATGTGGCATTTTTGCCTAAAAGAACAGCGCTCGGCATATTTTCCGTAAGACACGCCTTTTGGCGTTCCATTAAAGCGTCACACGTATAGTTTCTAACTTACTACATTTTGGCTGCCGAAAAATTGTAATAATTTCTTTTATTTTACTTCGTCATTAAATAAAATAAATCTTTCTGTTAAAATTTTTCGGTAGCCGAAAGGTAGCCTATAGTTACACGTTTTAGAAAAAACAACATTTCATTTGCAAAGGAACACCTTAAGGAGTGGCTCGATTTCTTAATGTCCCCTCAGAAGGGACATACGAGTGATAAGGGTTAAATGCCTATGATTAACTTTGTTTGCTTCCATATTCAAAGACGCATAAAACTGAAAACAATCAACGTATCGTAACCAAATTTTTTTCTACATACAGTCGGCAGTAAAATTATTAAAGCACTAGCAATAATTCCTACTTAAAAGATGAACACCTAATACTGTTTTGTTAAGTAAATATATGTCGAGTCATGATCTTAGGGGTAGGCTGTTTATAAAAAAGTAAGTTGATGATAAAATTAACGAATAAACTTTTTTAAAATGTATGAAAAGTGCGGATGAGTGCTTCAATAATTTTCAATATTTTGCTGCCGACTATAAGCCTGGAGTACCTACTTTTAAAATATGTACGCATGTCATTTGTTTTCAATCACTCTGGTGTATTCTGACCCGTCCTTATGCCACATAACGAAAACCGGCACGAACTTTCCGATCGATCCAATACTTGGAGTAAGGTTATAGATGTTTCGTAGTTTTCAAATTTTTTATCATTCAGTATTTTCAGTTAAGACGTTTTACAATGAACGAAGTGAAGTATTTCTCCAGTTAAACTGCTTAAGGAAACATCGGCGAATCTTCGTGTGAGCTGTTGGAGAGCATCTTTCTTTTTAATTCATTATCTTTTCTAAATGCCGTATTCACCATTAACTTCAACTCCCGGTTAACGCAAAATCTTAAAAAGCGTCTAAAGGCAGAGTGCAGCTTTCTAAAAAAATAGATTGGCTGCTTCTGCCATATAGCGAAAAAGATTTCATATAATCTTTGATTGGTTATTTTCCACTAAAAATACGGAAAGTAACTGTGCCGCTAGATGGCATAAGCAACGCATCCAACTTTGCTGTAAAGTTGTACTCTGACTTTATGCGTTTTTCAAGTTTTCGTGTTCAACCGGGAGTTGAAGTTATTGGTGAATACAGCCGTCAGTGAGTACAGTCGGTAACAAAAGTGTTCGAACACTAGCGAAAATTCCTATGTAAAAAAAAAAGTTCACTTCATACGGTTTTGTTAAATAAATCCTTATCGAATCCTCTTCTTAGTCAGTCTGACTAAGAAGAGGATTCGACAATGATTTATTTAAGAAAACCATATGAATACATAGGAATTTTTGCTAGTGCTCGGACACTTTGTTACCGACTGTATATTCTATTCAAGTTATCAAGCTTAAGAATATTTTTTATTGACTTAGCAATATGAAAATTCGCTGCTTTGACGATTATACAAAATTGTAATAAATTAATCAATGAATGTTGTGAGTTAAAATTAATCCTCATTTTAGTGTATACTGTAATATATATATATATATGTATATATGCAAGTTTTGCACAATAACTATACTACATATTAAAATATATTCTTTATTTAGTTGTACCAGATATTTTATAAATTAGATAATCCAATCAATATCAAATAATTAAAAAATATTTGTACTATATGTTTAAAAGTATTGCATATATTCAACATATTCTTCAACGGAAATCGATGAAAATCCCATTTATTTTGTAATTCACATTGACATATTTGAGTAGGGAAATGCTTTCATTTCAGAAAACGTATGCTACATATTAAACTATTCTCTTATTTTGTTGTACCAGAACTTTTATTAATTAGTGAATTCAATCCATATGAAATAATTCAAAAATATTTGTTTTATATGTCTAAAAGTGTGGCATGTTTTTCAAAATTTACTTGGCGGAAATCGATAGTTTTCATTTATTTTGTGTAATGCACACAGATATATTCAGTTATATATATATATTTTGGAAAGTAACTAACAGGAATTTTTCCTCAGAATTTTTTTTTATTTTTTATTTCTACATACATAAAAAACACAGTAACCTCAAAAAACAAATCACAAACAAATATTTTCAAGCTTTGCATTCAGCGTTTTAAGTGTACTACTAATTTTTGCATTACGTCGTGAGGATTTAATTCATTAGTAAAACAAACAGTTATTATTATTTTTTTCTTTTGAAGGCAGATTTACTATATTTTTAACTTTTTTGTACTATAGATTTTAAACCGAATCCATGTGATTTATTTTTATATAAGGTGATAAGATAATTTCATAAAAGTAATGGGCTTTTTCCACCTGACGTCAGAGGTCAAATGACTTAGATAAACAAAGAGCAGACGAAGTCTTCGATACCTATAGCGATCACTAAAATAACACATTTTCTATTCTTATTTTTGAACGATCCGATTTAATTTGCGCTATTTTTATACACATAAGAATTTTTAATCCATTTTATATCATTATTCATCATCTTTTGTTTGCTGTATACATTTACAATAATCATGTAGTAGTTTATATTTGTTATTAATGTCGTGTTACATGTTATGTACTCTGATTTTTGGAACTTAAATGATTAACAGTGCAACATCGTACGGTGTAAAAGCCATTTCGGAGAGTAACTAAGTTAATTAACTTGTTGTAACACTATTACGCGATTAAATTCAACTTAAAATATTTTAAATTAATTTCAAGTTATAATCCGTAAACTTTCCACTATTTATTGCTAGATCAGTTAATGTAACAGTTACACTACAGCATGCAAAAATCAATTCTTACTTGTGAGAATAAATAAACTTATAAAGTGTTTTTAAAAATTATTAAACTTTCAAATACAATTATTCTACTGATTATAAAAGCACAATTTTACAGTCGGTAACAAAAGTGTCCGAACACTAGCAAAATTTCCTATGTAAAAAAAGTACACTTCATAGGGTTTTGTTAAATAAATCCTTGTAGAATCTTCTTCTTAGTCAGTGTAAGAACATGATTCGATAAGGATTTATTTAACAAAACCGTATGAAGTGTACTTTTTTTCCATAGGAATTTTTGCTAGTGTTCGGACACTTTTGTTACCGACTGTACTTTTACTTTTATTTTATATTAAATATTAATACTTTTGTTCTTAAGAACAATATTTAACTAAATTCGTTTCTCAGAATTCGCTTCTTTGTTTTTCTATATCACGTGATTGAGTAGACGACGCTGGGAAGAGCCCATTAAATCGCTAAAAGGCCTTTTTTGGGGTATATGTGGATGGTGTTATTTACTACTGAAAGATGCGATGCAATTAAGAAAAAAAAATCCTTTAAATGTTATTTACTTTGTCGATTTTACTATAATACACCGTATATTGGTGCTAATAATTAAATTTTTCGTCAATGAACATTTGCTTTTCAAAAATCTGCATCGGTTTTGAGTAGAATATTGAATAAAAGATATACTAAAAATTAAATTATATTATTTATCTTGCTTTACTAACTTTTTAATTAATTAAATTTAATCATTATGAAATAATTAAAAAAAAACATTTGTTTTGTATATCTTATGATACGAAATTCATTAACAAATTATCTTCATTAAAATTTACTGCATATTATGTAGTAAAAAAAGACTCTTTACTTTGAAATAGGTTTATTTAGAAAAAAATAAAATAAAATAAAAATAAAACTGTAAAATGGAAATGGTTCTAGTTTTTATTTATTTGGTAACGCACACTAATATGTAAATAACTTCTAGTAGTTAAAAAAATATATTTTTATTATTACTGCTATGTAAAAATCACTCTGACTAATTTCCAATTAGCATGCTTAATTACAATATATATATTGTAAATACATAAAATATACATTAAGCTCAGAAATTTTTTTCAAACAGTTTCTTTCGTGTATTGCATTTAATGTCTTAATAGAAGTATTATTAAATTTTCTATTACGCCGTGAAATTTAAATTCGATAGCAAAACAAATAGTTAAAAAGTTTTCTATTAATGACAGATTTACTTTATTTTTACTCTTTCTTGCACTATACATTTCAAATCGTATTCTAAAGAAATTTTATTTATAGGGGGATGAGATAGTTCAATAAATGCAAATTAAATGGTTAAAATACTTTAACTTTTTTTTTCTTTTTTCTTTTCTTTTTCTTTTTTTTTTTTTTTTTTTTTTGTCATGACGTTAATTGATACTAAAATGTACTATCTAATTGAGAAAAAAAAATTAAATGAATTGCCAATATTAAAATTTATTTTGGGGGTTTTACTATAATACTTCATATAATGGTGTTAATTAATTAATTTCATATCACGAATTGTTTGTTCTAAGAAAATCTATATCTCTTTTGATTACCACGTTAAATTTGAACTGCACTGCGTTTTATTCTTTAGTTTTTATTATTAAATTTTTAATTATTGAATAAATATAAAAAATAATTAATTAATCAATTAATAAAATATGCATGGATAAAGTAAATTATTCAGCAAAAATCAGCGATTCATGATTTAAAAAAAAAAAAAAAAAAAAAAAAAAAAAAAGTAACCGCTTCAAGAAAAAACAATTAAAAGAAAAATCTCATTTATTGTTTAAATGGTTACATAAGTTTCAAAGTTTTTTTTATTTTTTTATTTTTTTTTAAGCATATTTTCTCCATTCCCCCCCCCCCCCTTTAACATGATACCACAGCCTCCTAAACTAGATGCCTGTCGCGTTGCTCGTAAACTTGGCAACAGTTCAAGCGATAGACAGCGCCACCTTTTACAGATTGAGCGACTTTTTTATTCAACAGCCACCAATAATTTTTAAAGTGATATATGATATATATATTATATAATCGACGTTTCTCGATTCGATTCGTTTTTTATGTATATCAAATCTCACTTTTAAAATTATTGGTGGCTGTTTAATAAAAATAGTCGAGCAGTCTATACCAGGTGGCGCTGTCTACCTCTTGAACTGTTGCCAAGTTTACGAGCAACGCGACAGGCATCTAGTTTAGGAGGCTATGATGATACATAAGTATTTTATTGAGAATTTTGAGCATATAAAAGAGGAATATTTTGACAATATTTTATAAAAAAAATTTCATTTAGAAATTTGGAAAATTCAGCCAGTGGGACCTCATATCCAGAGATTATTTCTAGGAAAACTTACAGGAGATGTAAGTGGTACATAGATGATTCAGAATAGCATAACAATACAGGGTCAGAAATGCAATCCTTACGAGATTAAGGATTTTTTTTAGCCCTTTTATGATTCCTTAAAGGCACACGCAAAGAGTTTTAATTTTTATTGAACTTCAGACAATTGTGCAGTGCTGCCAAATCTGGCAGATTTTTTATTCAATAATCATCAATATCTTTTACAATTGATACTTTACGTATTTAATAGACTATAAAACTTTGAAGTTATTAGGCAAACGTTACGATTAAATAATTTTAAGATTTAAAAAAAAAATATTATATACCATGTTTTAAAATTTCTGATGAATCATAGAGCACAACTTTTTATAATTTTTTTAACGTTCACGTTTAATTAAATGTATTTATTTTTATGTCAAAAGAAAATGAACTCGTACTTTTTGTTTTGGCAACAATTAAATTATAGCTAATATTTTAAAGGCTATTTTAACGCTATTAGGATGTCACTATTTTTATATTTTAATTAATTATAAGAAAACTCATCAAAAATTCGAAAATCTGACTTCGAAGTATTGTGTTGTCACCGGGTTCTGAGCTACTGTGGAAGTTTCAAATGTCTAGCTAGTAGGGGAGTTACTTAAAATTAGATTGCAAGATTTGTACCGGACAAACAAACAAGAATAGAAGTTAGTAAAAAATATGGTCAAATTATTGGTGTTTATTGAATAAAAAATCCCTCAGATCTGGTTGGTTGAGTTTTTACGTCGCACTAGTGCTGCGCAACGGACAATTGGCGACGGTCTTTGACTCACCCGTAGTAGTCCTCCCTATTTCTACCAATACTGTACTTGTGTTAGAGTACGCATATGTGTGAATGTTATTTTTCATTCGCGTGATACCGCTTAATACGTTTTAAGCAGTATGATAGTGTTTGATGTTTTCTAGTTCTCAAAAATATCAAGAAAAGAAGAAACAGGGGGCGTGGTCAAATCCCACGAATGTTACGTACATGACAGTTAAAGGTTAAGGGTAATCACAGGAAAGCCGTTACCAGCCATTCGTCAAAGTGTTTGGATAAAAACTATGGATACATGGTGTCACGTGATTTGTTAGTGGAAAAACACCAAATTAGAGAATTTATATATTACAATTAAATTTTAAGTAATCATTTATATGCCAGGTTCGTCTTTTACATTGAATGGAGGTTATGTTAGAAATGTATGTATATTGAGGGTACTTACCGAATCAGCAAAGTGGCCTCTTTGTGATATAGTATGCTGTCACATAAAGAAAAATATAGGCGTAACAGTTTATTACACACTACATGAACCACAAGAAAATCCTTTTGTAGATTTGGATTATTTTATTTCACTTGATTAATATGTTGTTTTTTTTTTTTACATTTCAATTCTACATTAAGTACTTCACAAAGCCCTTTTAAAAATGAAGGGACAAAACTTATTATTTTCTGCTGCATTACAGAATTATTATCGTACCGTATACAAACACATAGTAAGATAGGCATAATGTAGATTAAAACCGATAGTCTTCTTTGTAGCTTTGCTTATACGAGGGTTACATTGTAACGATTCAACTACATTTAGTTTTCCCATGATGCGATGCTTTAATTTTATTTCGATGACTTTACATTAATTCAATACTGCCATGAGGTTACGTAGATAAGCTACCAAGAGCTACAGCGTTCTTTCACAAGACGCTATCTCCACCGTTGGTCCCTCCTTTGTTCAAAATACCGCAGTCGTTGCCATTCCTGGGGAAACAATTCAGTGTGGCGGCTTAAGCCACACCCCTTTGAAGTGGTGACGTCAAGGCTCACAAGCAAGTTCATGTAGGCAAAGTGTTTTGCTATAGTATGTGGCGGAATTCAACGCCACACATGGTGATCACGGAATGACATTTAAAGGTCAAATTCTCAAAATAAGTTTCAAATTTCCTAATAATTATACCCCTAACAACTCCTCTATCTCGTTAGAAGGGCATTTCCGACCCTGCATTACTACGAAATCCCGAATCGCTTTTGTTCTCCTACATCTCCTGTAAGTTTGTCGCCCAGGTAACGAATAAAAGAAATAAAAAAATATTCACATATTTTATTTGTCCAAAATCCCTCAAAATAAATTTAAAATTGCTTAATGCGATATTGTCACTGTATAAAGAGATGAAATCCTATCATCTTTCAATATTCATATATGATGCGACTGATCGCATCCATAGATATAGTAATAAGACATAGATTAATCAATGAGGGGGGAAAAGTGATACCTTTTTACACGGGAAATGACAGCCATTTTACTCTCTTATGAATGTCTTTCCCCGAGTGAATATACACTGGAATACACACAGATAATTTAGCAAATAAAATTTATGTACTAAATGAGAATGAAAAACTCCAGTTACCCATTTTCTGTCTTTCTTTCTTTTCATTTTTCTATCCTTTCCTTTTTTTTTTTTTTTTTTTTTTTTTTTTTTCCTTTTACTATACTCTAGTATACTCATGTGTGCACAAATCTGACTTTCTTTATTTCGGCATTTGTTATTATACTTTTTTGAGATAAAAATCGTCTGCATTCAACATGAAAAATAATTTTAATAAGTTATAATTTAATAAATTATTTGTATTGCGTAAATTTGTATAGGAATATATATAGAAGAAAGTCTTGTTGTAGCCATAACATACTAGTTATATATTAAAATTTCCGTGACTGCTAACTACATTTAAAAGAATTTTGAGAATTCCATATTACTTACTAATATAAAGTCTTAAAAAATGTTTTAAAAAAAAGTATTCCATTAAATACAAAGACAGTAATTATTTAGTAATAATAAAACAAAGCAACTGATTATAAATATTATATTTTTCATAAATTACTTGAATATAACTTATGATAACTTATCAAATTTAATTTCATATATTTATTATTAAAACACTTAAAAGTCGCACAATATTTCGGCATTTTCCAAATTCATTAATATTCTAAATTCTGTTACTATTTCCGAGTTTTTTAACTCTCTAATGGTTGATGCCAAAAAAATTTTTCGGCATCAAAAATCTTTGCTCGTTAACCTGGGTATGATAGATCTATATAAATTACTATATCTATGATCGCATCACGTATAACATATTGAATACTTTTTGGAATATTTCCTAATAGCAGTATTCTTATTATAGTGACATGTCTTCTTTACATATCCAAAGATAAGTATTCTATAAAATTGAATTGAGAATGATTAGATTAATGTATTTTTATTAAGCACATTTACTTTGTTCAAAAAAGTAAATAAGGATAATAAGTTTTATTTTAGAGATTTCATTTACTTTAATGCTTAAGGAAATGATTTCCATTAAAGATTTACGTGAATGGAAATTTTTTACAAAATCACTCTCTTCTATTCTTTGTGTCATTTTAACGAAATCGTCATCGTTCGAATTTAAACTGTAGTTGCTTAAACTGTAAAATGTAATGTTTTTAAGCATTCATATAATGCTTAAGATATTTTTAAAATGTTCCGTTTTTGTACGTCCGCTATTGTGAAAATGCAACTTTTATGGTGAAGACATTAATATAAGTGAGACATTCTTCTAAAAGATAAATTTAAAAGAAAAAAATTCTTTTTTTTTCTTCCATGCTATTTTCTGTATATTTTTAAATTTTTATCTTTTTCTAGTCAATTTTTCTAGTATTTATCGACTGGTGTTAGCTTTTTTATTTAACTTACTTCTGATTGTGAGTCATTTTTCCATGCTATTTTATATGGATTTTGAACTTTTTTTCCTACATTCTAAAGTACCGTGGAGCTATTAAAAATTAAAGAAATGTTTTGTTGAGTTTAAATATAATTTTTCTTTTAACGGCTCTGAATTAGGTGATTTCCTTCAGGTTAGGTTATCCCTGATGAATGCATTTCTTTCCACATGAAAATAAATCTTTTTACAAGGTATCCTGACTATGAAGAATGAAGATAGTAAAGTGATGACTATAAATAAATGAAGATAGTGAATGAAAATGGTAAATCTAAATGATACAGATAAATTTCAAAATTTCTAAAAATGTCTAAAATGTATTTTGACAAGCCTCGAGTTTTCCTACTTACACAAATATTCATTCTTGTAAACTAACCGATATCAATATCGAATGATGAAAAATTCTCTCGAATAATTTTTTTATAAACATAAATGAAAACGACAAAAAACAAAATTAAAGAAAGTAATTTCATTTAAAAAGGCAACAACATCATAATTATATCACTTTTTTATGTTTAACATTTTAATATCTAATAAAATCTTTTTGTAAAAAAATAGAACCGACTCCAAAAAGGAACTACTATTCAAACAACTAAAAATAAAAGAAAATTGGCAGAAAATGGAACTGTAAATTGCGCCTAAAAGTATAAAATAATTTCCTTCGCCAAATAACCTATAACGCTACAATTAATCATAACTTTTGAAGTCGGCGCAAAATTAAATAAAATCTAATTAGTTTTTAAAGGTTTGTCTTTAGATCGGTAGCAACAAATGCTGTTGTCTCGAATGATTCATTTTCATGTTTCCTTTATTATTTTATCACTGTATATAATTGGTCCATTAGTAGCATGTACATAGAACTGTGAACATTCTTCACAATGCGGTATTTATGTTTCTACGAAGTTAGAGTTTCCTTTGCAAATTTGGTATAACTTTGATAACTATCACCCTTGATAGCTTTTGGATTTGGCGATCAAAACGTAAGGCAAAAATATACACGCAAGATGTATATTTCCATAATATATATTGTACGATGTGTTGTTTCATATTCTTGATTACTCTCTTGATATACCTGATCAAAATAATCATGATATACCAAAGAAATTAAATATGTTTGCCAGACAATTTTGCGATTTTTCTTTCACCAAGGACGTCAGATACCAGCATGTTCGCCAACTCTCGCTGCTTACGAAATCTTATTTGTTTTCTTGAATCAAAATAGTTTTCGGCTGCGTTTTGCAAGTAACAATGTGAGACGTGTATTTTGAATAGGATTTGATTTTTGTATTGAATAAAGGTATCAATTTTTATTTAATTTTGCGCCGACTTCAAAAGTTATGATTAATTGTAGCGTTATAGGTTGTTTGGCGAAGGAAATTATTTTATACTTTTAGGCGCAATTTACAGTTCCATTTTCTGCCAATTTTCTTTCATTTTTAGTTGTTTGAATAGTAGTTCCTTTTTGGAGTCGGTTCTATTTTTTTACAAAAAGATTTTATTTTTCTCTTTTCAGTAAAAACTCTTTTATATAGCAGAGCATCAGAAGACGTTCGACGGCAGTTTCACAAATCAAAACTTCCAAGAACAGTAACATTACTCAAAAAATGGTTTATGTCACTGAAAAATACATGAAATGCACCCAATGTGAACAAAAAAGTAACATCTCCATCTAGAAAGTTATCCACTCAAGAGACAGTTGTGCCAGTTTTATTCTAGTCAAGTTATTTTTAAGTTGATTTTTCTCAAATGCTGCATTTTTAAGTTGTGTCACTTTTCTTGTCTTTATCGGATATGAGCAAAAAACTATCTATTAAACGAACATACGATAAATTAAAAAGTCTTTAGAAATGTAAAGAACGGATACGCTGTATTCGTAACCAAAAATTCTGTTAGGTATATATATTGAACTTTACAGTGAATATGTGTCACCCGCTGCGCCGGAAATTGCGCAGCGTAAAAGTTCAAACAAAGAGCAAAATTTTACTCTTGCAGCTGACGGACAGAAGTTTCAACATCGATACTTACATACTGCTTTTACCAGTGTAGTTGCATGCGTTCAGCAGTTAGAGTGAGAACAGGCTTTTGTGAGTATCCTGTAATTTGTTTATATCTTAATTTAATCATAATGAAACCTATTTCAGGCCAAGATCATTACGACAACAAAAAAAGTATTAAAATTAAATCACCTCTTACGAAGTTATAAGCTAACAAATTTCAACAACATCAACAACGAGAAACATGGTTTGTATTGAGAACATCTTCCTTTATGAAGTCGGATTAAAACGTCTATGCGTTAATCGATGTGACCGCTTACAATAACCATACTTTGAATTTTACATAGCATAAATGTCATTCGTTACGCTACAACATATGCAATGCCGTTCAAGTGTGCACAAATTAGGATATTGTGAACAAACAAATGCACGTTTAAGCGTTCTGTTTTTAGCATTAATGTCTAAACTATCTTTGCGTACTATATCGATGATGCTCTGCAATTTTATAATTCACTTTTTTCCCCTGTCTTGAAACGTTTTCGAGATAGGATCGCTAACTCCACATTTTTCCACCAGGTGGCGCTTTAGGCGGTTGAATCGCGTAGCACATGCCCTCTTTAATATACCTACATACCACTTTTATGACTATAGCTGCAGCTGTTTAACAGTTAAAAGAGTCGGGACTGACTTTTTTGGGCACCCTGTATTTTCTTTCTTCTTACAATGGGACCTATTTCAGATCAAGGCCTTTGCAATGAAACAAAAAGTATCAAAATCGGATCATCCGTTCAGAAGTTATGAGCTAACAAACAAAAACAAAAAAATATACGCTTTGAATTGAGAACCTCTTCTTTTTTAAGGTCGGTTAATTAGAGCATCTCTTACAAAGTTATAAGCTTACAAACACCAACAACAACACATAGATCGAATTAAGGACACCCTCCTTTCTGAAGTTGGTTGAAAACGACTTTGCGCTAATCGATGTGACCGCTTACAGTAACAGTACTTTGAACCAGAGAGTATACGTGTCATCCGCTACGCTGCAAAGTGTGCAACGTAGTTCAAGTGTGCACAGTGTAGGAAATTGCGAACAAACAACTGCACGTTTTAAGCGGTTTATTTTTAGCAATAATATCTAAAAACTGTCTTTTCGTAGTAAATGGATGATGCTCTACAACTTCGTAATTAACTTTTCTCCGATCTTGAACAGTTTTTGAGATAGGAGCGCTAATTCCGCTTTTTTTAACCAAATGGCGCTTTATTTTCTTTAGATTGTGAAGATGTTATAATGGGACCTACTTCAATCCAAGATCTCTACAACAAAACAAAAAGTATCAAGTAACCGTATTTTGAACTATATAGCGTATGTTTCACCAGCTACGCTACAACGTGAGCAATGTGTCTCAAGTGCGTATAGTGTAAGAAATTGCGAACAAAGAAATTCACGTTTTTAGCCTTGTATTTTTAGCATCAATGTCAAAACTATCTTTTCCTACTAAATCGATGATGCTCTGCAATTTTATAATTCACTTTTCCCCCCCTGTCTTGAACCGTTTCCGAGATAGAACGTTAGCATGAATGTCTAAACTAACTTTTTGTACTAAATCGGTGATACTCTTCAGCTTTGTAATTCACTTTTTCTCTAGAACCGTTTTCGAGATAGGAACACTAACTCCGCTATTTTACACTAGGTGGCGCTGCAAGCGGTTTAACCTTGTACTGCATGGCCACTTTGCTATACTTACATACCATTTTTAATCACTATAGCTGCAGCCGTTTAGCAGTTAAAAGAGTTGGGACTGATTTTTTTGGGCACCCTGTATTTTCTTTAGATCGTAAAGATATTACAATGGGACCTACTTTAGACCAAGACCTTTTGAACAAAACAAAAAGTATCAAAATCGGAGCATCCGTTCAGAAGTTATGAGCTAACAAACATAAAAAAAACATACGGTTTGATTTGAAAACCTTCCTTCTTTTTTGAAGTCGGTTAAAAATAGCATTCACATATCAACTGACACACTCACATTTTTACTATAACTCATCAGGTTGAAACATTTTAATAATTTATATAGTATGCACTAATTCTTCTTTTATTATGTGATTTTGTTTAATAAAGACTTAATTTATATCTGTTTACCTTTCATTTGAAATAGTCACGTGTATCAAGTCAACCCAATTTTTTATCAATCTATTTTCTTAATAATCAATCCATTGTTGTGGTTGTGGTTGTGTGGCTTAAATCCGACTCGCTAAATTAGGGTCCTAGATCAATAAATAAAATGCCCTCTGTGAGAGTATTTCTAAGAGGTCCTAGCCCGTATTTATTAGAGTTTCGGAGAGAATCACGGTAAACTCTGAACGGCTTGGTCGATGAGCGCGACTTAAGATTGAACTCGACACTTCCCATCTATCAGCTTTGAGAGCAGATCCGCTTGGGCATTGCGGTGTTTCAGTAATACACTGAGAGAAAAGTCTGTAACTGACATCTGGAATCTAGATTGTGGCTCTAGTAAAAGTAGTTCCATGTCATATTTATAAATTCTAGTCCCCTTTGAAAGCGAGTTATAGAAACCTCTATTAGAATTCTAGAGCGTTTGTCTATATTATAGAGGTCAAACTTATTTAAAAATCTCAGAAAATAAATGTGAATACAAGAGACGTGTTTTAGCAACTATAATCTTGGTTTATGATCCAATTCTAGAAAATCAAGCGAGAATTTCTCGCAATACGAAGGATTCAGAATATTCAGATTATTATTTCACCATCTTGAAATATATAGACTAGTAATTCTCAATCATGTCGTATATTCAGCTTATACGCACGCCTTATTCGCATAGCTCGGAAATCTATATTTCTAGTTAAGGATTTTGAAAATGACCACTTATTCGTTCTAGATGAAAGCAGTATATTATTTTTTCTCAGTGTATGTTATATTAATTTATGTTACTACATATTTTTTATAGAAAGGACAGATTACTTTTTTTCAAGAGCGGAAAGTACCCTGGCTAGATTTTGAGCCTGCAATCCTCAGCACAAACTGTCAACTATCTATACTTTTAATTTACCAGTCAGATATTGCCAAATTAGTTCATGTGGCAGACAGTCGATACAATACGCCAAAGGACACAGGTTTAGTTCCTAGCCTGATCCCTTTTCGCTCTTGTAAAAATTATTTGAACCTTACCTTTAAAAGTTTGAATTAACATTACCCCAAAAAGGGATTGGCTCTCAAGTGAAAAACGTGAATAATACAAATGAAAATTAAAAATTATGTTTCGCTAGACAAGTCCCCGTAAAAGAAATAAGAAAATAAACTAGTGCATATCGCATAAATTATGCAACATTTCCGACGTGAACGGTTTATTTTTTACTTTTGTTTGTTAATAACATATACACCAGTTTTGTATGCTTGACTCAAAAACCGCTTGTGAATCTTCAAATTAATGTTTATAGTAACAGCAAACATGTGTCAGTTGACCTTTGAGCGAATGTCAGTTTTAGATACTAGATTTTTTTACTTTCTCTTGCGCACACATATTGTACACAAAGTATTGTTTTTGAGTCAAAATTTTTAAATTGAGTTTTTTGTTATATTTACACGTTTTAAGGTTAATTGAATCTGCAAAACATATTTTTAGCGGTCGGTCTGTGTGTGTGTGTGTGTGTGTGCAATCAGCATATCTCAAGAACAAATAGCACCAAGAAGTTCAAACTCGGTGATCTTAATCTTATCTTATAGGGATGCTACACTAAAATTTTCGTTGAGATCAAGCAGATGGTTCGTGTACAGGGACATCCAAGAATATTTAAATCCATTACGTCTATGGGGGAAATTTCCGAAAAGTTGAGTTTAACATATATAAGTTACACTAAGCCAAGTGAAATTTTTATATATATATTGGGTGAGTGCAAAAGTTCTACCCGTTTTTATTACCGATAAAGAAGAGCAAAAATAAACGCAAAATGAATAGCACTTATTATCGTGCATAATCCCTGTTTCTATCTATGACATCTTGCCACCTTTCTGGTAGGAGATGAATCCCACGGCAGTAAAATTCCGGCGGTTTCGAGTTATAAAAGTCTTGAGTGGTTGTTTTCACAGCATCAAGATCATCAAAGATTTTCTGACTGAAGGAATTGTTCATCGCACAAAATAGATGATAGTCAGTTGGTGCCAAGTCAGGAGAATTGGGAGGGTGGGGTAAAACCTCCCAACCAAGGCCCAGTAACTTTTAATGAGTGATGACAACAGCATGCGGCCAGGTGTTTTCCTGAGGAAGGATAGCACCGCGACGATTGATGAGACCGGGTCGCTTTGTTACCAAACTTGAATACAGCCTGTCTAAATGTAGAGAGTAGAAGGCAGTATTGATAGTTTGGTTGAGTGGCAAAACCTACCAGGGAATTATTCCCTGCACATTCCACCACACACTCAATAACACCTTCTTGAAGTGAAGTTCAGCTTTTGAAGTCGATGCAGGCGGATCAGAAGGGCGACACACAATCCTACGACGCTTTACGTTACCGTACGTCCGGTACCCACTTGAAACACAGGTAGAGATTCGGTCATCCCGTTGATTAGTTGACATTTTGTGCGGCACCCAACGAACCAACTTTGTCGTGAAACCCAAATTAATCAGCCGTCTCTCGACCGTTGTCCGGTGTTCGTTGAAGGTCTCCGCTAATTTTTGCACGATTGAGTTCGGGTTGTTCCCTATGACTTGGTCAATATTGTTGTCTCCAACGTGTAATGGCCGTCCACTCCTAGTCTGATCTTGGCAGCTTCTGTCTTCTTTCCTAAATTTGCGAAATGTGCTTTCGTCTGTTGTATCCTCCCCATAAACTTGACAAATATAGCAGACATTCTGCGGCTGCCGTACTTTTTTATCGAACTCGTATAACGAACAATGCCTTATATGCTCCTTCTCGCTTTCCATGTTATACCCTCTGCTATATGTTTTTTAGATGATTAACTTTTGTGAGACACGATGCAATTATATGTGAAGCATCCACACGTTTGATTGGCCACCGATTTGCGTCATTACAATGTCATGCGTGACGTCAATTCCATTGCAAATTTGCATATCCAAAAACGAGTAGAACTTTTGCACTCACCCAATATATATATATTATATTCATAGACGCATATTTCATGTAGAATATGGTATGGAAGTCATTCACCTTTCATTTACAGGAGTACACAAGAGGACTAGAATATTGTGCGACAGTACTTGGAAATTGATGAAAGTGCATTTTGTGTTGGGATGCATAATGTGCATAAGTACATAATGTGGCGTGTGAATAATTTTTAGAAAATATACAGGGCTACCAGCATCTACGCGAAAGCATTCTTTTTATTGACTGTAATTAGTGGAAGTGCTTTACAATAATGCAAGGTGATTATAACTAAAGTTCCGATTCCAAAACGCTGTAATTTAAAAGCTACCCATCAGAGCGATTTGATATTTTACCAGAGCAATCGTGAGGCAATAAAATTTTGTTTGGGGGAAGAAAAAAGTTGTTCCAACATGTTACTATAAATTGTAATATCAGGGTAATGCCAGGGGAAACGCCTAAATGGACTCATTAAACGCAGGAATGTTGTTAGCAACACAATGGCATAGCAGGAGACAATAGACTTCAAGGGTTTACTACAATGTTTTCCGCAAAAAGACAAGAATACGTGTTTACAGCGGAAACAGTCATAGTGAAAAGAGAAAAAGAGGACGTTCATGAAACAAATACTTTACGGATAATTAACAGCACATTTTGAAACTCTTTTATTTGTTTTTTCGTTTGTCAAACAAATTGTCTTCCTCACGATTGCTCTGGTGAAATATCAAATCGCTTTGATGGGTAGTTTTAAAATTATAGCGTTTTGAAATCGTAACTTTAATTACAATCACCCTGTATTATACCACTAGCTGGCTTCGCCCGCTAGCGGGTCAGTATTTTCAAATGAATCACTAAAATTAATGAATCACTAACAGTAACTTTTAGTGTTAAGAAAAGAAATTTAAAAAAAAAATAATAATTTGTGATTGGGTAAAAAGCCGGCCCGGGTCCCCACTGCCTTCGGCAGCGCAGTCCCGTGCGCGCTGCGCGCGCACAGCTTAAGGGATACACGCGCTGCGCGCGCTTATTGCTTCCTCACCCTTCATGGTTATAAAAAAAAAAAATCGGATCGGGTAAAAACTCCCATCGGGTCCCCACTGCCTCCGGCAGCGCAGACCCGTGCGCGCTGCGCACGCACGTGTGGAGGTATACGTGCGCAGCGCGCACATATTGCTTCTCAAGTCAAAATTTTATTCTTAAGATAATTTAAAAAATTATTTCTCATCGGGTAAAAATTCGGACCGGGTCCCCACTGCCTTCCGCAGCGCAGTCCCGTGCGCGCTGCGCGCGCACGACTTAAGGGATGCACGCGCTGCGCGCGCACGTGTGAAGGTATATGTGCGCTTCGGACCGGTTGCCCACTGCCTTCGGCAGCGCAGTCCCGTGCGTTCTGCGCACGCACAAGTTAGGAAATACGCGCGCGGTGCATGCCTATTTCTTCCCCCACCCTTTCATGCCCTCTTAATTAACCTACGTATACCAATTTTTAACGATCTAACTCAATTGGCTGAGATGCAAAAGAAAACGTATTCAGGACACCTCAAAACGTGGAAATCTGGTGAAAACTTTCGATAATATAAAAGTACTTTAAAAAATCTTTCGAATGATGTATTAAAAATAATTTAATCCTAATTAGAAATTGAAATATTGAAATTTGAAAATATTACAGCGCCATCTGTCGGTAGAAATTTCTGTATTCCACTGTTCCATTCCAATTCAAAAACGCTTTCTAATGATGTATTACTTATGAAATTATTTTAATCAGTAGCTGAGATACAAAAGAAAACGAATTCAGGACACCTCAAAACGTGTAAATCTGGTGAAAACTTTGAATAATATAAAAGAACTTTAAAATATCTTTCGAATCATGTTTTAAAAATAATTTAATCATAATTAGAAATTGAAATATTGAAATTTGAAAAGCGCCATGAAAGAACACTGATTCAGGAGACCTCAAAACGTGTAAATCTGTTGAAAACTTTGAATTATGTAAAAGAACTTTAAAATATCTTTCGTATGATGTATAAAAAATAAATCAATCGTAATTAGAAATTGAAATACGCGTATTAGAATATTGCAAAAATGTCCGGCGTGTAAAGATAAAATTTAATTTGCAATTAAAATGTAAATCTTTTGTTTATTGACGAAAATCGATGAAATTTGAAATGCAAGTTTGTTTTGTGGTGTAAATATTATATACTAAATAAAATGTGTAAAATTTAAAAAAAATTGAAGGAAATAGAAATTTGCAATTTTTAATCGCAGTACGAAACAGGTGACTTCATTAAATACCAGATGTGTTTCCGTTGAAGACTGCTGTAGACGAAAAGTCTGCAAAGCTAAGATTCTTGTGATTTGTTGCCAATATTTTTTTATAGTTTAGTTAATTTTAAAAAATCTAATTGTCCGATCGATAAGCCGTTTAAACCATCGGTTTAAGAAAAAAAAGCCCTTTCCAATGGTATCTTGTTTGTAACGATACGACTGATATTTCTAATTTATTTTCCACCTTTTCCGTAAAAATGTCGCTTTTTAAGCATTTAATCATGAATTCTGGGTCATTTTTCGTTAGACAATGGTCGACGTTTTAATTAATATCTCCGCTAATTAGGGTCGCATCGTTTAGCAAATTAGATAACCCTGATCTGCGATAAATTCTCTGTCCGACGGTACCTGTTCGAAGTCCGTGCGACCTTTAGCGGCGGAGCCTTAGCTGCGTCAAGCTGTTTCTCACAGACAGATAGACACACAGACAGACAGACACACACACACGCGTACAGATTTTAATAATATAGGAGATTTGCAGAAAAACTGCTCAGGAATTCAAATTATTTCCTCATACCCATATGGTAGATAAAGTATTTTTTTAAGCTAAATATTCAGTACTGTTTTTTTAGAATATTTACATGATTTGAGATTCCCTGAATACTGCAGTCAATTTTTTCACGTATGATCATTGTCTATATGACTCTTATCAGAGTAATTTAAAAACAAATAATTTCCAGCATTTCGTAATAGTCTTTTTAAAAATGTATAAATATTAATTTGTAAACTTTTATTATTGCCAGAATGATGAAAATGTAAATAAATAATTTTAAAAGTAACATCTCATCCAATTTATGTTTGAATGTATTTTCTTAATAAGGAAATCGCATAGGGAAAATTAGAAGAAGAATTGAAAAACTGAAAAGTGAATACAGGGAGAAAATTCTGGTTTCAATCTTACCCTATGTACACACATCTAATACATATTTAGAATCTTTATAAAATATACGAATCGGATTAATTTGTTACTATAAGCTTTGGTTTTCCTTCCACATCAGATTAATTAGAATATAGATTTAAAACAATCTTAAATATATAGCAATATAGATTTGAAAAATATCAATCTCAATTTAGTAATTTGGTATTTTAGAAACTTTAAATTCTCATTAACAAGCATATAATCTTTTAGTAATATTTCTCATTTTCTCTAACGTTCATCTGAAAACGTTCTATTAAAATTGTGTTTTAAAGGTAAATTGGAATTTTATGAAAGCGCAGTTTTCCATCCCCAAGGCTATCTTCCAAAGTTATTCTCGCTTATATTTACAACGTTTCTGATTCAGAAGGAAATGTTTTAATGGCATCAAACATTTGTCATTTTGTATAATGTTTCCAGAATGGTTTTGTGTTTCATTATTGTGGAGACATTGGAAACAACCCATTGCCATAGCAACGTTGATGAATGTAGAACAGACTTGATTGTTTCATTTACCTTAGGTAAAATTTTTTGCTAAAGATGAATTGAGAAATCAGATATTTCGTCAAGAAGTGTTTTATATATTATTAGATATAAAATGTTAGTAATAAGCTTAATTTTGTACGTATTACACATTGATCTCCTTAGAGGTAGATTATGTAATAAAAAAAAAAAAAATAAAAAAAAAGCCAAGGAGATAAAAAAAAATAATACGTAATAATTTCACAAAAGTAAATTAAATTAAATTTTTTTTACATTTTACGGAATATATATTTATTTAACTAAATTGTTGCGGTTGTAAACCTTTTGATTCAGTTAAAATTATATATATATTATAATTCTTTTTTGAAATGTATAATTTTAGTATTAAAGAAAAAAAAAATAGGAACTTAAAATTAGGGTAAGTGCACCAGTCATAGACACTTTTAGAGCAATCTCTGATGTTTTTAATGTTCCAGTCATCAGAAAATATTTTTAGAAATCTTAAGTTAGTACATAGGGTATGAAAGATATTTCAGAACCACATACATGTTAAAATATATATTCCATATATTTTTATATATTCCATGAAAATTATGTATATTATTTATTATTATATATTATTTATATATTCCATATATTCTATAAAAATATATTCCATATAGGGTAAGTGCACCAATGATTGACACTTTTAGAGCAATCTCTGATGTTTAATGTTCTAGTTACCAGAAAATATTTTTAGAAATCTTGAGTTTTAGAAATCTTAGCATGAAAGACATTTATAACCACATATAGGTTAAATTATATACATTTTATACCAATTATTTTTTTTAATGATTTTTTATTTGACACACGCTCATTGTTCCAGTAATTCACACTGCCATTTTTTCATTTTATCAGTAATTGTCCCCCTAGTGTTCCAGTGTTTGACACTGCTAGTTATTCATTTAACCAGTTATCAGCACCCCATGCTCCAGTGTTTCACATAAAATGTTAAAATTCTTATATGTAAAATATATGATTTTATTATTTTTCTTATTTATTAATTATTTCGGGATAGATGTCAATTACTGGAGTATGCCAATCTCTGGAGCACCTACCTATATGTTAAAAAAAATGGAGGATTTTCTTTTGGAGGATATATATATATATATATTAATTAATTAATTATACATGTAACATTCTGTTTTCTTTTAAATATGCACATATTTATATTAATAATTAAATGCTATAACACTTCCTTTTCCTTTTCTGAGAAAATTACCGGTGCCGAATATATTAAAATTCGAGTACAAATATCATGGAAAATGACACGATTTCTGTCGGGTTAACAAACATATAACCATGTAGCAGCATTCTCATTTTCTTTAATGTTCATGATAATACGCTCTATTAAAGTTGAGTTTTAAAAGTAAATTAGAATATCCTGCAATCGCAGACTACCTTCTCCCTAGGCTGACTTCCAAAGTTATTCGCGTTGATAGTTAGAAAGTTTCTGAATCAGGAGGAAATGTTAAAGGCATCAAACGTTTATTATTCCTTATAATGGTCCTGAAGTGGTTTTAAGATTCATTATTGAGGAAACGCGTTGCCATGGGAATGTTGATAAATGCAGAATAGATATGATTGCTTCATTTACATTAGATAGAAATGTCCTGTAAATTGCTGTGTTTTTCCTGTGATTTCTTCATTTACATTAGATAGTATTTTCCTGTGCAAATGCATTGAGAACACAGACAACTTAAAAAAAAAATATTGCATTTTTAGATGTAAAATATTATTATTAAGTTTAATTTTAATTATATTAATAACTGAAAAATAATTATTAAAATTCTACCATATATAACATGTTACAATATTGTAAATATCTGATACATCTAAATAATTTCAGTAATTTATGTCGAGGGACCAGGGTTAGTTGGCAAAAGGTGCTAGTTGGTATATAGTTTTTATTTCCTGACTTAGTAAATGTAGAACGCTGTCATTTTACTAGTCCACTGAGAAAAATTTCTGTAACTGACATCTAGAATCTAGTTTGTGGCTCTAGTAAAAATAGTTTCATGTCATCCTTATAAATTCTAGTCCCCTTTGAAAGCGAGTTCTAGAAACCCCTATGAGAATTCTAGAGAGTTTGCCTATATTATCGAGGTCAAACTTATTTAAAAATGTCTGCAAATAGATGTGTATACAAGAGTTTTAGCAACTATAATCTTGGTATATGCCCCAATTTTAGAAAATCAAGCGAGAATTTCTCGTAATGCAAAGGGTTCAGAATATTGTTTCACCATCTAGAAATGTATAAACTAGAAAGTCTGGATTATTTTGTCTATTTAGCTTATTGGTGTGCCTTATACGCATAACTCGGAAATCTATATTTCTGGTTTAGGGATTTAGAAACTGACCACTTATTCCTTCTAGACGAAAGTTGTATATTTTTTTCTTAGTGTCGGAAGTGTATGTACAGGTGCACCATCCACTACAAATTCAGTTTGCTTGGATGTGCGATGAATTAAAAATCTCCGTTTCTTTTTTCTTCGATTGATGGATAAATATTTTAAATGTACTTTTTTTTTTTGGACAGAGGAATCTGTAGATTCAATTGAGACGCTACTTATGGCGGTTTTAGAAAGATCGATTAACTGGGGCCAAACATGCATGTATTATAATCTTTTGTTTATATAATATTTTGAATTCTGTGATATCCATCTTAAGTTTAGTGTCCTTGCGGGGTGAATTGGTATAATTAGGTATTCGGTCAGTTGGCATAATTATAACATAGCTATGCCAATAATGCTGATACGGAGATTATCTATCTTTGATACAATATGATGAGGGTTTTTATTCGACAATTCCCATGAATCTCTGAGAGCTTCAAAAGATGCTAAAAGATCATATAAAATAAAACCAATAACACATCCTCCAAAACATCAGAACTATTTAATTACCCCGAAAAAAAAAAAAAAAAAAAAAAAAAAAAAAACGCTTTGTTTTGATGAAATACCAATCCCGCCAATACTTTAGGAAAATTGACGGAACCGATGGGAATGATATTCACATGTCCACCATGGTCAAAAAGGGGAATAAATAGATATGGTCAGATGAGAATGATTTAGTTTTGTTCAATTAAAGTAAAATTTGTGTAAAAATTGAACACACATCTTTGTTAAAATACACGAGCGCACATCTCCTACATTCGTAGTTTATTTCAAACATTGAGATAATTCACATTGAATAACTATAAATTCCTATAATACTAAGCATAATTTATTTTATTTGACGAATTCTTTACTTGTTTTTACAAATCCTAGTAGAACACTTGTCTACAGAACATCCTGAGGAGGTCCATAGGATTTCCCTTTTATCCACTGGACATCCTGGGGATGCTTTTCGGAGAAGATGTGCTGTTGGAATTTAAGCAAAAACTTGTGGTTATAATATTATTTAAATGTAAATATAAGAAGGAAGGAGGCCGCTCAGCACTATGCAGCAGTTTTGAGGAATTTTAACCCACAGAAGGACTGTGACGGTTGTTGTCACGCTACGCTATAGAAATTTAAAAAATCTCGTATCTAAAGGTTAAACCTCCCTTGTTGTTAATTGCTCAAACCAAAAAGAAAAGAAAATCTGCCAGATAAAACATCCCACTTGAGAAAGGGCAGTAAGAAGACAAAATATTTTGACAGGTGCCAAAGCTATGCTCCTAGGCGAGCAGAGGGCTAGTAAATGAAAAAGGTTATAAAATTATAATTTGCTGGAGAATGCACTACGTGAGCAAAAGGCAAGGAAAAAAATGTGTTACCTGAAAGTACTTTAACCCATTATGTACTGGCGTTACCATATGATCACAGCTGCAGGAAGGGACCCATCAAGCAAAACTAGTGGTTGTGTGATGTCTGACATTAGATATGATTGAATGGATCATTTTGTTGAGAATGTACCAAATAGCAAGAGAAGATATGCCATGTAAATCTGTGGGAAAAGAAAATATATCCGTCCTTAACGGGTTAAGTTATGGTCAGGAAAAAAAAAGACTTACTTCATACCAATAAATCTATATAACTACACGGAATAAAAGAGTGAACAAAAGTACAAGTAAGTTACTAATCAAAAGTAGTTAAAAAAAAGTATTAAAAAAAAGTAAACTAAGCCCAAAAATATTTAAAAACCAGATTACAAAAGAGATTCAATGAGATAAATTAGAAAGCTCCATTAGCAGCTGACAGATATTGGTTAGTTTGTTACAGAGGAAAAAGCAGTCATTAATATTACTTAACAAATTGGATGGTACGATAAGAAGGCGAATAATATACCACGAAGAGGTTAAAGAACAGTTAAAATACGCATGAGAAGCCACCCCTTCTTCACGCAAGCAGTCACCGATCGCCCGTTGCGCAGCACTAAAACTCAAGAAACTAACCATCTTCACGCAAGCAATGAAAATAGTAAAGATACGATTTAAAAGGTTGGTTAGTTGGATGGTTTTTACGTCGCACTAGTTCTGCGCAATGGGCAATTGGCGACGGTCTGGGACTCACTCCTAGAGCTGGCTGGGAGACACGATTAAAAGGACCGTGGACTGATGAAAATGCTGTGATTATAGAGGTTGAGGTCCCAGAAATTTAACGAGACCCTGGGAATGAGATCATATGTATATCTGCCTTTTGTAGAAGAGGTCCACAGGCTCAACCATTTCTGGGAGATTAATAAATTGAAAGACCTTTTAATAAAGGATGGAGGAAGAGGAAATATTGCATACATCGATTCAATTTCTGTTAAGATTTCGCGAGAGAATCAGCAAATTCATTGCTCTATACCCCCCTGTTAGTTTACACGTGTGTAAAAGATGGAATTTGGTATGCTGTTTATATATCCCTTTCCATATCCAACTCACCTCAATAGGCAGGGATAATAACCTCGTATACGGATTAATTGATATAAATAAAAGCTCTTTGAAAAAGTGTTTTGTGGGTCATTTAAACAAGTATTTTAATTCTAGGTCGTAAATAATTTTGTAACCAAAGCATTAGGCTTTGATGCAATCAGCAGAATTTTTCTTGGTATTTCTCAAAAAATAGAAAAATCAAAAACCAAATTCTAAGCCTACTAGCCCATATCTCTCTTACTTTACAAACTTTAAAGGCTCATTAACAAAAATATCATCTTTTAGCAGCATTTTCTGAAAAACCTTCTATTACAGATGTGTTTTAAATTTAAATTAGAATTTCATGAAATCACATTCTATCTTTATCAACCAAAAAAACTGAATTCTTATTTAATTTATTTCAACTTTTTAGATAATGTTAAAATATATGCATAAATTTAAAATTTGTATTGCATCAACATATATTTTAAATTTCATTCGGTAAAATTTGAAAGCACATAGGTATAAATTTAGGCTGAGATAAGAAGATAATACAAAGAAATATTTAGCAAACAATAAATTCTTACAATCCGAAAAAAGTATTGTTCATAACAGCAGACGATTCTGTTGCTATGACAACAAAGATATAATAGCAACGGTTTATTTCATTTTCGACAAAAGAAAATGTTTCATAACTCCATCTATTTCCAGAGAGCTATAAAGAGTGTAAATAAATATATCTTGCGCTTCGCAAAACACATTTATTGGTTTGAAAATAAAATATAGAAGTACCTAGAATTGAGTAAGATCTCTGAAAAGAAGAAATCAAAATTGACTGCTTTTACACAAAAGAAAAATAATATATCATGTTTGGATAATGTTGAAGCATTGATATTAATAGCGTTTCTCTTTAAAAATTGAATCTCGATATCTAATATACTGTGACGATTATACAAACAAATACAACTCCGAACGTAATTAGTTTGCGAAATCAAAATCATATTTACAAGGCTGTTTAACAACCACAAAAATAAATAAATAAATATAATCTCATTATTATAAAGTATTTTCCAAAAATTATAGACTAATAAGAATATAAAGAATATGAAAAGTAAAAATAGCAGTTGTTTTCACTGAAAGAAAATTAGATTTATAAAAGTAGTTGTCATCAATTAGCGGAATTTTATTTGTGTTAGCAACACGTACAATAATACAGACAATTTAGGATAACATACAGGATTATAAATAATAAATTTGTCAGTCATTATTTCCGAAAACATATTTCAAACATGGTCTGAAACAACTATCTTACATGACTGTAAAACATGGTTCAATAGAGGAATTAAACGTAAATTATTTGGTAACCGGGAAATCCTAACCGATGCAGTTGTCAAACACGGACTAAATCAGTTATTAAACATCTACCAGCACTGTCCACAAAAATTATTCAACACAGTCGCCAAACAAACACCAACATAGCCTCCAATCATTATGATTAATTCGACACAGTACATCAAACATGCATTAACATATAATAACAGGAGACTTGGCGTTGGAATATTAAAACTCAAATAATCTACTACGTCAGAAACGCCAAAATAAATTTTTTTTGCGATGCATACAGCTGTTTCGGTAGCCTTAAGCGTACCGTCTTCAGTGCAAAAAGAATTCTGAATCTGGAGAAGTGCTCGTATATATAGGAGAGGGACCGAATTTAGTTCAACCAATAGGATTACGGGAAAGGTGGAGTGTGTGGCCAATAGGAATTTAGGAATGTTAGCAGAGTAAAAAGTTAAGAAAATGTGGACTGAATGTAAAATTTCCATCAATCAGACAAATAGGGAACAGCGAAATCACAATTTACAAGGTTTTTAAAATTTTTATAAATATGAAAAGCTTCAAAGAAATCGAGTTCATGAATGGATTTAGGTCTGGAAATTATTTTAGCCGAATTAAATTTAAAATTATGATTTTCTTCCCAGCAATGTTTAGAAATAGCCGATTTATTGGTTTCTTGTTTGCGGACGTAATTCATATGTTCTTTTAGACGAAATTTAAGACTGCGTTTAGTTTGGCCAATATATGATAAACCACACTGACAGGAAATTCTATAAATGCCCCAAGAATTATGCACATCAATGTGATCTTTTAAGTAAGAAAAGCTGAGTTTATTGGAAGGCGAAAATATTATTTTAAAATCATATTGTTTGAGAATTTTAGCTATGGTTTGACTAGATTTAGGAAAATAGAGTAAAACAATACTGATATAAGAAGAGGCTGATTTAGTAGACGAAATACGAGGGAGCTGTAATTTTTGGATGGCTTTGTCTATAATGGAAGTGTCATAACCTCTGTCAATTGCAATGGCTTTCAGGTATTTAATTTCAGATTTTAATAAAATAGGATTTGAACAAATATTAAGGGCACGGTTTACAAAAGTACAGAAAGCAGTCATTTTTTGGTTTGGTGGGTGACATGAACGCGCATGGGGAGGAAGGAAGACTGCAAAATTTTTACGATAGATGGTGGTTGAAAATCCATCTACAGTGCGAGAGACGAGGGTATCAAGAAATTTAAGGGAGCCATTTTTTTCTATTTCATATGTTACATTTTTTTTTTTTTTTTCACTTTGAACTTATAATTGTTGTTTTAGCAAGTTTTTACTCTTTTTAGAAATCAGTTAGATATTTCGATTTAAAGAAAAGGCTTTTTACCACCGCATTCATAATAAATAAATAAATAAATAAATAATAAATAAATAATAAATAAATAAATAAATAATGGGAAAAAAGTGACATTTTATCTAACATGAACTAGAAGTTAAATGTATAACAGCTTGCAAATTTTAAAATATCAACGCAAAATGGCTAAAAACAGTAACTCTTTAAAAGATATCGATAAAAATCTATAATTTTTAACCGAACATCGATATTTTGGGACTCTTCACTCATAATCAATATCTAAAGCAAATATTTAACTTTTTGCACATAGTGAAATTAAAGCAAGCTATGAAGTGACTTAACTTCACACATCTCTAACAATATCCAAAATCTTAAATTTTTAACTTTCTATACACAGTGAAGTTAAAGTAACGTGCGAAATGACTTTAAATTTTCGCATCTCTAAAATATCCAAAATATTAAAGACTGTAATATTAAGTCTTTGAGCCATAAAATAGCTCAGCCAATCTAAAAAACATAATAAACTTTAACCAAGAAAGAAAGAAAAAATATATAAAAAAAGCCACCGCCATAACTTTCAATGAAATTATTTTCGGAAAAATCAATCTTTTTCCAAGACACTAAGCAAGAAAACACTAGACAGCTAAAAGTCCATTTTCGCACAACGAAAATGAGAAAATAAAGTGAAAATAAAAAAAGCTAATGCATCTTTAATGCATGCTGGATTATTTATATTTCCTTCAAGCACCATGAAATTCTTAGAGTTAAGTTTATGGTTAATGCATAATGGACATGGGAGAGTTGTTTTTTACCCGAAATTAATCATAATAGAAATCTGGTAAAAAGCCTTTTCACATTTATATATTCAATGTTCCTGAATATTTTATGCGTTAAATAGCAGTATTTATCGATGCTCAGCTTCGAAAAAGGTGAGAAATACTACAGAAATGGAAATATTTAGAATTTTTCGTAAATGTAGATAATATTTCATAGATTTGATGTTAGAATTGTATTGTGTTTATATATATTATATTTTCGTCTGCGTGATAAACTTGTCGCATTTCTATTCTAATTTGAATAAGTAAATATGCTGTTATAAATTCACATTCAATTTTAAACATAAACGACTTTATTTATTCTTTTTAACATAACGCTTTTATTTATAGTCAAATTATATTCGACTAAAAAGAACCTTAAGGCACAATTTTTTAAATATTCTTTTACTTTAAGAGAAAAAGAAAGAGGTTTGTGAAGGTTGCTTTTTGATTTTGAGACGTGATTTTATCCTCTTTTGCAAAACTTTCATAATTTTGTTTCTTTCTATACATTAACCGGATATTAATATATACTTTTAAAAATAATTTTTATGGGCATAATGTATTTAAATTATTTTTTAATTTCCTGCAAAATAAACGAAAATGCTATTTATAGCACTTTACATAGAAAATGTGCTATAGTAATATTTTCTAGTATGCATGATATAATAACACGATTTAAATATATTTTCTGAAGTAAGAGCACGAGCAGGCGGATAGAGAGGCAAACGATCGAAATCCATAAGCATTTAAATTTTGTTTATAAATTAAAAACATTGTTTAGATAATAGCAAATTAATCTTTTCATCGACTAATATTAGGTACGTAATTCTAATATTAGGTTATATTAAAAATATTTAGAAAAAATGCTCTTAAATATATTTTTTTTTATACTATATGAATATATAAATCGTGCAAAAAGAAAAATATGCCTTTTCTTCAACTGCCGTGAAATTTCATACCTTACCGTGCATTGGAGTCGAAAGATATTTTCCAATATTAATCATGGTTTTATAGTCAAATATAAAACATTTCCAGCTTTCTATATTCAGAATTCCTGAATATTTCATACGTTATAAAGCAATATTTTAGGAAGTGTATCGTCAAAGAGCCAGGCGAAATCGTCACTAGAATAATATGAATTGATGATATGGCATGGAAATATATTCAGATTTCTTATGGATATGGAAAAAGACAGTAATCTACTGCATATATTTGGAGAAGACTTGGTGTTTTGAATAACTTTATATTGTGTAGGACATTTATATATATTTGTCGATCTGTAGACCTATACATATCTTTATTTTGTGTTTTAGTTTCCCTACACTATAGGTATGGGAACTTAAATAATTGTCATAACTTTTGGACTTGCTTTTTTTATTTAATTTTTGCACGTTTTGAGATGCAAGGCATCCAAAAATCATAAAACCGGTATGCTGTCTATTATTGTGTTAGATGCTAGTTTGTGTACACAGTATCTCACTGGCAAATAATCGCTGACGTCAGTCCAATTTTGAAATATCACTTTTTATACTGGCTAGACCCAGGTAAAAAAATGATCAAAAAACCTTTAAAAAAATTCTTCAGGAAAACTGCAGGTATTTCGGACTAAAATCTGCATCTTTATTACAGATAAAAAACCTGCAGTTTTTCTCAAGGTAAAAAACCTTCTTTCTCCCTTTTATTTGCCCGAAATAACTGCAGTTTTTCTGAAAACCTGCAGTTTTTCTCAAGGTAAAAAACCTTCATTTTTCCTTTTATTTGTCCGAAATAACTGCAACTTTATTGCAGGTAAAAAAACCTGTTGTGTTTCTGAAAGTAAAAAACCTTCATTTTTCCCTTTTATCTGCCCGAAAAAACTGCAGTTTTCTTGCAGCTAAAAACCTGCACTTTTCCTTAGATTTCTGCCCGAAAAAAGTTTTCCCACAGGTAAAAAGCCTATGCTTTCTCTATGAAAAAAGTCAACAATTTTATGCCTAATAATATCAATTATATATATATTTTAATCAGAGTATAAGCAGTCATTATGAAATAATCATGCTCCTATTGCACACAAAAACTTTTCACGCAATTTTCATTTGAGCCAATTCTTGCTCCAATTCTGGAGGCCAAAATCCAAAAGGGGTTGGAAAACTTGATTAAAAAATTGTCTAAAAAACAGGTTTTCACGGTGTTCAGTACATGTCAAGGGGCACATATTTACTGCTCTTTTCTGGGCCTATATGAAGTCTTCGTGTAGAATGAAGAGAACTATGAATGACTTTCACGGCAATATTTTCTCGGCACGTACAAGGCGCTATCACCGCATTGGTTTGTCATTAGAGGAGAAATTGTTCGTACGAACAAATTTTTATGATTAGCCAGAAAAAAAATTTCGTATTCCCAACTCCTATTATACCAGGGATTGAGGTGATTTGAGCCAACAAAACTGGCTCAAAAGTTGTGTGAAAAATCTCTGTGTAATAGAAGCTTAATAGTACTAGAATAAATAGTAAAATTTTGCGAAAAGATTACATAATTTTGTGTACGGCAGCTAAAGCTTAATAGAAAAGTACCACCTGTCCTAAAATATATACAAAACTTTGAATAAAAAGCATAAAATTAAAGAACACTCACAACTGTTGTTTCGTGTCGAAAGAAAACACGACTTTTCATGAGGTGAGCAAAGTAGGCACAATAGTGTAAACATAATAGTTGGCGCTTTTTTTGCTGCATTCTTGCCTACTTTGTTCCATTGGGAAACAGCCATGTTTTCATTCGACTTAAAACTGTTGTAAGTTAACCATGTTATGGTGTTTATTCAAAGTTTTGCTCATATTATAGCTAAAACGTGATTCATACGTGAATTATCATGAACATGGCTGCAAGTTCCTAAATACACATTTTTGCTGATGAAGATATTTTCTTTTGAGTTTATTAACCGGCGATGCTGATTTTATTAAACGGCGATTTTAAAAGTATAGTTTGTATTGATTTGATTCCGGTCCTGACAATTTGATCAGATTTAAGCGCCTGATTTTATTACCAGTGAATTTATTAAGCGGCGGGAACTGTATTTTAAATTAAAATGTTGCCACTGTATATCATACTTAACAATGATTTCTGAAAATGAAGAAAATTCATTTTTAAAACTGAAACGAAGATAAAATTTTCAAAACGAGACATCTTTAAAATTAACGCTTGAATAAAACTCATTCACTTGCATCGATTAAATTCTCTATAAAATTCAATTTTGCGAGTGGAAATTAATTGTTTCACAGTTGAAATTTTTATACTCTCTATTTGACCAAGATCAAATTCAACAACTAAATAAATAGTTAAAAATCCTTACAACTGAATTTATTTTGTTCTTTTTGTATCCGAACGAAAAAGAACAAAAGAAAGAAAAAATGTCGAATTCTAAAACGAATTCTCTTATTTTTTTTAAGGATGAATTGGTTTAATGGTTTAAATAATTTGAGATTCTTTTTTCGTGAAAAAAAAAGGTATTAAAACTTTTAATTGCGTGATAATATAGTTCAATGTACTAATTTATTCGTTTTTTTATTCAAACTTTATGTATCATTTTATTAAAAGTATAGATATTGAAGTAGGATGCAATGTCATAAGAAATATGGAGTAATATTAGGAAATATTACATAATAATAAGTACAGGTCCGTAATAATCCGTCCTATTGGTCCAAATGACATAAAATTCTAACTACAGATAATTCAAATGTTGCGCTTGACATTTATTTATTTAAAAAAAAAAAAAAAAAAAAAGTACAAATTTCCGCCGGTAGGTGGTGCTGTAATACACATAGCCATATTTAATATGCTTTAAAACTATACGTGAAAATAAAGTAACATTAATAAAACTTCTCTTTATGTTCAACAATGTGCTGCAATCGCATAATCATATTTTCAACAGCTGACCGGAGTAAGTCTGCCGGAATATCTAAAAAATGGCGCCTAATTGTCCTTCAGATCAGGTAGAGTTGATGGTCTTTGACGGTAGATATTGTCTTTTATCCAAAGAATAATGCTAATAGGCATGCGCTGAAACACAAATGATGTTTCTGATTTTGAATATATGCAAATAAGTACCATTTGTGTTATTGCGCCATCTATCGACGGAATTTTGTATTATTATTATTATTTTATATATATAAATGTCAAGCGCATCGTTTGAATTATCTGTAGTTAATTATCTGTAGTTTGAATTATCTATTTTACCTCATTTGGATTAATAGGATGGATTCTAGAACCCTCTGAAGTGGGCAATTTATTTCTTGCTAACCCTGTATTTAAACTGAACCTTCATTAAAAGAAGTAGAATTTTCAGTACATATATTTTCACTACATTAAATTATGCATAAAAAATAATTAAATAAATAAATAAAATAAAAGTTCTGTTTAGTGATAAGAATTTGATGTGGTTTTTCAGAATTTTTACCGATGGTTTTAAAATTTAGTAATTATTTTTTGACAGTCACAGATTCCTTTAAAAAAAATTTCAGAGAAAAAAATTCATTGTTGGTTAAAAACATTGTTAGCTTATATATTTGAAATACACACTTCCATAATTACCAGAAATTCGTAATTATTTGTAATATTCGAAATATATTTTGTGTGGTTACAATATTTATTTTTAATTTTAGAGATTTTAAAATGCGTCACTAAGAAAACATAGATGAGAGGTGGGTATTATGGAATACCATTTACAATTCTTAAAATAACTTTACTTGTTTTTAATAAAAATTTCCAAAATCATGATGAGTACATAGTGTAATTATTTGTAATGATTTGTCATTTAATATATATATATATATATATTGTTGTTATAAAAAGTTTACTTTTAAAAAAAAGTTACAAATGGAGTATGAAAGAGTAGGGTAATATGGAATAGGTGGTTTAAACCACAGAAAAACTAATTAAACTTCATAAACTATAGTTATTTTTAACTATAAAAACCATGTTTTTAAGAGCCATTTCTGCTTCGAGTCTATTTACAAAAGTCACAGATATCATGTTCGTTCTCTGCTCCGGTACAGTCACGCTGAGCCCACACAGAACAGCTGGAATACTTAATCCAACGTTAAAATAGCTAATTTCCCTTTAAATACGCATTAAAAATCTCCAATAATGGGTTTGGCGCCAAATTTGGCGACTTTTTCCTTCCTTTGTGACTTTTTTAGTAACCTAGTTGAGAAAATCCTTATTATCGATATACCAAATATGGAAGCTGTAACCTCATTGGCTGACCAGTTTCTAGAATTTTCTACATTCTTCTACGCGGGTATTTATGGAGTTGCATTACGCCAAAACAGTCAGTTTCAGTTTAGTTTCGTCAATGCTTTCAATGCTTTTGAAATAGCTTTTAGTGAGCCTTTTTGATACAGTCTCGCTGCGTGTTAATGTTCTGATACAATTTGTACTGTGAGATTGCTGTTCTCAATTGCTATTTGAGTTGTGTTTATTGGTGAAACTGAAGTTGATATCTAGTTTATAGACCTGTATTCTTCTGGAATTTTCTGTAAATAAAGTTTCCAGCCTATGCAAGGTCGCATTTCTTTCTAGGAGAACTCACGGACCCCCAAGTACGCAACAATATCTATTTGTCTGTGTACCTATCTCTGTGATTGTTATCAGCATATCTCAAGAATAAATAATAGCAGGAAAATCTGACTCGGTATTATTATTATGTGTGCTACATTAAACGTTTCTTAAGACCAAGCAAATGATTCGTGTACCGGAAGATCCGAAATTATTAAAATACATCACGTCTAGGGAAGAAAGTTTTGGTAGGTACAATTGAACACCTTAATACTGAATTACAGAAAATGAAATTAACACATATTTTTTATATGCATAAAAGTATATTTAGTACAAAATATGATATGACAATAATTTACCATACATTTACAGGGGCACACAAAAGAATTCTGACATATTAGAAGAAATTTCAATTAGTCGAAATTGCATTTTAAGTTATGTTATGTGTTTTTCATTCTGCACTAAATTAAACTGTATTAGTATATTGTTACAACGGATTAGGTCTTTTCGCTGTATCAGTTGTTCAGTCGCAGTGAAAGCAGTTTTACAGGCAAAGTGAAAATAAAGGGGCAGTTCATTCACTGTCAGTGGGGTCACCTTGTCGACAAATGTGGCGACTTGGCGTCCTAATGTGCCGAAAAATAGCATTTAATGGTTCCCGAAATTTCAAAACTTTCTGATGCATGGAAACCCAGAACTAAATTTTCCCATGGGATTCTCGATTTAAACTTTGCCAAGCCCCGTAACCGAAGGGTAAGGAGTGAGAGTGATTTGACTTCTAAAACGGAGTGTAAAGTCACTACGGTTCAGAGTTGTTCAGAAATTTATTCTGAGCGATTGCACTTTGGAGATTTGTGCTCTAAGCGACCGATCTTCGTTCGTGACCTAGCGAAAATCTCTGTTCTAGAATATTTGATGTTATCCTGTGGAACGAGTGACTGTTTTCAGGAATGTTCTAGAACTTTCATCGAACACTGCCTTTTGCATTACAAGTAACAGCTTCATTGAACTGCTACTAGAATATTCGATGAAATAACAGTGCTATCACACTGCTTCGAGAATGTTCGTTGAAATCACAGTTTTGGTGTACAGATTCGAGAAGTTACCTTGAATAAAGGGCATTCAACGACTAGATCCTGCCTTTTCCTTTACAAAACATTTTCTTACGGAAGAAAGCCGTGAATTTTTTCGTAAAGTTACTTGAATACTATGTAGTATGTATAAAATTTATAGACAATATACAAGGCTACATAAAATGGAGTAAATAAGTTCTTTTTTACTGAATGTAATCAATTTAAGTGCTTTACTTAATTTTATCAAATTCAGGAAAGTTCCTGTGGATTGATAATTAAGTTCACCTATCTTATGATAAACAACGTACTAGTTTGGTGACCAAATTTCAATGGTGATTTTTACTATAATAATGCTTTTTGAGGATCCCCTGAATATTAAGTTTTAAAAGAAAGGAAAAATAAGTTTTCAGAAATCTAAGTTTTTTTCTTTTTCTGTGTATATGCCTGTTATCAGCATTATGTAAAAACAAATAATTATAGGGAATTCAAAATGGATATTTGAAAATTACACGAGGTAGCTAATTTAAAATGTTGACGAATTTCAAGAAGTAGTGTGGGAGAAATTTGTCTGAATAATTTGGAATGAATATTTAGATTTAGTAACAGCATAAAATTTTTAATAATACATGCATCAACATGTTGTGGACGCTGTTAAAAAGTGGTTTCTCAGAAATGAGCAAAATTGTCTCAAAATAGCTTCGAAACAACATATTCTTAAATTTGAAAACCCCATGTACTCATTTTTGAGTATGTTGACATGCTCAAAAATGGGGTTGACCATTAAGAATCCTAATATCCCCATTTTTGAGCATGACAATATACTCAAAAATGTGTACATGTGTTTTCAAATTTAAGTATATATTGTTCCGAAGCTATTTTGAGACAATTTTGCTCGTTTTTGAGAAACCACTTTTTAACAATGACAAGAAATGGTAGAACCTTTTTATATAGACATTTACATAAAATAAAACTGCTTCTAAGAATTCCTTTACTTGTTTTTAAAGTACATTTTGATACATAACTTATTATATTATCTCTTAATCTATAATCTGTCTTTCTAGTATCAAAATATAGCCTAAGAAAGTCGTGTGAGTGATACACCAAACTATTTCTTTAAATAAAAACTTTATTTATGCGATTATGCATTTTTAATTGCTATAGAATCAATATGCATTAAGTTCTTCATTAGAAAAAAACACAAACAGGTAAGAAGAATGTTAAATAATTAAAAGCATAAAAGTACAATAAATCGATTTTTATTTTTATCAACATTTGCATTTCATTTTTGTTTATAATTATTCACTAATTACCCAAAGCATTTGAACTGTAATCTATACCAATTAAGTATTTAATAAAATAATTTATTTTCAAAAACGTAATTTAGAGTACTAAACAATAAACTGCAAAAAAATTACGTTTAATCAATTAAATTTTAGCATTACTAATTGACTACATGTATGTTTACAATAAGAAATAGTTTTCTTCTCATAAATTAAAAATTTATCACGTGATTTAACTTTTCGGAATTTTAAATAAAGTATTTTTGTCAAATAAATGTTTTTCGAAAATGTTAAAACGTCTTTGACATACTTTAATTAAACATCAAAGAAACCTAGTTTGAAAAATGCTTCGATTTCAACATAAAAATACCATTTAATATAAAAATCAAAGCATACAAAAATTTCTAAATTTAAAAGTTGCATGTTAAATATTAATATTTAAACAAGAAAAATGTATATGCGTAGTTTGAAAGGTAAAGTTTTTTGATAATCACAATCATCATTTTAAATTTATTATTATTTAAATATTTTCTATAAGGGTTTAATAATTTTATTATACAATTATTAAAATCTTATTTGTTTAAATTAATAAAATTAATTTGTTGATTTAAAGCAAAAAGTCTTTTGATGCAGCACACAGATTTCTTATTGGTTGTTTACAGAGAAATCTATGATGCAGTTTATCAACCAATCCGTCATTTTGTTTTTCGGAACAGGGTTGCTGTAAACGTAAACGGATAATCGTTGGCACTAGTAGTGAATTATTTTGTGGTTAAACACAGTCATTTAACTATGCGCAATTAATGCGCTCTGTTTATAGCTAGAAGCTGTTTATAAAAGGTAAAGCTAGAGAGGTCGAGCGGTAGGAAAGTTTGCGCATACCCGGGATCGGTGGAAAAGAGTAGAGTGGTCCAGTTACGATTTCAGGTGGTTGTACAACATCAAAAGTGAAGTGCCGTCTTGAATGCGCAACTAATGGGCTCTGTTTATAGAATGAAGCTGTTTATATAGATGTAAATAGTATTTTTAAGTATTAGAATTCTGATAAAACGTTTAAAGAAAAAAAAATAATTTTCTCAGTTATTATACATGCATATATATGCAAATTTTGTAAAACAAAAAGTACAAGATTAAACGAACAAGATCGTGTTTTCTTTCTTTTTTTTTTTTTTTTAAATAGCTAGAAATAACATATGTGTAAATTAAAATTTATAATAAATGTACTTCAGAATAGCACCGTTTAAATGGCTTTTATTACTTTATATATATATATATACATTAATAAATATTTGCACAAGCGGAGACGCCACATGCTCTAATATTTCATGCTATTTCGTACTGAACTTTCAATGATGTTTAAATACACACAACACAGACTGTATTCGACAGCATAACACACAGTATTACCTATAATCAGAAACTCAGTCATTACTCTAAACCGTACAAGCACTTGGCTTTCGGTGACTGATCTGAACTCAGTTTTATGTTTTTATATGTGTATTAACTTTTTCTTACCGGAAGTTTTTAGTATTCTATTACATTTGGCCAATCCTATGTGTTCTCAGTGCCTGATTTAAGGCAGGGCATTAGGGGCATGTGCCCTGGGCCCTTACACTGAAAGGGCCTCCAAGAAATTCCATCACACGTTAAAAAAAAAAAAAAAAAAAACTTAAAATGAAAAATTTTCACATTTCGCTATAGTGATCGTTGTTTTTTGTTTTTTCGTCAATGGATGGAGGTATTACTGCACTGTTATATAAATCAGTTGTATGATCTGTCAAGGAAACTATCAGTTCATTGAAAAAATTGCAATATTTTCGCTAAACGCAAATAAAACTACATCTTACTGATTCCAAACTTTTACAGGCTAACTAAATCCGAGGCGCGCACCAATAAAATGAAAAATAAATTCAAATTTTTAAACGTGTGAATCAAAAATATGAGATTTGTTTTCTTTTTTGTAATATTAAAGTATGAGGAAAAGGGCCCATTGAACATGGGTGCCCTGGGCCTCAAAGTGAGTAAATCGGTCCCTGTGTGTTCTGATCACATTATTTCCAAAAAGTGCATATATGACGTGTAATAGTGGATAATGGAAGTCGTGTGGTTGTTTCACACCAGATTTTTTATGTTTCTCTTCAATTTAGCTAAATCTTTTTTACCATAATTGGATGATGTATAGCAATGGCTAAGAAAAAACCCTGTCAAATCCCAATAGTTTTTTCTTATATACAATTACAGATATTCTTTTGAATTATCATTTAGTCTTACTTTATTATTATCATTATTATTATTAATTTGAAATCAATGATTTTTAAACCAAAGATACATTTTTTTCCCTATATATTGCTTTAGTAATGACAACAGTTTCAAGCGTTATTTTTAAAAAATCCGGCTTTTATTATTGAAGTAATTTTATTTTTTAATTTCACATGGTTCAAAATAACCCTCATTCTGTAAATTTAGAAAGAAATAATGTCCTGTGCCGCCAAATTTAAAATTAAGATAAACTGAGATAACCGTTGAGGTCTATGATTTTTCACAAAAAAAGTACATTTTTAACGTGGTTGAAATAATTGGGTATTCAAATTAATTACGCGACGTGTGAAAAACCCTTTAAGAAATTTAAACTCTGTGAAAATATCTAAAATCTAACTCGTTTTTCGGATAATTTTCTTGGTTTTTACTCTATTCAAATTCACTTTTGACAAAAGTTGCCCAATATATCTAGCTTTCAACCTATGCAATAAATTTTCTTTTATCTTTCGCGCATGCCCTGTGAAAACGTTTTATATAAAAATGCTCATATTTCATGAGATATTTAAGATGTTTGTGTTCCGATTGCAGTATATTGTTTTAAAAGTAATCTTCCAATTTATCTGAAAGTGGGAATAATTTTCGTTAAAAACTCTGTGTATTATAAATAAAAAACATGCTGATTTTATTTATTTATTCATTTATTAATAATTTTAAAATAAATGCTTATATCTCCGTTATTTAATATACTATCGTCACACAAATTCATCCACAATAGCATACTTGCCAGCATCCTAATTAATATTCCGTAGTGTTGTTAACCCCGCCTTCTTTTTCACACCAGTATATTTTTGTAGTGTTTTATTTCTTATTTAATCGTAATTACATTTGCAGAACATTACTATAAAAAGTTATTGGTGTGAGGAAAAGGGCGGGACAAGCGACACTATGGAATATTAATATGCATGTTGGCAAGCATGACGATATTGAACTGGGTCTATGGTAGCATATCCTAAAGTTAAAGTTCGTTTCGTTCACTTTACGATACAGAGTGATCACAAATATTATTGTTTTTCCTCATTTTTTTACCGGCCCCCTAAATATTGTCTTAAACCAATCTTCACAGTAAAACATGAGGAAGACCTAGTTCTTTAAATACCCAATGTTTGAAAACATTTCATTGACACATAAGTTTTTAATTTGAAAAAAACTGATAGTTTGCAAATCTTGGTAAACTTTTAAACAGGGCTGTAATTCTTTTATAATGCGTGTAGTATTACTTTCATTTAATTTCATTTTTTAATACTTTTCAAATGTTTTAATAATGTAACTTAGTCTGTCCGTTCCCGTTCTAAATATTTTCTATGAATAACTTTATTATGTGTTGAAACTGCTACGTTTTACTGTGCCCTGTCCCCTATTGTTCCATTTGTTACCGGCCCCCTAATTGTTGTCTTAAACAAATCTTCACTGAAAAACACGAGGAAGACCCAGGTCTTTAAATACCCAACGTTTGAGACATTTCATCGAGAGATATGTTTTTAAACTGAAAAAAAAAAAAAAAAAAAAAAAAAAAAACTGTTGTTTTGCAAATTTTGCTAAACTTTTTAGCAGGAGTTTAAATATGATTTTTTATGAAATCTTGTGAACTAGTTCTAGAGATAAAGTTGGTTCAAACGTTTTATTATAAATAAATCAGCAGACGAAAATTTTCTTAAATTAATCAAATCTTATTCAGGGTATCTCAAAGTGTGTAAATCCGTCAAAAATCTGAGGGCGAAAATTCATACGAAGAATTCATAAATATTTTCAATTACAATGCACTTTACATTATAATCCCTAAAACAATCAATCTTTACATTTTAAGTAATAAATAATAACTAGATGGTAAACACTGATAAACATTACGATTGGTTCAAAGCAAAGCTCCGGTTATGTCTAAAGAAAGGAATAGCCTTCGCGCATGCCCAGATCGTGGGTTTTTGGTCTTAAAGTTTGTGTTAACCTTTGTGTTTTAATGTAATAGATATTTAAAATAGTAACTTTCAACATGAAATTAACAAGCAAAGCAATTTTAACACAAATTTTTAAACAAACGATTTATTACTATTATTATTATTATTATTATTATTATTCAATTATTTGCAATTTTCAAAAATAAAAGATATAAATAAATCTTGTAAAATAAACTAATTAAAGTTTTTCAGTTAAAATATTTTTGTTTGGAAAAAAAAAAAAAAAAAAAAAAAAACATACTTTTTATATAACGTTTGTAACGAATCTTCAATAATTTCTCTGATTATTAACAATAATTACAATATTTAATGTTACAGTAAGTGGTATAAAAATATTTAATAAAATTTAATTTATTTATTTTTCGAAAACAAAAAGAACTTTTTACATAAAAAATAATTAATTACCATCATGAAACTGGTAATTAATGACAACAAAATTAAGCAAATATTAATTTATATATTTAATTGAATTTTGTTTTATATATTTTGTAAAAAACTAAATACAAAATTAAACAAGAACAAAGTTAATTAAAAGAAGGAAAACACTTAGTAATAAGATAAAACAAAAATAAAAATAAAAATGCAAAGTCTTTTTAATGTATTTTTAAAGAAATGTAAAAAAAACAGACAAAGAAAAAAAATATACACATGGAAACCAATTAAAATTTTGAAAATACTAATTAATTACAAAAATACTTAAGATCTGTTAAATATTGTAATTGTAAAAAAAAATAATAATAATTGTACGTTTACGTATTGTTGTAGTTGTAAAATAAGCACTTCATCTATTAATTATTTTCACAAAAATGTATTAAGCCCTTTTAATACCTCTTGATTAAATATTGAAAAAAATAAAAGGTTTCATTTCAAAAATAAAATAACTTTTAAACAAACACATCATTAATTCAGAATTAATAAATATTTTAATTTACTTTGAATTTGATATTGGTTTAGAAAATATAAAAATGTGACTGAAGGAAAAATATAGGCGAATGGCATTAAATTTACACATCTCTCTTTGCGATTATACTTTTATGTTTAAAAAATTATGAAGAATAAAAAAACAATAATTTATTTAAATAAAATGTTTGATAAGTCTAAATAAAACGTAACGTAATAAAATTTTCCAAATTACATTCTGTAAGTATAAATAGTCGCTAAAACGTTTTGGAATGAGCAAGAAATTAAAACTTCTTCACACACCATAAATTTTAAATCAGCACAACCGGTTTCGAAAGGGCGTAGCCTTTCTTCATCAGATGCAAACACGTGCAACTGCCTTGGAGGCAAAAGCAAGACAGTCTTGAGTCTTGCTTTTGACCTAAATCCATTCATGAACTCGATTTCTTTGAAGCTTTTCATATTTATAAAAATTTTAAAAACCTTGTAAATTGTGATTTCGCTGTTTCCTATTTGTCTGACTGTTGCAAATTTTACATTCAGTCCACATTTTCTTAACTTTTTACACAGCTAACATTCCTAAATTCCTATTGGCCAGACACTCCACCTTTACCGTAATCCTATTGGTTGAACTAAATTCGGTCCCTCTCCTATATATACGAGTACTTCTCCAGTTTCAGAATTCTTTTTGCACTGAAGACGGTACGCTTAAGGCTACCGAAACAGCTGTATGCATCGCAAAAAAAAATTTTTTTTGGCGTTTCCGACGTAGTAGTTTATTTGAGTTTTAATCAGTATTGATTATAGAAAAACAGCATTTTTATTTTCTATTCATTTACCATTATATTTTTGCTAATTTCAAAGTGATACAAATAACTAAAGAATATCCATGCAACATTTAAAAATAGTTAATATAAATGTTTGCAAGATATTCTTGTTACAATACATTTCCAGTCTCAAGCTAACAAGCATATACTTTTAACAGCATTAATCTGATTTAAGAGAGTTATTAAAATAAAATAAATTATATTAAAAAAGTTCGAGACAATTTTGTAATGTTCCTTAAATAAATGGTTAATCTTCTCTCTCTCTCTCTCTCTCTCTCTCTCTCTCTTATTATTTAACAAAGCTCCTCGTCTCAATGTAATTTAAAAATGAAGAACTACTGTGCTCCTAATTCATAGTTTATTTATCGAACACATAACTACATAATGAAAAAAATGGATCAACCAGCACAAAGAAACTGATTTACCATGTACAGATATGATCAGAAAAAAAAAAAAAAAAGAACACATAGCCTCGTCAGAAAACTATTTTGAAGTAATTAGTATTGATTTTAGAATGAAAGCAAACGATTTCTCTCTGATTCCAGATACTTCATGAAATTAGTGTATCCCTCTTCTACCCCACTCCCAGAATCGTATTAGGAACGTTTCCTCGATTACGATTAAGAAATTTGTAATTAAGCTAATTGATTTACTGTAGTTTTTCGTAAAGGCAAAAGAGAAAGTTTTTATTCTCAGTATGCAATCACTTACTTGGGAAGCTGGGAGTGGCATTTGCAAAATTGGATCATTAGGATTTTGTTTTTTCTTTTTAAGTTTCATTTAAGACTTTTTGGTTTAATCAAAAATATAATTACTAAATATGTCTTTTTAATTTCCACCACATGTTTCGACACATTTGATCTTTCAAAAGAATTAATTATAGAAAATTCTCAAGAAAATCAGTTATTTAATTGAGTACTTTTTTGTAAAATAAAGATATATTTCATAGATTATAACACAGAATGAATTTAAGTTTTTTATTTAGTAGAAATTATTTAATGATTTATTTCATATTTATGTTATTAATATCCGTACAGTTTATGAGAAAATAATTTTTCGGCATAAATGCATTGTAATTTAAAATTGTATAAATCATACCTTTTTTTTTTCTTCTTCGGTAAGTCACGTATGACTAGTTTTGTAAAATGTATAATTAAAAACATATTTGATTAAAGTATTTAAAATATTTTGTGATATTTAAATATTACTTAGTTAGTAATAAAACAATATTACTAATATGAATTATTAATTTAGAACAGGGTAAGAGTGCACCAGTGATTGACACTTTTAGATCAATCTCTGATATTTTTAATGTTCTAGTCAACAGAAAATATTTTTTGAAATCTTAAGTTAGTACATATGGTATGAAATACATTCAGGACCACATATATGTTAAAATATATACATTTGATAACAATTATTATTATTTTTTCTATGAATTTTTATTTGACATCTACTCATTGTTCCTGTATTTGACACTGCCACTTTTTCATTTTATCAGTTATTGTCCCCTATGTTCCAGTGTTTGATACTGCTAGTTATTCATTTTACCAGTTATTAGCACCCTATGCTCCAGTGTTTGACATAAAATGTTAAAATTTTTATATGTAAAATATATTATTTTATTATTTTTCTTATTTAGATTGTTTAATAACAATTTTAATTTATGGCTTTTTTTTTTTTTTAATAATTTCCCCTATTTATTTGTTACATAAAATAATTGTTTATTCGAAATTTGGTAAAATGTATAATTTAATTAAGATTTTGTTTATCTTTTTAATTATACCTCATCTCAAGAAAGAATCAAACATTTTAAATTTTGCATAAAAATCTGTTACTGATTAATTTTAAAGTAATTATATGTTATAATTTGTATTAATCAATATACATATAGAAAATTATGCAATAAATTTACATGTACATGAATACATTCTATTTTGCACTTTGTTTAAATAAGTACACACACATATATATATACATGCATACACACACACACATATATATATATATATATATATATTAATTTTTGAGCATGCATTATTTATTTAAATGTAAAATCAAGAAAGCATGTGTTAAAAAAAAGAAAAATAATTAAACATAGTGAAGACGTTTATAAAATGAAAGAAAAAAAATGTAGAGTCTTTATATAGTTAATATAGTATAGTCTGGATATTTTCCTGCTTTGAACAGTGAACTCCGCCTTTTGGCGTTCTTTTAAAGCGTTAAATTATTTTACAAAATAGTTTTTACTGATTTATAATGAAACTTATTACATTTTCACATCAAAAATCGATGCAGTAAATATCATTGGCGTATATATACGTTGACATCACATAAAGTTTTCAATACAAATACGCAAATTACCAAGTAAAATATTTTTCTAGAAAATACGCATAAAAGCGGGGCCTTTTTTTTTTTTTTTAATGTATTGACCAGCAAGCTATATATTAACATACACATACACACACAAAAAAAAATGGTGTTTTAAATATTTAAAATACAAGTTAAATAAATATGGATGTATGAATAATTGTATATCTAATAATATTGTATTTCTAGTGTTATGTTTTATTACATTTCAAATGGTTTAGTAATATTTTCAATAGCAAATTGTCTTCTAAATTTCTACGATATGTTTAGTTTTTAGAAGAATTAATAAATTAAAATTCTCATACGAAAATATTAGTTAATTAACTATTTATTTTAATAGTGGTATATTTTACTGTTTCTGCTTCATTTCAGGAAAGAATAGTTATATTATTATTATTATTATTATTATTATTATTATTATAAAATAACTATTAATTTTGTATTAGCATTACATTCATAATAGTCGTATAGCAAATAAGAGGATGAAACTAATAAGATTCTGAATGTACATTTTATCTTCGACATCAATTAAGAATATTTGTAAGAAAGTTAAAAACCTGTCGGATGTTTTTTTTTTCCTTACAAAAACAATAATAATAATAATAATAATAATAAAAGTTACTATATCAATGGTATCCTTAAATTACCAACTCAAACTCAAACTTAATTATCTTGTTTTATTTTTTATTTCATTTTGCATTCGCGCTTTTTATTATAAAAAAATAAACTTTTTTGATACTGTTCGTTTTGAAACTGATTAATATTAATTTTATTTTCCTTTCTTTTTCTTTCAAAAAAAAAAAAAAAGAACAATAATTTTGATGAAATTCTGGTAATAGCAGAATTTAGTTTAGTACAGAGGACTACTAGTTTTTTTTTTTTTTTTTTTTCAAATTATAACATCGCTTTCAAATTATTCAGTTATATTTTCGATAAATTTTCGATTTCGATAAATGTCCAACTATCGTAAAACTTGTATCGTAAAAATCCGTAGAATGCGACTAATAGTCCTCCGTCCTAAAGAAAAAAAAACTTGCTTTAGGAAAGTATATGGAATCGTGTTTTTCATAACTATCATTTTTGTCTCGATGTATTTACAATACACAGCACACGGGTTTTCTAAAATTGATACTTAAATAATAAAAAATGTAGAATCTACAAAGCTTACTAAGAAGCAAATACACTAAAAAAAAAAAAAAAAAAAAAAAAAACTGGTGTGATTTTACTAGACTTTCCGAGCATTAAGTAATTAACAGTTGTAGCGAAAATGTAAAGTAAGAGCAATCGTTAAATAAACAAAAAAGAAAATTACAATAGGGTATTTCAATATTTTTCTCCATATAGTGCACGATGTTTAATTTAGTGCTATTGTATTTCAAATAATTTGAGCCCATAGATCATAATGATAAAGAATATTTCATTGTGCCAATGTAAGTGATAGATTCTCTAAAATTTATACAGTTTATGTGATAGTGACCTATAACATGTATATAAATTTACAATTCATTTGAATAGAGACGGTGTCATTTTTTAAATAATTTAAATCCGTAGGCCAAAATGATAGAGAATTTTTTTCTGTGACCCTGTAAATGTCTATAAGGGCTACAATCACCAAAATCTATACACTTCGTCCGTTAGTGATGACATGTATATAATTTATCAACAAAATTCGATTAAAAAATTGTGTAAAAGTACCTCAGAGATTGTCTTTTAAAGCAATAAATACAAAACTTTGAATAAACACCATAAAATGCAAGAACTGGAAATAGTTGTTCGGGTCGAAAGAAAACACGACCCTTCGTCAGGCGAACAAAGTAGGCACGAGTGCTAACAATGCAAACAATGTGCTTTTCTGCTTTGACAGCAAAAATTCATATTGGATTAGCACGATCGCTTCAGATTGGATTATGTTGGCATGATTAACATCGGACTAGACCTGCTAATTGGACTATTGGCGACGTTCTGGATTCCACCCCTAGGGGTGGTCTGTGCAATTATTGCATGACAATGTCGATCCTACTCGGAGGAATGGCTTCCAGCGTTTAAAACCGCCAGTGTTAGTAATTTAACGGAGCGAGGAAGACATTCCAGCCACGACGGTTTTTACGTGCACCAGCAACCATTGTGCACCAGCAACTTTATACCCACACTGGCTAATGAATTAGAAACCTTTAAATTAATATTTTCTTGGACCTTCTTTTGCACGTTGGACCTCCTTTTGCATGACTAACAGCCAGTAGTCGTGTGGGCCAGCGTTTCTACAAGCTTCTGGGGTGCATTTATGTCCAGAGTTTACCGTACATTGGCTATACACTGTCAAAAAAAAAAAAAAAAAAAGTCCTGTTTGCTGTAATTTGCTGCCAGAAATTTTCTGTAATTCCGAAAAATACGTTCTATCAACGAAAAAATTACGCTAATAGAACGTATTTTTCTGAATTACAGAAAATTTCTGGTAGCAAACTGCAGCAAACAGGACTTTTTTTTTTTTTCACAGTGTACAGACTTTAAGTTCCTGTAAATTGGATGGAAGAGGAGAATGCTGACGGATACTCCTTTCCAACATGTTCCAAACATTTTCAGTTTAATTAAGATCCGGGCTTTGCAGCATCTAGAGAAACTGTTAAAAGTCAGATTGATGCTCACTGAACCAATCGCGAACGATTCATGCCACGACGTATGGTTGCATTATCGAGCACAAAGAATCCGTTAACTTCGGAGTAAAAATGTAGCATTGACGGGTGCACTTAATCTATGAACATGTTCAGGTATTGCATGGCTTTTTGGTTATCCTCAAGTAACACCAGGGGACCACTTACGTACAAGCAGAACATTCCCCGAAAGTTTGTAACAGGTTTTGCATACCTTCGCCGACAGCGAGCATTTGCACTCCTACGGGTTTCTAATTTATTGACCAGTGTGCGTACAAAACGCGTCTTGCTGAGCCAGGAATCAAACCTCTAATTCTCAGACTAGGAACTCAACCGTCTGCCATCTGAGTTACCCTGACCCTAAATCGTTTAAGAATTGTCACGTTGTGTCACGGATATAGGTTTAATTGTAGGCCTAGTTAATTTTCGCTCTCGCTAGAATTCAGTTCTCGTTAAAATTCAAAATTTTCCTTAAAAATGCATATTGTATTCAAAGGTCCAGTTTTGTTGCAGAAATGTACAAGTCTGCTGTTATTCGGAAGGTAATTTGGTCAGACTTTTAGAAAGTATAAACATTCAAAGCTGATGTAAAAAGGTGCTTTTTACCGTTATAATAAAGGGTGGGAAGTAAGGTGTACATATATATATATATTTTTTTTAATATAAAATTTCCAATAGTGCGGTAAAGTTGCCTTATGCTATTGTTAGTATGTGTGCAAAATTTTTTTGATCTGAGTTAATATCTTCAGTTGCCTCTGGGGGCGTTCATTATGCAAAATCCGTTAATTTAATCGTTTTTTTTTTTCAATATTTATTTAAAATAAGAAATTGGAATCCTTAGTTTCAATAGAGCCGAAAAATTGCCATACGGTATCTTCAGAGCGTGTGCAATTTTAGAGTCATCGAGGCAACTGAAGCCATTGACCCACATCAATAAAAATTTGCATATGCTCTAAGGATACTATTATGGAAATTTTTCGGCCTTATTTGAACTAAGGATTCCAATTTCTTTGAAAAAAACCGATAACATTAACGAATTTTCTATAATGAACGACCCCAGAGGAAACTGAAGATATTAACTCAGATTAACAAAATTTTGCACACATACTAACAATATCATAAGGCAACTTTTCCTTACTATTGGAAATTATATATATATATATATATATTTTTTATACAGCCTAGTGGAAAGTATACAGAAAAATAGGTGAATTACTGCCATTGATTTTCCATCCCTACAAAATCGTTTTCGATGTATTGATCCTCAATGGCCTTTTACCAAAATTCAAATCTATCGGTTGGTATAACCACAGTACAGTATAACCAAGTTTCTTGCACTTAGCTTTGAGAAAGAATAAAAAGGCTTAGAGGGGCGTCAAATTGACGGGCAGGTTGAGATTCTGTAAATATTCACTCATTCGGCGTTCCCTTATCGCTATTTTCGCTCAACCACAAGGACTATCACCCTTATTTTAACACTGGGCACATTGAGTCAATACTTGTGCAGAAGCTCTCATATTCACAAAAACGTTGTTAAAATATATATATAGGGTAAGTGCACCAGTGATTGACACTTTTAGAGCAATCTCTCATGTTTTTAATGTTCTAGTCATCAGAAAATATTTTTAGAAATCTTAAGTTAGTACATAGGGTATAAAAGACATTCAGAACCACATATATGTTAAAATATATACATTTGATAACATTTTTTTTATGAATTTTTATTTGACACCCACTCAATGTTCCAGTAATTGACACTGCCAGTTTTTCATCTTATCAGTAATTGACCTCCTATGTTCCAGTGTTTGACACGGCTAGTTATTCATTTTACCAGTTATTAGCACCCTATGCTCCAGTGTTTGACATAAAATGTTAATATTCTTATATGTAAAATATATGATTTTATTATTTTTGTTATTTATTAATTATTTCGGGATGACAATTACTGGAGCATGCCAATCACTGCAGCACCTACCCTATATATATATATATATATATATATATATATATATATATATATATATATTAGAAGTTGTAACACCCTATTTATCAGTTAAGAAGATTTTTATTGTTTTTTTTTTTTTTTTTTTCCTTTAATTATATTAATTTCAAGGCATAAATGACATATTTTATTTTGTTATCATTTTCAACAAGTTAAGTGTTTTATAAAAGTAAATTTAGAAAACGAGGTTTTATCATTAAACTTGCTTCAATGCCTGTTTCGTTTTATCCAATATATTTATTCCTAAAGTATGTCCTTTAAATAATTGACATAGCTATTCATGCAAAAGAAAATTAAATTCTCTAGATTGCCAAATCCTTTGTGATTTATTTTAAAGAATGTTCGTTTATGTGATTTCGCTGACAGTTAAGCATTTTTGAAAGCCTCAAGCCGTAAATAATTTCCCTGCTATCTTAACTATTATAATGTTATGCATGATTTCCAAAAATGTCTGTGGTTTAGATGCTTATGTATCAGATTGTATTACACGGTTATTAATTTTTTTTTAGAAAATGGTTTTCTACTTCAAGAAAATTTGTTCTCGACGGTATTTAATTAATAATTTTTAACTATTAATGTTAAAAATTTGTATGTTAATCGATTATTACATTAAAATATTTAACACTGTATCAAAAGTTTTAGATTTAAAATATTGGGTATTTTATAGACAAAAATGTGATTTTAACGGTAAATATATATATTCAGATATACACTCTATAACAAAAAAAGTGACGCACCAAGAAGAAGTGGAAACAAAAATTGGTAGATTGGGTGGAATTGGTGGTCCGGATGGGACAAAAATTGGTAGATGTAATGTATATGTGGAGAAAACAACAGATTACAGTTTCAGAAAATTTGAATGATTTAATGAAGAGAAAGGGCCTGACAAAGTAAACAAGTCAATAACGCATCGGTCCACTTCTGGCCCTTATGTACGCAGTTATTCGGCTTGGTATTAATTGATAGAGTTGGCAGATGTAAAGTTTCGTGCCAGATTCTGTCCAATTGTTGCGTTAGATTGGTAAAATCCCGAGCTGGTTGTAGGACCCTTTTTATGATGCTCCAAACGTCCTCAGTGGAAGAGAGATCCGGGGACTGAGCTCAACCCCACTGAGCCGCCTATTAAGGGTATTTGAAGTCACCGAAGTACCAGTTGCACGTAGGATCGACGATAATGATGAATTGGTGTTTGATTCCATCAAAACTTGTATGTATGTCAATTTGTGTTCAGACTGCATTACTCTTTCTTGGTGCGTCACTTTTTTTGTTATAGAGTATATAATAAAGTTCGTGGTAAAAAAGCGTTAAAAGAATTTAATATTGATAAAACATATATCACTGGGTTTTTTTAACTGTTCTTTTTTAATCTCCAATACTTTCTCGAGAAACAAATGTATTTGTTTTCTAAAATGAACTCGCTCAACCTATTCAAAGTTACAATAAACAAGAAATAGATCTTAAAAATAAATAAATAAATAACTCTTAAATTTTAATCAGATAAATATGTACACTGTTATACACTGATGTGCAAAAATTAAGGATTAAGCTAAAAAATCAGCATAAAAGTGACACAAAGCAATAGAATGACCGACAGACCCGTCATGATATAAGACTATAGACTTGTATAACAGAACATATACATTAATGGATTATGATGTAGCGGGAGAAGACATTTTTAAACAAGTGTGTATACCGAGACACCTAAGAAACTTGATACATCCGTACCAAGCCTGCAGTAGGAAATGTTGATTAGACAAATAGTAATCCTGTATTTGAATAAATCAAAGGGCTGGATAATGTCACCAAAATGGTGGAGCTTTCACAGCCACACGAGAAATGCTACCTAACTGTTCATTTAGTTCACTAGAAGTTTTTCTACCTCTTTCGACATTTTAAAACTAGTAGTATTGTCATTTAGTTCGTATACCAAAACAACTGAGAAACTGGGTACATTCGAAGAAAGCTTGCAGTAGGAAACGTTGATTAGATAAATAATAAGCCTCTATTTGTATAAATCAAAGAGTGGGATTTTGTTTCCAAAATTGTGTACCTTTACAGCTGCACGAGCTACCTAAGCTTCCTTCACTTCACTAGATGTTTTTCCTTCCTCCTTCGACTGAAAAGCGGGAGACTGTCAATATTTTTGTTGTAGGAAACGGTCGGCTTTAAAGGCCATAAATATAGAAAGAGATTGAGCCTGCCGATCGGCGGATGTTGCACCGAATGTATTAACTCTGGCCGCCTATAGACCGCCAAAGTTGGCTCCCTATTGAGGGAGGGACCGCTAACTAATACCTTTTGAGACTAATATATTTGAAATGTCTTTATTGTTTACTACTACCGCTATTAATTTCTTCAGTTCTTCTGAAGCGCCAACGAAATAAGAACATTGTCGCTAAAAATAATAAACTTTTACCGCGACGAACAAAAAATCTTTTAAATGTTGCATTTAGAATCTCTGATATTAGATCTGATACAAAATCTAAATGCAAGCCTTTTGGTTGCCAAAAATTGACTACATATGTATTTCTGTAGACAATTCTTTCTCTGACAATTGTATTTTATGTCGAAAGGTCCACACAAATCTATTTCGATGTTTAGAATTGGCGAATTAGGTGACTTATTCCGGAGGAAAATTCTGCATACTTGACATTCATTCATCCGTTTGGTCTTAAAACATTGAACATACTCACGCATTACACTTTTCATCATATTTTGACAGCGCCTGGACACCAATATTAATGTTTGACCGTGTTTAAAAGTGCTTGGGTCCCACATAAAAATCTCATTTATGAAAATATTAAAAAATAATTTAAGTTAATTTGTTTCCTGACGGTAAAACGCTAGCGTTTTTGCTTTTAACGTAAATTTCAGTTTTCCAGACGACCGCTAATTTTGATAAATCCTGTATTATTTGAAAAGGTATTAAGAAATCTTAACTTATTGATTTCTAAGCTGGAGATTCCACTAAGTTGGATTTATAAGCCCTCTAAATCCACAATTTCTGGAGGACAGCTGGTTTCTTGAGACTTCCGAAGAAGAATGATTCCTGCTAAGGAAATTTATTATAGGCAAAGATGACTTTGAAATTTTCCAACTTAAAATTCTACTCTTATTCCTAAATCTGAAAATATATGCTACAATTCTAATTACTTTGAAATAATTATTAATTAAACTCAAAATATTAGATAGAATACAATTAGATTGATAAATAGAAAAATTAGAATTAATAAATGCTTTAAATTCAAATTTCAACGTTTTTTGGTCCACAGTTTGTAATTGAGATTTTAATTACTGCATGCCTCTTGCATTTTGCATGGCATGTGATCTGTAGCGGAATGATGATGTGATGTGATGTGATGTGATGTGATATCATGTGATCTGTGGTGGCATGAACTAAATTGCAGGTTTCGTCCATGCCACTACAGATCATATGACAAAATATCAATCGCTTCTAATCCTCTAGAAACGACATCAGTTGGAAAAGTATCTTTCCACTCATAAGTACAGCAAGTTATTGTATCAACGCCACACTGTTGCTCACAAAAATGTTTAGCAAATGTGGTGATTTGGAATCCTATCAAGAGAAATAGTCCACAATATTTTGCTATATACCTCAATGTTTAGAGCAGGTAGCGCTTTGGGAATCAGATTCGAGAGCAACAGATATGTGAACTACTCAAGCATGGAAACTGAGACTGTCTTTATAGAAGCTAGAGAACCTATGAGAGGGTTGACAAAGCGAGTCTACTTCTCATCGGCATCAAAATTTTTTGACAAAAATCTATATTTAAAAATGTTTTTCATGGCTTTAAATCACTGTGCTCGAAAAAGATTATTACCAAAAATCAATGATATCTGAAATATTTTGTCGTTGATATTGACTAAAATGTGTTCGAATTTTTCTACCAAAACCCACTTTAGAAAAAAACTGTCTGCTACAAGCATGCGCCGTAGGGTAACTTAACCATTTGTCGTCTCTATCGTTGGAGGCTCTCTTATAGGGGTGACATGAGATCTTTCTTTACAGAAATCAAGCAGTAGGGGTCCCATCCACCTGAAATCTCTGAACATAAATTGCAGTTCCATAGGCTGCTGAGTATGCATCAGCGAAGCCAAGGATGGCTATGCAATTCTTATCCAACAGTGTCTAAAAAGTCTCAAGTTTACAGGGGTGATTGTGACTCGAAGGTAAAAAGCCTGAAATTTAGAGCCTCAAATTAGATAAAACCCAAAATATCAAATAATACTCAAACTATTTAGGCCAGAAGCCCTCAATCTTTCTACATTTCATTCACATATCACCTGGATGACAAATGAACAACCAATGAAAACAAAAAATAACTTTATAGAAAATAAAGTATGCATATGGGTTAGAAAAAACCCTGAAATCAGGGGGAAATCCTGAACACAAACACCCCTGATTTATTAATTTCGAGAGAAGGGATATGAAATTAATGTACTCTTCAGCCATTGCATTCATCATTATCCATAACATCATGTTCCAGTCTAATTTAAAGAACCAGAGTCTCTATATGAAGACCTTTGCCTTTGATAATACAGTTGTGATTATGCCAAAGACGGTCAAATAATTTTGAAGTTATAAAAACACATTTCGCTTGCGGTAAAAGTCCAAGAGTACCATGACACACCTAAAATTTTATTGAACAACTTGCTGATCGATCATCTAAATTATAGCCAGAATCAACTTTATTTTCTGACGTAAGTAATTCAAGGCGATTTACACACTATTTGCGAAGTTTCATTTTACATAGTTTTAAAAATTCATAGAGTTGTGCCTGAAGTATTTTGCAGTTTTCAAGCTACAATTATTTCTATAGCATATCGACAATATAAAAATTTATTAAGGCAAAGGACGATGCTGAATTATCAGATTCATCCGATGTTAATTGTTTCAAGGCGTGGGTAGTTTTAATTTTGTAGATTTAGAAAATATAAATTCTGTAGGAAAGTTGCTTATTTTATTTTATTTTTATTTTTAATTTTGAGTGTGCAACTCTGAACCTTATTTTACAATATTTTTCCTTTAAATTTAGAAATATTATCCAAAATTATGTATATTTTCTCTTTCTGTTATTTTCTTTCTAAACAATAAGTAGTCAGTAATATTCACTTCTTGTATAATTTTTTCCTGAATTTTATTCAAAAATATATGTAAATATATTAAACACATCTTTCATATAGTTACACAAAGTACGCTATACAATTAAACATTTTTAAATAATTACACACTAAGGAAAATTAAATTCTTAACATAGTCTGTCTTTTACGATCAATCTCAAAAGAATGCTCAGCTGTTTTATTTTGTTCAGAGTAAAGAATTTTGAAAGCCTCAAGCCTCAAATAATTTTCCGTCTATCTTAACTATTATAACATTATACATGATTTTGAAAAATTCTTTTGCTCTGGATGCTTCTACATCAGGATATTTCGAGTTTATAACTTTTCGTTTCAAAGTGATTTTGTAATTTCAGAGTAATGTGTAACCTCAAAGTTATTTAGTAATTAACTATGTTTGATAAAAGGAAGAAACATGTATTGTTAAAATAGTTTATAAAGGGTAAAATGTTTAACAATTATAAATTTATTCAAGATTTTAGCAAATTCCTTTGCTGTGGATGCTTTTACATCAGAATATTTTGAGCTTGTATTTGTTTCTTTCAAGGTGATGTTATAATTTAAGTGTAATATCTGTCTTCAAAGTTATTTATTTAGTATCTATGTTTGAAAAAACAAGGAAAAAGCCTATATTATTGTATTAGTATACAAATGGTTAAAGGTTTAATTATTATGTCAAAATGGTAAAATATCAAGAATGTCAATTATCAAAAAATAATTTTATTTATCACAATATATTTTAATTAGTCAAAATTGATAGTTCATTTCGTAAAGATGGATATGTACCTAAATTGATTTTGGAAATATTTTTAATTCGGTAGAACACTTTAAGCTCATTAAACAAAAGTTGAAAAGCAATTATTTATTTCAAAAACGAAAGTATTGAGAAAATATGAGCTTACATTTCTGAACACTTTGGCGTCCCATATTGCTACCTTCTTAATATTTTATTTTTGTATATTGGTCATTTTTCTCTCTGTAAAAGACTTGTATTAGTAATTTAATTAGTATGATGCAAAAAATCATGTTTGTAACACATTTTGTAATTTTAATTTGTACTTTTAATGAAAAATTAAAGAAAAAGAAAATTAAAGAAGCAAGAGTTAAATTGAGGCAGGTTCTTCTTGTGGAAAAGAAATTATGTCACAAGTTCTGATATATTCTCGGGCGATTTTCACACTAATCACTACATACAATAACCTTAGAAATTATTCTATAAAAATAAGCAATATGTGTGCAAATATTTTTTATAGCAATGCCATCAATATTTCACCGGAATATTCATCTGCCCAAAGAAAAGTCGTATTATTTCTCAATGCACTCTAATGTAGACTAAGTATACTATTTATTTTTGCCATACTTCCTTTATAATTATAAACTGTACACTGTTTTTTTCCCAGTTAAAAGAAAGAAGTGCACTGAAAATTATGCAAATTATTTAATACTCATGAATTCTTAACCATTTTAAAGTTTGCATTTTTAAAATTCTCTGTCTGTCTCTCTCTCTTTCTTTCTCTCTCTCTCTCTCTCTCTCTCTCTCTCTCTCTCTCTCTCTCTCTCTCTCTCTATATATATATATATATATATATATATATATATATATATATATATATATATATATATACAGCCGGTAACCCGAGCACTAGCAAAAATTCCTATGTAAAAAAAGTACACTTCATACGGTTTTGTTGAATAAATCCCTGTTGAATCCTGTTCCTAGTCAGTGTAAGAACATGATTCGATAAGGATTTATTTAACAAAACCGTACGAAGTGTACTTTTTTTACAGAAGAATTTTTGCTAGTGTTCGGACACTTTTGTTGCCGACTGTATACATGTATAATATACACATATATATATATATATATGTTAGTATATAATTCAGTTATTTCATAGAATAACTAGGTATTTCATGAAATAACTAGACAAGTCAGTTAAAGTATATAATAGATAAAAAATTTCACATTTTACCTTGTTATTCTATGAAATAACTAGTTACTGTATGAAATAACTAATGACAGACTTTTATAGTATAAAATGAACAATTTCAAAATTATTTTATAAATTAATTGATCATAAATTCATGTACGCAAAGCGTACAGCGTGCTTAATACTGCCTGCTGCAGTACAAAATTGTGCATACTTTTCAGATTCATGCATTTTAAGATAGGAGTATCCAGTAATTTTTTTTTTTCATGTACGCAAAGCCTACAGACGTTCGAAATACTAGCTTCTGCAGTAAAAAATTATGCATACGTTTCAGATTCGTGCATCTTGAGATAGGGGTATCCAGTGATGTTTTTTTTTCGGTTTTCATGTACGCAAAGCGTACAGACGTTCGAAATACTGCCTGCTGCAGTACAAAATTGTGCGTATGTTTCAGATTCGTGCATCTTGAGATAAGGGTATCCAGTGATGTTTTTTTTGGTTTTAATGTACGCAAAGCGTACAGACGTTCGAAATACTGGCTGCTGCAGTACAAAATTGTGCGCATGTTTCAGATTCGTGCATATTGAGATAAGGGTATCCAGTGATGTTTTTTTTTTTGTTTTCATGTACGCAAAGCGTACAGACGTTCGAAATACTGGCTGCTGCAGTAAAAAATTGTGCATACGTTTTAGATTCGTGTATCTTGAGATAGGGGTATCCAGTGATTTTTTTTTTTTGGTTTTCATGTACGCAAAGCGTACAGACGTTCGAAATACTGGCTGCTGCAGTAAAAAATAGTGCATACGTTTCAGATTCGTGCATCTTGAGATAGGGGTATCCAGTGATGTTTCTTTTGGTTTTCATGTACGCAAAGCGTACAGATGTTCGAAATACTGGCTGCTGCAGTACAAAATTGTGCATACGTTTCAGATTCATGCATCTTAAGATAGGGATATCCAGTGATGTTTTGTTTTTGGTTTTTATGTACGCAAAGCGTACAGACGTTCGAAATACTCGCTGCTGTATTACAAAATTGTGCATACGTTTCAGATTCGTGCATCTTGGGATAGGTGTATCCAGTGACTTCTTTTTTGGCTTTCGTGTACACAAAGCGTACAGACATGCGTTATACTGGTTGCTGCAGTACACAATTTTGCATATTTTTGAATTTCATGTTTTTAAGTAAACTTTTGTACTGCAGCAGCCACTATCACACACGTCTGTATGCTTTGCGTACACGAAAGCTAAAAAAGAAGTCACTGGATACCCCTATCTCAAGATGCACGAATCTGATGCGTATGCACAATTTTGTAATACAGCAGCCAGTATTTGGAACGTCTGTATGCTTTGCGTACATGAAAAGAAAAAAAAAATCACTGGATACCCCTATCTCAAGATGCACGAATCTGAAACGTATGCACAATTTTGTACTGCAGCAGCCAGTATTTCGAACGTCTGTACGCTTTGCGCACATGAAAACCAAAAAAAACATCACTGGATGCCCATATCTCAAGATGCACGAATCTGAAACGTATGCAAAATTTTTTACTGCAGCAGCCAGTATTTCGAACATCTGTACGCTTTGCGTACATTAAAAAAAAATCACTGTGGGTACTCCTCTCTCAATGTGCAAGTGTCTGAAAAATATGCAAAATGTTGTGCTGCAGCACCGCTAAAATAACCGGTAAATGTGGTAAATATCGAATAATTAATCACATTCCCCAAAATTTAGCGTCGATTATGCATAATCATTTCATGCTTTAACGATCAAGTAATGGTTATTCTATAGAATAACTAGTTAAATCATAGAATTCAATAATATTATATACTTTAACTGACTTGTCTAGTTATTTCATGAAATACCTAGTTATTCTATGAAATAACGGATTTCATGCTTTAACGGTAACATATATATGTATATACATATATACAGTCTTATTACTTGTATCATTGTTCTATTCATTATATAATTGATTCACTATTACTATTCATTATATTATCTATTCATTATATTATCATTATATTATTGATAACATTGATACTATTTATAACAATTAATTATAAGTTTATTTTTGTATATATATATTTAATACATCAAAAGAATGATATTGCAATTTTCTATTATTGCACGTTGAGGATTATAAATTAATTTCTGCTGTTTTTCAGGGGCAGAATTATGCTCTTTTATATGCAAGTAGTATCTTTCTGCGTGTAATTTAAATAGTCATATATATATATATATATATATATATATATATATATATATATATATATATATATATATATATATATATAAATAATACCATGCATTGTACATCTAGTTGAAATTCTATACTTTTAAAGTCTTGCACTTAAAATTTATACAAGTAACGCTAGATGCATGATATTAAGAATTAGATTTAGATTAAAATAAAAATAAATAAATAAATAAATAAATTCTTTTTTAATCTTCATTATCAAAACGGAACTTCCAAAATTGCTATTCCCTAATCCAAAATTCCAATCAAATATTTCCCTCTAAATATAGTAGCTTTGTGTTTCTGTATGCAAAAAAAATTCTGTTGTGTTCCATTTGAATATTGAAACAAAACTTCAGTACAAATGTGCTCGTATGAAAGTATTAAATTTGTAATAATGATCGTATTTTTTTTTTTTTTAATCATTTATGTTAACAAATAAGGAATACTATTTTTCTTGCGGCGAGTAATAATAATTACCTAGCTGCGAGCTTCGTAATCTATACTCCTTAAAAGTATATTCCCCCCCCCCAAAAAAAAAAAAAAAAAAAAAAGGCAATAGAAATGGTTTGCTAAGCGAACCGTAACTTTGCATTAATATTCGTAAATATATAACAGACAATTAACACATGAAGAAATTTTTTTTATATTATCATCAAAGAATATCTTGATAAGGAAATTAAAAGAAAAAAAAAAAAAAAAAACATTATTACTCGTTTATAGTATAATATTATTATACTTATAGTATAATTATTTACACTTTATAGTATAATTACTCTTCGACCACTATTCTTGAGACCATGGAAAGTGTAAAAAACATAAAGATAAATTTTCAGAATATAAAGAGAAGCCAAACCGGTTTATAATTTAGAATTTAATCTCTGAGAAATTAGCCACGTGCGCAGAGATTTTTCAGAGGGGACACCAGGAGGTGTTTTTTTTTTTTTTTTTTTTTTTAGCACGACAGGACTATTTCTTTCAATATGGCATTTTGCGTCGTTAGCAATTTATAGTTTTCGATTTGGAAAATGCCTGTCAATATCCAATTTTAGCATTTAATTTCTTACTTTATCTTAAAATATTTTGTGAAATCCGCAAAAACTTTATTTATATATATATTTTTTTTTTCAATTCCCATCGGTGAGGTTTGAACTCACAACCTTCGGGTTCGTAGTTGTGTCCTCTGACCACAGATCCAACGGGTCTCGGCTGAATATTTTCTCATTATTTAGACTAGTGTTTTCAGATTTTATTATTATTATTATTATTATTATTATTGAAAAAGTGTTAAAATACAAATATAAATAGTCCTGTCGTACTAAATTAAATTCTGTCATATATTTTATCCATAGTTTTTTTAATTTTTTACTTTTATTTATTTTTCTTTTTTAACTCCTTGAGAAATCTTAAGTGCAATACATGGTCTGTTGCGTGCGTTGACGAGACGAGCCTGGACAGTAAGTAGGAACTGAAAGCCTAGACAGGACGTCCTAAAAATCATGGAAAAGTACTATGAGTCCGGCAATTAGTAATAAAAAAAAATCTTAAACCTTGTACTATAAATGCTATGCAGGATGAATTTCCGGTGTCAGTTGTTTAATTCAATACGACAGAATTTTTCCACCAACATAGTATTAACCAATTCATCTGGTTTTTGTTGGATTTTTTTCTCCATAAAAGATTACCCTTAGCTACAATGTTATAAAGATATGTAAAGCTCAGTATGATAAATATATATATATATATAATTCATCATCTTTAAAGTGTCTTAAGCTAAATATGATAAAAGGCATTAGTTAACAGTTACTTCACGTCATAATATTTGCTTAGAACTGAAGTATAATTAAGTAAAGTATTATCCAATATAAAATGCTTAGTTTTGTAGAAATTGTCTACTGTTTTCATATGCTAAAAATGGAAAGCATTGTTAGGGTTAGTATAATGATTTATACGTGATCCATAACCATGCATGCTCCCGTAAACAAATTATAAACATCAATGTACTGATGCTTACTAGCTGCATTAGTGACTTCAATGTCACACCTGATTACGAGTGTTGCTTAATTACACTGCTCTGCATGAAAATTGCACAACAATACCATTTTTGAAAATTCTTATGTAAGATGACCTCCTGAATTTGGATAGGACGCCCATTTTGCCCTATCACCCACCTTTTTTTAGGGACGGCCCTCTATTTTTATCACTTTTTGGTAATTTTATGGCTGCAAATTTGATTTTTAGGATGGATGGAGGAGAAGGATTATTTTAACTGGTAAATATCTTTTGATGGGCTACAGAGTTGGAGAATTCTAAAACATGAACATTTGCGGCAAGAGGAAAATTTAAGGGAGGGGATTATATATTACATTTCTTATATTTTTTTTATCTATTGATAATATTATTTATTAAACTTTATATATTTTTCTGTTTTTCATTGTTAAATTAATTCTTTTTCATTCTCCAAATCAAATTCATGGCCATAAAATTACCGAACAATGATAAAAATTGTAGGAGGGGGTGGTGTCCTGAGAAAACGATGGTTGACTGGGCAAAATGGGAGTCATATTCGGATTCAGGAGGTCATTTTACATAAAAATCAGCAAAAATGGTATCAGGGGTCGATTTTTTTTTTTTTTTTCAGTGTAGTGTTATTTTTTCGAACCAAATATTGTACGTTTTATTAAATTTATTGCGTTTGTTTACCTAGTTATTATTCTTTATATAGTCATCTCTGTCTGCTACAAATCGAGCGGGATGCCATTCGATTGTCTTTAATTAATTTATTTATTTTAATAGAGTAACTATTTTAATGAAACAATCTCAATACATAACAAATGATGCTTTATACGGTTTTTTTTTTCCGTACTGGTGTCTGACCCCCACTATTTCGCATGCTTCAGGTCTGCTGTGATATCATAACTAGAAGAGTAAGAAGAGAGAATAAATATGTACATTTTATTAGGTGCATTCTTTTAGCGTAGCATCGGCGATCTCCCTTTCCTTGGCTGAAAAATAGCCGCATTTACTTACAATTGGCATCCGTGAATAAACATTCTATAACACTTTCATCTCTTAAATCGTATTTTTATGAAATGAAATTTTCATCCAATTATGTCACTTTTTAAAAGAAAATTTATCAGATTATTGGGCAAAAACCTGTTCTTAATATTTAATCTTTTATATAAATTTTATTACCTAATTTAACCTTTTACATAAATTTTGTGAGATTTTTTTTTTTTTTTTTTTTTTTTGTTATTATTGTTATTTTTTCTTAAAGCCATAAATATATAAGCATTTGAATTATTCGTTTCAAACAAAAATCTGCTTATCTAAATAAGAATAATAATGATAATAATAACTATTTATCTGTTACACTGCATTTTTCACGTTTAATACTGAAACTAACACATATATAATGTATTTTAATTTTAAATAATTTTAAACTAGTAATAACTGTTGATATTGCTTAAAAATATTGGTTAGAAATTAAACATAATATAAAATCTGTATATCTAAAATTGTACTAGAAAGTTTTCTTCTAAAGCATGATTTATGAATTATGAAATTGTCACACACTCATCGCTTTAGACACACATCAAATATAATCTTTTCTTCTTCATTCAACAGAAATTATCGACGTCAATCGTCCTTTTCAAAAACTATTCCCGACTCTATCAAAAGTTCCCTGATTGCCGGATTTGAATATGCAGTCTGACTAGACGTCTAGTTACCCATTGCGGAAACTTTTACGTCTGAAAAGGAACGAAAACGGATTAATACACACATTCCGGAAAGCACTATATTTCTGTTCCTTCCAATCAATACTAATTACTGAAGCGGAATGATATCTGAGGAGTGAAGCGGTTACTTCTGTCCCGTCCGAAGTTGATACCTTGTTGAGTTGAGAGGTTCTTCTCCTTCACCCCTCTTCTCTCACTCTTTCTCAGATGCAGTGCTCTGGCTGTTGCACGGTTGTTCTAGATCTCCGGAAAGTTGTCAGGAGCGTTTGTTAATTCCCTTGAAAAGAGAAGCGTGAGTCCGTGCCTTATCAGTATTTCGGATTTCCAGGAATGAGGGGCTGACATTCAGTGAATTTAACAGGAAAGAATAAGGAAAATGTAAAGCAAACTTCAATTTTCTTCGCAAATAATTGTGTAATTTCACGTTTACGCTGATATTTCATATAGCAATATCAATATGTAATGAAATATTTTTTTTTTTTTTTTTTTCATTTTAATAAGTTTTTTTTTTTTTTTTTTTTTTTTTTTTTTTAATTACTTTATTTAAATTCTTTCTTTCTTTTTTTTTTTTTTTAAGACAAAATCTAAATAAATAATTTTAATACTTTTATTTATTTATTTATTTATTGGTTGACTGTTCATCATAGATTTTTTAAAAATTTCATAACGATTCCAAGTTAACGTATATACAGTCGGCAGCAAAAGTATCCGAGCACTAGCAAAAATTCCTATATATAAAAAAAAAAAAAAACACTTGATACTGTTTTGTTAAATAAATCCTTGTCGAATCATGTTCTTAGACTGACTATGAACATAATTCGACAAGGATTTATTTAACAGTATTAAGTGTACTTTTTTTATGTAGGAATTTTTGCTAGTGCTCGGATACTTTTGTTGTCGACTGTATCTACAGTTGGTAACAAAAGTGTCCGAGCACTAGCAAAAATTCCTATGTAAAAAATGAACACTTCATACGGTTTTGTTAAATAAATCCTTGTCGAATCCTGTTCTAAGTCAGTGTAAGATCATGATTCGATAAGGATTTATTTAACAAAACCGTATGAAGTGCACTTTTTTTACATAGGAATTTTTGCTAGTGTTCGGGCACTTTTGTTGCCAGCTGATGTACACATTAGAATATTGGCGTTAGATTGGAAGTCATGTCTGGTGGTTATCCGAAGAAATACTTTCATAATTTTGATCATTTGTGGAAGATATAGTTTCCCAGCTTCGGTACACCCAAGAGGTACAGTCGGTAACAAAAGTGTCCGAACACTAGCAAAAATTCCTATGTAAAAAAAAGTAGAGTTAATACTGTTTTGTATAAATCCTTGTTGAATCATGTTCATAGTCAGTCTAATAACACGATTCAACAAGGATTTATTGAACAAAACAGCATTAACTTTTTTTTATATAGGAATTTTTGGTAGTGTCCGGACACTTTTGTTACCGACAGTATTATTTGTACGAAACATGGAGAACTTTGCGGCCACGATGGAATTTAGGTGCACCAATGATGTTTAGTATACACAACGGTCTTGCTGCAGGATCGAGTATCGAACCCTCTAGATCACCGATCATAATCGCACATCTACGAAGATCAAACAATTTTACGAATCTTGTCCGATTTTGAACGATATTGATCAATGTTCGACATATAAATTCGAATTTTCGAAAAGGTTAGACAGATAGTTCAATTTACATTTAATTTTATTCTTCAAAAAGGAAGGAAGGACAGAAGGGAATTTTAGAAACATTATAAATGCTGTAAACTGGTATACAATGCATAGGGCATGTTTTGATGTACTATGATATTAATAAAATGGTATAATGTGTAATACTGACCGGTATGAGAAACACCGATATCGGCCGATGCTAATGTAGTGGTTTGCAGTAGAATTTCTTTCTTTTTTTTTTTTTTTTAAGGAGTTTATATATATATATATATGTATGTTAGGTGACGCTGGTGCTTTGATTTAATAAAATGGCAAATGTAACAAAATTAATGAGCCGCGAAAATTTTGAAAACAAAAGACATTTTATTGATTTGTGTTTGATCCCTTGAAGGATATTTTATTTGTTTTTTTGCTATTTTTCCTTGCAAAGAGCCACCTGTTAGATATTTTTTGAACTTTTTATAAAATATATATTGTGCACATATCTTGAAACATATGCCGTCGGCAGCAAAATTTTTCGAATGCTAGCAATAATTCTCATGTAAGAAAAGTACACTTAATACTGTTTTTGTTAAATAAATCCTTGTCGAATCATATTCTTAGTCAGTCTAAGGCTAAGCACACATGATTCGTTAAGGATTTATTGAACAAAACAGTATTAAGTGTACTTTTTTTTTTTTTTTTTAATACATAAGATTTATTACTAGCGCTCGAACAAATTTGCTGACGACTTTAGATGTAATTCACTTTTAATGGCATTTCACCCAATTTTTAGCTATTGAAGGCTGTTTATTCGGGAAGTTCAATATTTACAACCCCGCATAATTAAGTGCTTTTCAATTATTAAAAATGCATCGTTATCTATAACTTCAATTTAAATTGAGAATAACCCAATCTAGCAAAGTTGTATTTTTACATTCATGTTAAATGAATAGATTAGACTTCAAATTGTAGCTAAAATTTGCGATAATCCAATTATATACGAGGTGTGGCTATTAAATAACGAGACTTTTGCTGCTACAGATGAACTATGCGCCAAATCCGAACGACCGACAGCTGTGCAGCGTAAAGCCTTCTCTTCCGATTGCAGAGCCTCCCGTGTTTGTAGAGAAATCAGTCTGGCCGTAACCTTCGTTTGTGTAACAGGTGTTTGTTTCGTTTTGCCGAAAACGTGATAAGTGTAAAAGTAGACTAACGAATTGTCGTGAAATTTAACGTGAAACTTGGTAAATCCGCAAGTGAAACTTATTTTTTATTAAAACAAGTGTATGACGATAAGTGTTTATCACGTGTGCGAGTTTATGAATGGTCCAACTGTTTCCAAGATGGCTGAAAAGACTTTGGAGACGATGACCGAAATTCAAAGCGATGATGATCCTTTTTTTCGACATTCGTCGTATTGTGTGCCTTCACTGGGTTCCTGAATGTCAAAGTATTAATCAAGATTACTATCTTGAGGTGCTTGCTCAACTCCATGAAGGGGTAAGGAAAAAACAACCCGAATTGTGGAAGAAAAAGTCATGGATTCTCCATCGAGACAACGCGCCGGCTCACGCGTCATTGTCTGTCAAGACGTTTCTAGCCAAATAGAGTATCCCAGTTTTTTAGACCATCCGCCTTATTCGCCTGGCCTGGCCCCATGTTACTTTTATCCGTTCCCCAAAGTTAAATCTGCATTAAAAGGAACAAGATTTGAGTCAGTTAAAGCTGTGAAAGGAAAAGCGGCACGCCTCATGCAGGAGCTCACAGGACAATACTTCCAGCACCGTTTCGAACAATGGAAAATTCGCATGGAGCGTTGTAGGGATAGAGGAGGGGTGTATATTGAAGGTGATAATAACTAAATTTGTATACATTTAAAATAAAATGTTTTACAGCAATAGTCTCGTTATTTAATAGCCACACCTCGTATATTAGGTCGTTGCAAAAGTTCGTGCGGACGCGGATCATTTTATTGCCTCCATAGACGAGAGCTTCTATTATTGCCGTGGTATACATTTGTTACCCGAAAAATAATGGAGAGTATTTTGATTAAAAATTGTCATTTGATTTGATGTATTTTTATGAAATGAAGCAATAAAAAACCGCACGAATTTATGCAAAGACCTAATATATACAGGGTTATTATAATTAAAGCTATGATCTCAAAACGCTATAATTTTAAAACTACAGGTCAGAATGGTTTGATATTTTACCAGAACAATAGTTAGGTGATGAAATTTTATTTGGCAGAGGTTGGTTGATTGGGTTGGTTTGTTGGTTGGACTGGTTGGTTGGTTGCGTCACGCTAGTGCTGTGCAACGGGTTAGATCTGGCATCTGATTATCTATCTTGTTAGATCTATTATCTTATCATGGGTTAGATCTATATAGATGGGTTATATGTGGTTACGTATGGGTTATATCCATATAGATCTAACCCATGATAAGATGATAGATCTAACCAGATTGATTATGAGACTGACGCGCTGCCTACTGCGCTACCGAGGCTTAACCAGATAGATAACCAGATGATAGATCTAACGCATTGTGTAGCACTAGTGCGACGCAAAACACAACCAACCAACAATTGCCAAAATAATTTCCTCGCCTAACTATTGTTCTGGTAAAAAATCAAACAATTTTGACCTGTAGTTTTAAAATTATATTTTGAAATCACAAATTTAATTATAATCACCCTGTATATACAATAATGTTTTACTTACCAAAGTATAACCTATTTAACTCAAATTTGTGATATTTTGGGTTGTACCACTATTTCGAGAAACGAGCAAACGGTAAAAACACGTGGCATCTTTCAATTTTTATTCGTAACATTAGTCTTTCAATCTCATGTTTTGTTTTATCTTCATTGTAACTTAACGATTTAGATGTTTCGTTTTTGTGCATGCTCCAGTAATGTTCTATATTGTTAGTTAAAAATAAAGAAAAAAATCACTTTACTTACTACAATAATTTAAAGGATCTTGTGTGCATCAATAATAAAAGAAAATAAGTTTTTTACAAGTAGAGAAAAAGAGATGATCCTGAATAAAAATAAAAATACCTTATAACGTATTTTAAAACTATACACGAGCTGGATATACATAAAATAAACTTAAACTTCCTTATCTATTTCATTTGTAAGAGACGATAGTGAACGATTGTGTGTATTACAATTAGTAATAATTTACATTACATTACACCCACATATTTTACCCTACTGTAGTCTTAATCAATGAATTATATAATTAAATAACAAATAGTTTGAAATAAAAATTGATATGAAAAGTCTTTCAGAAGCTCTATATTTAACTTGTATAATAAACAAACACTCCAATACACTCACAATCATTGTCTCTTCACAAATATTTAGTAACTAAAGAACTTCTGGAATATCTACTTTAATAATATGTAAAACACTTAAGCACGTTAATTGGTGTTCTTGAATTGCTTTATACTGAATTATTATTATTTTTTTTTTAAGTTAATAATAATCTTTTGATAAAATGAGTTCTATTTTAGATCGCACTACACAGAGAAAAAATATATATATATATATATATAATATTCATCTAATAAGGGGTCATTTTCTAAATCCCCTAAACTAGAAATATAATAGATTTCCGAGTTATGCGTATAAGGCACGACAATAAGCTGAATAGACGAAATGATCGAGAATTTCTGGTCTACACATTTCTAGATGGAGAAACAATAGTCTGAATAATTTGAATCCTTTGTATCGCGAGAAATTCTAGTTCGATTTTCTAGAATTACGCCATAAACTAAGATTATAGTAGCTAAAACTCGCCTCTTGTGTTCACATTTATTTGCAGAGATTTTTAATTTTGACATCGATAATATACACAAACACTCTAGAATTTTAATAGAGGTTTCTAGAACTCGCTTTCAAAGGGGATTAGAATTTATATGGATGACATGGAACTATTTTTTATTAAAGCCACAATCTGGATTCTAGATGTCAGTTACAGAATTTTTTCTCAGTCTATTGTTATTTGTTATCGTAAACTATAATTGTGTTAAAAGATATTATAACAACTTGCAATAACTATTACATAAAATCGAGGAATTTAAGATGTTAAAATTGAATAAAATAAATCAGCTTTGGTTTCAATTTCAATAGTTTAAATAATTTCTTGACATGGAATGTTTAAACGTAAGTTATTTTAACGTCTATAAAGTTGTTACATAATTTTAAGTAAATTTTAAATAAGTTTACGTAAACTGTAGATATATTATGTTTCCAAAGTTTACAGGCTATAATTCTAATAAAATACATTAATTCAAATGTCACTATAACTGTTAAGAGTAAAAATCTTTTTTTTTTTTTTTTTTTTTTTTTTAAGGACTTTAGTAGAAATTTCTAGAAACGAAGTACTTAATGTTTTGTAAAAACAAACTCTTGTTTGTACCTAAAACAGAATTATTCGTATGCAGGTAAGCTTTAATAATAGGAGTTTTTCTTGGTTTTCCGTAACTTGCTTGAATATGGCTTGGACTCATTAGAAAAACAACCCCGATGATGGGCATTCCTACCAGGTTTATGAACCCATTAAGTCATAACCGACGATAACTGTGATTAAATTATATATATACAGTAAACTCCCGATTATACGCGGTGAACGGGGAATAGACAACCGCGGATAATCGAACCAGCGGATAATCCGCAAAATGATCAAAAATGGGATATAAATAAACACATAAAGCCTTTTGAGCAATACTATTTAATTAACAGTTAAGCATGGCCTACATATACAATTTAACATACTAATAAAAATTTCTACTTACATTTTGCTCTATTTTTTAACAAAAAATCGGTCAAGCATTTTTGTTTTTTGTACTAAAACACTTTTTCTTCATTTGCGATTGCAGTTTCTTTATCAGCATTTTGTCACAAGTGATACATCGTCCTGTTCCTCGAGATATTTTATAAGTCCATCTGCATGTGCTAGGGCTGCTCATCCTCTGCTCAGTTTTATCTCCTTCTGCATCTTCTTCTTCACTATCTTCTGAAACTGGGTCTAATGCTTGGCCCACAATTTGTTCATCTATAAGGAGTTCAATACCTGGATCATTGGCGTCACAATTAATCCACTGTTCAATGTTTCCTTCCTTGACTTTTTCTACTCCAGTAACAGATTTAGCTAAATTTACCAAATCATGAGCAGAAAGTTCTTCCTCCTCTATAAACTCTACCAAAGTACTTTCTACATTTGGTAAATGTTTTCTTCAAGACCTTACCAAAGTATTCTGCTTAACTGCCTCCCAAGCAGGGTGTATGCCATAAATGCTGTCAAGAATCGTGTAATATCTCCAAAAGTCTTGAAGGTCATTACTCTCTTCGATCTTTTTGTGTAATAAGTTTGTACTGTATTTTTAAATTCATTTTTAATTCAGGCCCTTGAGGACCGCGGATAATCCGCCCGCCGATAATCGGGAGTCTACTGTTTATATATATAATAAGTATTTCGTGTGTACAAAATGTTCACACCTAAGAGTTTCATCTTTCGAATCTGGCAAACAAGAGGTGTCAGGCTTGATTCCAGGTTGAGTTTCTCAGCCTAGCCTGTTTGGTAGCTTTCCATCGCATTACCCGGAATTGTCGTAAATACGGGGTGTGACGCATTAGAAAAACTATCACAAAAGACATTCTATTTAGGCTTAGGACCCTCTTGTAGGCAATTGGATTTAATTATAAACACCAACACATCTCTAACACAAAATTCCACATGCGTAATAAACAAACACCGTCAAACACTAATTTATTTCAAATACATGAAAGCCATAATTATTGCCTCTTAATAAATTTTTAGTAATTAAACAAATTATTCGAGTTGCCTCTTCAATAATTTTTAGAATGCTTAAACATGTTAACTGTTCTTCAATAAACCGCTTTATTTTAAGAGAGAGTCTTGAGTTCTTTTCCTTTGAAATAATAACCTTTTGATAAAACGAGTTCTATTTTCATAATACTAGTGTTATTTTTTTTATTTAAAAGTGTAGTTGCTTTGAAATATAGATCGTTATAAAATTTGTAATAATTCTGAAGCAAACTAGCGGCATTTAAAGCATTAAAATTGTATAAAATAAAGTAATTTTTATATCAATATCAACAGTTTAAATGATTTCTTCACTAGAAGTGTTTAATCTTGATTAATTTTTAAATTAAAAAAGTTGTTATATAATTTTAAGTAAATTTTAAGTGATTTTGAGTAATTTTTAAAAGTGATTAAATTGAAATGAATTGTTAAAATGTGATTGTTAAAATAGATTCTTTTAAAAGTGAATTTTTACGGAGTGAAATTTTTCTGACGGGGACATGATATAACTAATGAATTTAAAATTGATCATAACTAATAGTTAAAATCAATTTATTCTGAAGTTAATTGCTACGAATTATAATGTCTCTGATGTTAATGTGCTATAATTTATGAATTTCAAAGTGAATGTAATTAATTGTTGCACTGTATTGTTTTTAAAATGAGTTTTTACAGATTAAAATATTTCTGAAGTGAACATGATATAGTTTATGAATTTAAAATCGACCATGTTTATGGATAGACTCCTGATTTCATTTGTAGAGGTTTAAAATAATCTTTTTCTAGAAATTACATTTTTAGAGTATTTTAGATATGTCTATATTGTACCTACGCTAAAATTATATACCCTATCTCACTGTAAAAAAATTCTGTAAATTTATAGAAATGTTTATTAAGAATGTGTAAATTTACAAGAATTCTCAGTTCAAAGTAAATAATCGAGATTCTCAATCTTCTTTTCGTATTTTTAATTTATTTTAATTATTGAATTTGTCAATATATATATATATATATATATATATATATATTAAAAATGACTGCTTCTACTTTATAAAAATTTTCTAAGTCACAGGTTTCTAAGTAATCTTCACCAATAATTATCCAAATTAACATTAGCCATTCAAATGCTTGTATATATATTAACATCTTAATTTATATATATATTAACTTATATATATATTAATATTAATATATATTAATTTATATATATATTAACATCTTCACTTATATTTCTCTGTTATTTTATTTCTTTCTTTTTCTCTCGATCAGATGTTGTCAAAAGGCATACTTGGAAATTCTTGCAAACATTTTCGGTGTGGATCAGCACCATCCTCAGACGTGAATTCCAGGTGTTCTAGGTGTCTTCTGGTGGCACTGCTCTCAGTTCTTCCCTTTTCTCTTGATCAGATGTTTATTGATATGATAAAGAATGTGTGCAATTGCAACCAGAACGAACCATCATCGGACATCGAAAATTGCAAACATCTGATCGAGAGAAAAAGGAAGAGCTGACAGAAAAATTTCCAGCGTACGAAACGCATCATCATCAGAGAAGGAATTTAAAAACTCAAAATACGGTATTAAATAACACTTATCAACCCAATTATTTTAACACATTTTAAAATGTTAACTGGCATTACTATACTGAGAAAAAATTGTATTCGGCCTTCATTTAGAAGGAATAAGTGGCCATTTTCTAAATCCTTTAACTAGAAATATAGATTTTCGAGCTATACGCATAAGACACGCCAGTAAACTGAATAGACGAAATAATCGAGAATTTCTAGTCTACATATTTCTTGATGGCGAAACAATATTCTGAATCTTTTGTATTGCGAGAAATTTTCGCTTTAGTTTTCTAGAATTGGGTAAAAAACCAAGATTATAGTTGAAGAAACCCGCCTCTTGTATTCGCATTTACTTGCAGAGATTTTTAAATAAATTTTCTCTCGAGAATATAGGCAAACGCTCTAGAATTATAATAGGGGTTTCTAGAACTCGCTTTCAAAGGGGACTAGGATTTATAAAGATGGCATGGAACTATTTTCCTTAGAACCAAAATTTAGATTCTAGATGTCAGCTAAAGAATTTTTTCCCATTGTACTGCATCTTCACACGCTTATACTGCACTGAGAAAAAAAATATACCGCCTTTCTCTAGAATGAATAATTGGCCATTTTCTAAATCCCTTAACTAGAAATATAGATTTCCGAGCTATGCGCATAAGGCATGCCAATAAACTGAATAGACGAAATTATCGAGAATTTCTAGTGTACACACATTTCTAGATGGTGAAACAATATTCTGAATACTCTAAATATTCTAAATCATTTATATTACAAGAAATTCTCGCTTGATTTTCTAGAATTTGGTAATAAACCAGGATTATATTTGCAGAAACCCGACTCTTGTAGTCTCATTTATTTGCAGAGATTTTTTAATAACTTTGCCCTCGAGAATATAGGCAAACGGTCTAGAACTCGCTTTCCAAGGGGACAACAATTTATAAGGATGACATGGAACTATTTTATCTAGAGCCACAATTCAGATTCTAGATGTCAGTTACAGAATTTTTTCTCATTGTAGTGCATCTTTACACGCTTTTACTGATTATAAACTTTGAAGTGAATATTTTCTGTTCTAGCTTAATCTAAAAAATCTGGAGTGACTCCACTCGACTTTCCGAACATTGAGTAACTAACAGTTTTGTAGATAAAATAAAGAAAGAGGAGTTGCTAAACAAACAAAAAAGAGAAAACCATAACAGAGTGTTTGAGTATTTTTCTCCATATATCACACGAGGTTTTATTTAACGCTACTGAACTTTGAGCCCTTAGATCATAAGGATAAAGAATTTTTCGTTGTGTCCCTGTAAAAATCTATAAATGCTAGATTCACCAAAATGCTTATAGTTAGTGCAACAGTGATTTATAATATTCATACAAATTTTCAGCTCAATTGAATAGGGCGTTTAGATGCTATCGCTGGTCTCATAGGCCATAAAGATAAAGAATTTTTCTTTGTCTCCCTGTAAAAAAACTGTAAGTGCTAGATTCACCAAAATCTATACAGATTGAGTATCTGTGACCTATACTATGTGTATAAAGTTTTTGCTCAATTTAATAAGGCGTTTAGATGCTATCGCACTTTTAAAAATTTGGCAAAGAATTTTTCTTTGTGTCCCTGTAAAAAAACTATAAGTGCTAGATTCTCCAAAATCTATACAGATTGAGTATCTGTGACCTATAATATGTGTATAAAGTTTTTGCTCAATTGAACAAGGCGTTTAGATGCTATCGCACTTTTAAGATTTTGGTCCCTTGGCCATAATGATAAAGAATTTTTCTTAGTGTCCCTGTAAAAAAACTATAAGTGCTAGATTCACCAAAATCTATAGGGTTCGTACTATGGTGACTTACAATATACGTACCAACTTTCAGCTTATTCGAACAAAGCGTTTAGACGCTAGCGTGTTCACTCACAGACATACACACATACATACACACATACATACACACATACATACACACATACATACACACATACATACACACACACATACATATATCATCGTAAAAATAGTGAAAACGGACTCGTTGGACCTCGAAACGTATAGAAATATCAAAATCTCGAACTCGGATTTTTGACATGATTACAATACTTTCCTCACTATAGTGTTCGGAAAGTAAAAATTACATAGTAAGTATAGTAAAGAACTGCAAAATGAAATTAACAGAAAATCACTCTTTTAAATGTATAAACTGATATACCTTATAACTCGCTCAATTATACAAGCGATTTAAAAATTTTAAAAAACCTTATTAGTAATTCTTCACATATTTTTACTACTAATTAGAAGTTTTTAAGTACTCTTTTCTTCATTGATTCCCTTGATAAGTTAAGTACTTATGCAAATTAACTGCCGCATTTGAAATATTTTTCATTTAAAATCAATTCTAGAACTCTTAAGGGTTTCTTCAAATTGCGAAAATTTGAAGAGATGAGACTTATTTGTAAAAACTATTGTTGCATAAATGACTATCTATCTTATTTTTATGTATTTTTTCAAAATATTTCGTCATTTTAATTGTCATTTTTAATTATGTATTATTATTTATCTATACATACACAGATACATATATATATACAAACCTTTTTGTGATAGTTTTAGCAATATGTTATTATCAGTTTTATATTTGATGTGTTGGTATTGACATGTATCTATTAAATGCATTCTATCTATTGCAATGTATTTATTAAAAATTAAGGTTAAAGTTTATTAAGATAGCTATCATATATATATATATATATATATTTATACTCTATAACAAAAAAAGTGACGCACCAAGAAGGAGAAATGCAAACTGGACACAAATTGACATACATACAGGTTTTGATGGAATCAAGCACCAATTAATCATTATCGTCGATCCTACGTGCAACTGGTACTTCAGTGACTTTAAGTACCCTTAATAGGCGGCTCAGTGGGGTTGAGCTCAGTCCCCGGATTTCTCTTCCACTGAGGACGTTTAGAGCATCATAAAAAAGGTCCTACAACCAGCTCGGGATTTTAGCAATCTAACGCAACAGTCGGACAGAATTTGGCACGATACCTCACAGAAGCACATCTGGCAACTCTGTCAATTAATACCAAGCCGAATAACTGTGTACATAAGGGGCAGAAGTGGACCAACGCGTTACTGACTTGTTTACTTTGTGAAGCCCTTTCTCTTGATTAAACCATTCAATTTTTCTGAAACTGTAATCAATTTTTTTTCTCCACATCTACCAATTTTTGTCCCATTCGGACCACCCATTCCACCCCATCTTACCCATCAGAGCGATTTGATATTTGGAGCAATGAAATTTTGTTTGGAGGAGGAAAGAAGTACTTCCAACATATTCTTAAAGATGGCGCTGTCAGGGTAATGTCAGGGAAAACGCCTAAATGAACTCATTAAACATAGGAACGTTGTTCGCAACACAACGGAATGGCAGGAAACAATAGACTTCAAGGGTTTACTACAATGTTTTCAGTTAAAAGAGACAAGAATACGTTTTTACAGTGGAAACAGTCACCGTGAAAAGATAAAACGAGGCGCTTCATGAAACGAATACTTTTCGCATAATTAACGTCACATTTTGGAACCTTTTTTTTTTTTTTTTCAAATAAATTTTCATTGTGTCACGATTGCTCTGGTAAAATATCAAATCGCTTTGATGGGTAGTTTTAAAATTATAGCGTTTTGAAATCGTAACTTTAATTACAATCACCCTGTATATATGTATATATCTGTGTGTACAGTCGGTAACAAAAGTGTCCGAACACTAGCAAAAATTCCTATGTAAAAAAAGTACACTTCATACGATTTTGTTAAATAAATCCTTGTCGAATCCTGTTTTTAATCAGTGTAAGAACACGATTCGATAAGGATTTATTTAACAAAACCGTGTGAAGTGTACTTTTTTCACATAGGAATTTTTGCTAGTGTTCGGACATTTTTGTTACCGACTGTACGTATGTATAAATTTATTAAGAGTATAAGTTAGTTAGATATACTGAGTAATTGAAAAAATATAATATTATGTGCCCCTTGATTTTATAGTGTAAAATTAAACAGAAGGGAATTTTACTTCAGATTACCGGGGCAAAATTTAAAAATTCTTATCCATATCTATCTGTTTGAGAGCTACTTACTTGTACAGAGGATTGTTTCACATAAGCAAAACTATAAAAATTATTCCACTGCAAATAATATACATAAAAAATAAAAAAGTAAATACTAGACAGACCTAATAAAAATCAATCAGTTGATTATGGTAAGATAAATGTGTTGAAATAGGGAGAAGTTAACTTAGTGAGTGGAACATTTTAATCATCAGCAAAATTATTTACACTTAACTTGAATATAGTATATCTTGAAGTAGAAATTTATGATTGCACATATGTAACAGAGATCTGAACAGAACCAATTAATAGCAAGAAGTTATATTCCTTTTAATTTGCAATTTAGAGTATATGTCTAAGATCAAAAACTTAAAAAATTAAAACAGAAGTTAAGGTTTTTCGATCACCCTGTATATTGAACTAAACATTCAACGAAAAAACATTTCATCCCAATTCTAATAATATATCAGAATATAACAACTCACTCTTCTTAAATAAATATTCGCTCAAGGCACTGATTCACCTAAACCGATTTTTGTAACATTTCTCTAAAACTATTTTTACAATTTATTTTTTTTTACTTTCTCTTTCCCATATATAGTAACTAAATTATTACTTTCGGGTCAAATTTTTAAAATTTAGTTTTTTTTTTTCTTTTATATAAGTTTTGAGGTTCCTGAATCCGAAAATCATAATAATTTGCCATGACACTCTTACAATTATCTCTTACCCTTAATACCACCGCACTTTAGAATGTAAAAAAAGAGGGGAAAATAATCTGAATATAGAATTTTATTTGCTTATTAAAAAATAATTTATTAAAATTATTATTTAAAAAAATTGTGTTTTATGATAAGGCAGACGATTTCCATATTAGAGAAGTAGTATAACACCAAATATCCAAAAAAGTCCATTTTATTCTCAATATTAAAAAAAAAAAAAAAAAAAAAAAAAGTACGATTTTTTTTTCTAAGTTTTTTTTTTTTTTTTCGTTAAAAGTAAAAAAAAAAATCGATAACTTTGTTTTAAATTATCGCAGATCGATGGTTCAACCATTCGTTTTAAAGGTATTGGCGAGCTCTTTTGAAAGATACCCATAATGAAAATTTACTTCCCTCGAGGGGGGACTTCCCCCCCAGGGGGGGAGGCAAGGCTCCTACATACACAATTTTTTTTCCCAGTTGACTGTCTCTATTACAAAATATATATATTTGTTTCATTTGGTTTAGTGCAGTCTATAGACGTTAAACTCTATTTTCCTGCAATTTCCCCCATAGACGTATTAGAATTCTCTTGATTGTCCCTGTACACGAACCATTTGCTTGATCTTAACGAAAAGTTTACTGTAGCATCCCTATATGATAGACATTTAGAATACCAAGTTTGAACTTTCTGCCATAATTTGTTTTTGAGATATGCTGATAACAGACAGACACACAGACCATTTGCTATAAATATGATTTTCGTATTCAGGGGACCTCAAAACGTGTAAATATAACAAAATCTCGCGTTCGAAAATTTGACCCAAAAACAATACTTTCTCTACCTTATGGGTAAGAGAAAGTAAAAAGATAAAACCCCATAGAAATAACATGGGAAGAAAACCCAAAAAACTCACAATGTCAAGTGTGTTAAAAAAAAAAAAAAAGGCTCACACCGGAAGTAATAAAAGGACAAAATTGACTAGAAAAAGACATCGAAGAGCGGTAACAGGCGAGCTGGGGCATTGGTCCTATCCGTCCAGGATTAATACGTCTCGCCTAGTATTACAGATTAAGGGTAGACTAACAAGAACTGTATATGAAACTACATTATAAAAAAATCAAAACAGGTTTTTAACAGTTTTTATTTTACAAATAATGCTGTATGAGGAGCGAATCGTCCCTCTCAACCCCCCACCCCCACCCCCTATGAATATAAGAGTTACATTAATAAAAAAATAAATAAATAAATAAAAATTCAAAGCTGTATTAAAATTTTATACCAAAAAGTTTATACCAAAAGTGTATACTTTTATATATATAAAAGTTTATACCAAATTACACCACTCTGCATGAAAATCGGTTTCAACATCGTTTTTGCAAATTCTGATGTAAAATGACCTCCTGAATCCGAATAGGACGCCCATTTTGCACTATCATCCACCATTTTTTAAGGACGCCCCCTATTTTTAGAACTTTCTGGTAATTTTATAGCTATAAATTTGATTTGTAGGGAGAGAAAGAATTTTTTTAAATATTAAACATCTTCTGAGGGTCTACAGAGTTGAAAAATTCTAATGCATGAACATTTAGAAGCAAGGGAAAAATTTAGGGGGAGATTTGACATTGAAATTATATGTTACATTTATTATATTTTATTAATCAATTATTATTATTATTATTTATTACCCATTATATATGTATATATATTTTTTTGTTTTTAAGTGTTAAAATAATAATTTTCCATTCACCAAATCAAATTCATGGACATAAAATTACCGAACAGGTATAAAAATTGGGGGAGGAGGTGATGTCCCGAGAAAACGGTGAATGATTAGGCAAAATGGGAGTCCTATTCGGATTCAGGAGGTAATTTTACATAAGAATGAACAAAAATGCTATTAGGGCTCTTTTTTTTCAGCGCAGTGTTTTTCAGAAAAGTCTTAGCCACAAAACTGCATGAAAATATCCGATCTTGACCAAATTTTCTAAATGGCAACCTCATATGAACTTCAAAATATTAAGGGGACCCGAAAATAATGTCTATGTCACCACACGGCTAATCGCCTTCGTGTGTAGGAGAGCGGGCTCGATTCCCGCGCTGGCCCTGAATGTCCTTTTATTTCTTCGTATTGTAATTCTGTCATGTGCTATCTGTGATTATCTGACGAAGATTTACAAGCGGACTATGAGTCAAGCATACAAATCTGATGTATATGTGTTGTCAATAAATAGTAATGTCGTTTATGCGCTTTTCGATATTCGATTGTCATTTATCAGCTCATAGTATGCTTGAACTCGTGACAAAGACATTTCAATTTAGAGTAACTTGTTTGCTCGTAAATAAATAAACTTTTTTTTTCAATTTATGGTGAAATGGGCAGTCAAATACCAGAAGAGGTATATATCCGGCATTATATGCTTCTTAAGTTTCGAAAGGGAAGTAACGTAACAGTTACTGCAAAAATGATTTGCGCTATTTATTCCAGTGTTTTGAACATTCGTAAATACTAAAGGTAGTTTTTTAAGTTCAAATTCAGTAATTTTGATCTTTCTGACTCGTATCGATCAGGATGATAAACAACTTTAGATAATGTCTCGTTAAGGACAGAAGTGGAAGCAAACCTATGTCAAATAATTGATAAATTGTCGAACATTCTTAACCAACCTTATTTCACCATTCAAGAACATTTGCAGCAGAGTGGTAAAGTAAGCAGTGCAGGTGTTTTTGTCTCTCATAATTTCTCCGAAGAAAACAAAGCTAACCAACCGAGCTAAAATCTATACTTCTACAGATAATTTAAAACTTCTGAACTGAAATGTATTCCATAGAGGATTTTTTAGCATCATTGCGCATTTTTCTTTAGCTTTTGTTGGAAATAGAAAAATTCAAATATCATGTTTAAATAAATCGTCAAGTTCAGAATATCACACTGAAAAAAATTGTAAGCAGGGGAGACTGAGTCTAATTGGCATAGATTTTGGTTTATGATTTTTCAAATTTTTTGCCCGATGCTTAGAGACATTTTGATGAATGAATCGGCAAGCTTAATTCTTTATCTAAAAAATCAAGTATGGGGAATCAATAAAGTACGAGTCTAAACAACCCCTCCCCAACAAAATTTTCAAAGATTTTAACAATGCCAGCTAACCTCAGGTGCGAAAATAGTTAGCATACCGTTCGGAAGAGTTAGCATAACGTATTATGGATAGGACAGAACACAGCAATTTTCGAGAAAAAACATTTTATTCTTTCGAAACATACTATTTTAATAATATTTATCCAAACATTTCTGTTTAAATGTAAAAACAAGTAAGGAAAATAAGAAAAACAAATTATTATAGGTATTTATAGTTATTTAAATAGAATTAGCTCAATTTTGAAATCAACCACGAAAGTAGAAGTAGACCACTCATTTAGTCGAACAGTTGGGTTTAATAATTGCACAATATTTACTTTTATTGTACAGTCGGCTGCAAAATTATTCAAGGACTAGCCAATAATTCCTATATTTAAAAAGTACACTTAAGACTGTTTTGCTAAGTAAATCCTTGTCGAATCATGTTCTTAGACTGATTAAGAACATGACTCGACAAGGATTTATTTAACAAAGCTGTATTAAGTGTACTTTTTTTTGGCAAGGATTATTGGTAGTGGTCGAATAATTTTGCACCCGACTGTACATAATTGATCATTCTCGTCTGGCCAATCTCCCTTTTTTACGCTTTTTGACTGTGGTGGACATACGAATTTCATTGCAATCGGTTTCGTCGATTTTTTTAAAGTACTGACGGGATTGGTATTTGACCAAACCAAAGTCATTTATTTTGTATCTAGGATGATCAGTAGAGTCCTTGATTTTATGGAGGAATCGTTGTCTGTCTTACTTTATGGGACCTTTCGGTACGTTTTTAGATTCTCCGGGATTCCTAATGATTCTCAAATGAAAACCCTGACCGACGTTTTAGTACATATCATTAAAGAAAGTTAAGCTATTTCACAGCTATGCCATTTCACCTGATACCTAATTTTTACCACCAGCCCTACAGGGATACGCGAGATCCGGACATAATATCGCGGGACAAAATATCACCGAAAGAAATATCGCGTCGACTAACAAATATATATATGTATATATATATATACTGGTGGACGACAATTGCTAAGGACGGATGACACTAGCTTAGTTATTGTCATCCGTCCTTAGCAATTGTCTACCAGTATATATATATATATATAACCTATTTCACGTGTGATCTCTGGCAGGGGCCATAGGGCTTTATAAATATAAATATATATATCATAGTGTGAAATTTCATTATCTTATCTATATTTATTTTTAAGTTATTTTAATATTTGTTTTTCACCATTCAAAATACATTTTTAAAATACTGTGCATCACTGCTGACAAAACTGAATACTGTTCACAAATCTAAATTAAAAGTTATAAAATTAATAATCATGATTGAATTTATTGTGAATAATATTTATTAAAAGTTAATAAACATAGTTTTTAAACTCTTTTAAGCAAAATTCATAACAATTTTTGTGATGGTTTGTCTGTATGTCAGTTCACTGGCTAATGTAAATATGCATGTTATGTATTTATATAACATCACTAAAAATTAACAACTCAAATGAACTCGTATGAATACAAATCACAATATTTTGCTTTCTATTCATTCATGTAGGCGATACTTTGTTCCCGCGATGTTTTGTCCCGCGAGATTTTGTCCTGAACCTGCGATATACAGTTTGAATATCATATAATACCTAACATTGGAAACAAAAGATTATGATACATGAGTGCAATCGCAGTTAACCACTCTTTCGAAAATCGCCATAAATAGCATTTCAATTTGATCTAGAGATTCATGTGATTAAAGAAAATATATTGTGAAAATATTTAATCACGAGTCCAAAAATAAATAAATAAATAAATAATAATAATAATAATTTAAAAAAAAGACTTTCCCTATCACACTTCCAAGGATATTGAATTTGTGGTGGATGGTGCTTTATACATGCACTTCCAACAATTAAAAGAAGAGTGCTGTACCTTCATTCTAGCAGGAAATAGAATTTGAATGCCAACTAACCGATTATGCTAACTAACTCCAGTCTCCACTAGTAAAACTCTAAAATATTTCATTAAACATTTAAAGATTTTTTTTTTTTTTTTTTATCTAATAAGTAATAAGGTGTATCTGTGCATGCACTTCCTACTAGTAAAATGACAGCGCTGTGCCTTCATGGTAGCATGAAATAGAGGCTGAGTGCAAAGTAGCCTATTATGCCAAACAATCCTGCCTCCTATAATAATACAGGGTCATTATAGTTAAAGTTACAATTTCAAAACGCTATAATTTTAAAACTACCCTTCAGAGCGATTTGATATTTTACCAAAGCAATCGTGGGTTAATAAAATTTTGCTTGGGAGAGGAAAAAAGTAATTTCAACATGCTCCTACAGATGGCGCTGTCAGGGTAATATCAGGGGAAACGCCTAAGTGGACTCATTAAAAGCAGGAATGTTTTTAGCAACACAATGGAATAGCAGGAAAAAATAGACTTCAAGTGTTTACTACATTTTTTTTTTTTTTTAAAGGACAAGGATAGGTGTTTACAGCGAAAACAATCATAGTGGAAGGAGAAAGAGAGGAGCTTCATGAAACAAATACTTTACGGATAATGAACGGCCCATTTCAAAACGATTTTTTTTTTTTTTTTTTTTTTTTTTTTTTTGCCAAACAAAATTTCCTTGCCTCACGATTGCTCGGGTAAAATATCAAATCGCTCTGATGGGTAGTTTTAAAATTAAAAAAAAAAAAAAAAAAAAAAAAAAATCGTTTTGAAATCGTAACTTTACTTATAATGATCCTGTACATTAAATTATTTCATTAATTGTTTATAGATTTTTTTTTTTTTTAATCTGAGAAGGAAAAGAAAAACATCATAACCATAAAAAAATAAATAAATGCTCTTTTAAAAGGTATTACATGAACTAAATCATATGAAATCTTTTTCAGGAAGCACCTTCGTACTTTTTCCTCTTTTTCAACTATAAAAGACAATAAGAATATTTAAAAATTGTTTGCTGTTTTATCAAGGACAACTTACAAAAGAAAATATCGGTGACAACAATTTATATCACAATAGAAATACCCCTAGTTAATTAAAGATAACTTAAAATGACAGAAATTTTTTATGCAGTTTTTTTAATAATACGAATGTCATAAATGTCAGAATTGTTGTTTTAAGGGCTTTTTCTCCAAGAAAATTGACAATTTAATGAATTATTTTGTTATAATAATAGTTGAAAAAAATATTTTAAGAACTTATGGACCAAAAACACATCTAAATGTTATTAACTATTATTATAAAGAAATATTTCATCGTGATGGATAATACTAGAAAAACAATTTATTACGTAATTGGTCTACGAAAATTTTTAAGTTAAATTTGTAGTAAATGTAAAATATTCAATAGTACTGTATTCATTACTGCGATAACTGTTTCATGATATTTTAAACGCCACTATTTAAGTACAGTAGTCTGGATGAAATATAATGATTGAAGACTTACAAGAGGTTTCTATTTAAAAAAGTTGTTCTACTCAAAACATTGTACACAATAAACCCTTGTACATGCCTGCCAACTTTTATGTATTTCTTGCATGATTTGCCACCACAATTTTTAAACAGATAATGAATGGTTCTATGAAAATGACCATAACACTGCGCTGTAAAAAGAATTTTTTTTTCGACTCCAGGTACCATACTTGCTGACTCTTATATAAAATGACCTCCTGAGTCCGATTATGACTACCATTTTGCCCAGTCACCCCCCCCCCGTTTTCTCGGGACACCACCCCTCCCCCAATTTTTATCCTTGTTCAGAAATTTCATGGCCATGAATTTGATTTGGAGAATGAAAAACATCTAAAAATAAATGTTTCATAAATAACATTAATAATAGAATTAAAAAATATAAGAATGTAATACATAATTTCATTGGCAAAGCCCCCCTCAGTTTTTCAGTTGCCGCAAATGCTTCCGGTATAGAATTTTACAATTCTTCAGCCCCTCAGAATATATTTAACAGTTAAAATAATCCCCCCCCCCTAAGACATCTATGGACATCCTATGGACATCTTCAGGATGTATTATGGACAAATGTATTGTTAGGGGGGAAAGAAATAAAAATTGTGGGAGGAGGTGGCGTCCCGAGGAAACGGTTGTTGATTGGGCGAAATTGGGGTCATATTCGGATCATTTTACATAATAATTAGCAGGAATGGTATTAAGACTTTTTTTTTTTTTTTTTTTTTTTTTTTTATAAAACAGTGAAATAAATTCTAAAAATGAAAACAAACAACAAACTTCTCTAATAAAAATCTATGAAAAAGTGATAAAAACATTATTATCCAAACATAGTTACTGATTAAGCTCAACTGACTGGGAAATTTTTTTCATTATTATGAAAATATATGAAGAATATATGAAGAAAATTATAAGAGGAATGACAAAATATGAAGAAATTATCTGAAAATCTTGGTGCAATTATAGTTTACATTATTGTTTTTAAATAAATAAATGAATAAATAAAATTTTCTATAATGTTTAAAAATATCACGACATCATAATTGATACTTCAAGAACAAATTTATATGTATATATAACGCATCAGAAGTTTTAACGATATTTTCAATATATACATATATTGCAAGTTTTTATCAAAAGAAAAATCTAGACATGTTTAGGAAAGGCTTTTGATAAATAATTATCTTTAAATGATATTTATTCTTACATATCTATATAAATAAAGAGAAGTGTCTGTGTGTCTGTGTGTGTATCTGCGCTCTGGTGCTCACACTACTAATCGCAGAGCCTCCAAATTTGGCATATAGGTACCTGGGACCCTGCAGGTGTGCACCTCATCGAGATATTTTCGAATTTCGAATTTGAATTTTGTAAATTAATGTTTTTTCGAATTTAAATATTGGCTTCAATGTTTCATTTTTCAGAAATTTGTTTCGTTTCAAAAGTCTGCGTATCTTAGCAACGGCTATTAAACTATTTATTTATTTGAATTCATTTGAGGAAGAAATCTTTTTTATTATATTTATTGAAATCAAATAGTTATACACATACAGTAGAAAAAATTAAACATATTAAATTTTTAGATTTTGGCATATAGGTACCTGGATCCCTGCAAGTGTGCACCTAATCGAGATTTTTTCGAATTTCGAATTTGAATTTATTAAATTAATGTTTTTCCGATTTTAAATATTGGCTTCTTTGTTTCATTTTTCATAAATTTAATATTTTGCTTCAATCGTCTGCGTATCTTAGCAACGGCTATTACGCAACTTATTTTTAACACTTTCCAACAAGGTTGAAAAGTGTTTATGACTTCGGTTTGTCTGTCTGTCTGTCTGTCTGTCCGTCTGTCTGTCTGTCTGTCTGTCTGTCTGTCTGTCTGTCCGCCCTCTAACTCCCGTAAATATTTATGGAATTTCTCGAAACTGACATATGTTATTCAAGTTCACTGTCGGACGGTCCCTATTGAAAATGGAGTTTATACCTCTACTGGTTTGTGTACAGGGACACCCGAAAGTATTTCAAAGCATTGTGTTCTATGAGAAGTATTTCTATAAACCATATTTTCATACCTTTACTCTTGACATATCTTAATGAAATTGAAATATGTTATTCAAGTTCACTATCGGACGTTCCCTATTGAAAATGGAGTTTGTACCTCTACAGGTTTGTGTACAGGGACACCCGAAAGTATTTCAAAGCATTGTGTTCTATGAGAGGTATTTCTATAAACCATATTTTCACACCTTTAGTGTAGACATATCTTAATGAAATTGAAATATGTTATTTAAGTTCACTATTGGATGTTTCCTGCATAAAATGGAGGCAATGCCACCATTGGGTTATACACAGGGACACTCAAAAGTATTCCAAAGCATTGCGTTCTATGAGAGATATTTCTATAAATGAAATTTTAAGAACTTTAGTTTCCACGAAATTTTAGGAAATTGAAATATGTTATTCATATGCAAAAAAGAATCCTTTGAGTAGAATATAGCATAATTAGCATTATATTTACAGGGTGCCACAAAAATATCCAGTTTAATTTAGAGCTATTATTAAAAAAATTGCTAGATATGTACTCTCGTTTACGTTAAGCGTTTTTAACACGTTCTAACATTTTTAACACTTTCCAACAAGATTGAAAAGTATTTATGACTTCGTTTTGTCTGTCTATCTGTCTGTCCGTCTGTCTGTACGCGCTTTAACTCCTGTAAATATTTATGGAATTTCTTGAAACTGATATATGTTATTCAAGTTCACTATCGGATCTTCCCTATTGAAAATGGACTTTATACCTCTACTAGTTTGTGTACAGGGTCACCCGAAAGTATCTCAAAGCATTGTGTTCTATGAGAGGTATTTCTATAAACCATATTTTCATACCTTTACTGTAGACATATCTGCATGAAATTGAAATATGTTATTCAAGTTCACTATTGGATGTTTCATGTATAAAATGGAGGAATTACCACTACCGGTTTATGTACAGGGATACTCAAAAGTATTCCAAAGCATTGTGTTCTATGAGAAATATTCTATAAATCAAATTTTAATAACTTTACTTTCCACGAAGTTTTTCGAAATTGAAGTATGTTATTTATATGCACAAAAGAATGCTTTGCACAGAATATAGTATGATTAGCATTAGATTTACAGGGTGGCACAAAAATATCCAGTTACATTAAGAGCTATTAATGAACAATTTTTAGAATTGTACTTTCGTTTACGTTAAGCGTTTTTAACACATTCTAACATTTTTTTAAGAGTGAATATGATTTCAGTTTTGTGTATCTGCCTGTCCGTCTGTCTGTCTGCCTGTCTGCCTGTCTGTTTGTCCGAGCTCTAACTCCCGTAAATATTTATGGAATTTCTTGAAACTGATATATGTTATTCAAGTTTACGATTGGATGTTCCCTATTGAAAATGGAGTTTGTACCTCTACTGGTTTGTGTACAGATATACCCGAAAGTATTTCAAAGCATTATGTTCTATGAGAGGTATTTCGATAAACCATATATTCATACCTTTATTGTAGACATATCTCAATTAAATTGAAATATGTTATTCAGGTTCACTATTGGTTGTTTCCTGTATAAAATGGAGGAAATACCATTACTGATTTATGTACAGAGACACTTAAAAGTATTCCAAAGCATTGCGCTCTATGAGAGATATTTCTATAAATCAAATTTTAATATCTTTACTTTCCAGGAAGTTTTAGGAAATTGAAATATGTTATTCATATGCACAAAAAAAAAAAAAAAAAAAAAAAAAAAAAAAAAAAAAAAAGCTTTGCATAGAATATAGCATGATTAGCATTAGATTTACAGGGTGATACAAAAATATCCATTTATATTAAGAGCTATTAATAAAAACTTGCTAGAATTGTACTTTCGTTTACATTAAGCGTTTTTAACACTTTCTAACATTTTTAAGTGTGAATATGTTTTCAGTTTGTGTATCTGTCCATCTGTCTTTCTGCCCGCGCTCTAACTCCTGTAAATATTTATTGAATTTCTCGAAACTGATATGTTTTATTGAAGTTCACTATCGGATGTTCCATATTTAAAATTGAGTGAATATCTCTTCTGGTTTGTGTACAGGGACACCCAAAAGCATTTGAAAGCATTGTGTTCTATGAGTGTTATTTTTATAAATATTTTCCCTATAGAATGTTCCCCATTTAAAATGACATTAATAGGTCCTGTATAACTAGTTTGTTTACAGGGACAAAAAAAAAAAAAAAAAAAAAAAAAAACACTGCATTACGTTTTAGGACAGAATTTTTTGAAAGTTATATTTAAAAATCTTTCTACTGTAAAAATCATAAAAATATTGAAACATATTGTTAATAATCTAAAATAATGCTTTGTATGGAATATGATATGATTACCTCTCTGATTTACAGGGCTACACTAAATCATTCAGGGAGATCAAAAGCTGCAATTATAAAGTAACGTCTGCATTTTCTTTTGCGTTAAGCCTTTTTAACTCTTTCCAAAATGCCTAAGAGTAATTTTAAAATGAATTAGTCTATCTGTATACTTTTCAGTCCTTCTGTCTGTTGTGTGATAACGTAGGCAAAGAATATTAAAAGTTACTCGATACAACAATTACGTACAGTTGGAAAGTGTTACTAATAAATGCGTACTGCATGATTTTCTTTCTTGTTATTTAATACATTCAATTTAAAGGCGATTTTTTTTTTTTTTTTTTTATTGGAAACAAAATTGTAATGCAGTAGAAAAAATTAAGTATAATTAATAGTTTTAATTTTAAAAACGTTTTTATAACAGTTACGTTTAAGTTTTTATAGTAGACCAACTTCTTATTTTTCATTTTTTAATTAATTCTTTTAAAAGAAAAAACTTTTTTTTTTTTTTTTTTTTTAATTATTATTTACAGTATTTATCGGGAAAAATGGAAGTACATACTTAGCAAAAAGGATTAAATTGATTAAAATTTATTTGTTTAAATATATATATATTTTAATCTACTTTTTATTTTTATTTATTTTATTACATTGGTCGAAATCAAATCGTAATATAGTGTAAATAGCATGGGCTATAAAATACATGGTTCAAAACTAAAATATTTAATAGATGCTGAGATACAGTCATCTTTAAAATCGTAGTTCTTAAATAGTAGCAGATCTTTCCTGTCGTCGATAAATATCCAGATTAAAGTGCCTGGGAAAGATCTTTCTGCAGGCATGGGAAACCTAGACCTGATGCAGTGCGGGAGGGAAAAGAGCTGCCGTAGACAGCGAGTACCCGAAGCGAGGTTTGAATCAATTTTAGTTATTTTTTTTTAGTTTTTGTGTATAATGTGGTGTAAAAAAATAAATATTTATAATTCTTTCTAAAATTCATTTAAATATAGTGACCAGCGAAGCGGGCGTAGCCTGCTAGTATAGAATAAAGAAGACTATCCAAAAATCTACAGATGTTACTGTAAGATGTCCAAGAGCAAAAATCATCAATTTTATCATTAACGCAACTGAATTAAATATTTAAAAATAATCTTTCGCAAACAACATAGTTTCTCATACATTCAACTACTCATAATTATACAGTATTATCCAAAGATAGTTACTGATTAAGACCACTCGAGTGTGAAGTTCTTCCTTATTATGAAAAAGTACGAAGAAAAATGTATGAATAATCTATGCCAAAGTGTGAAAAAATTATCTGAAGAATCTTGCTGTAATTATAGTTTACGTCATTGTTTTTAATTAAAAAAAAGGGGGATATTTAAAAAAACTTCTATAATGATTAAAAATAATACAGCACTATAATTGCTACTTTAAGACCAAATATATAAGAACATTGTATATATATAGGGTAAGTGCACCAGTGGTTGACACTTTTAGAGCAATCTCTAAAAGTTTTTAATGCTCTAGTCACCAGAAAATATTTTTAGAAATCATAAGTTAGTACATAGTGTACGAAAAGACATTCAGAACCACATATATGTTATATATGCATTTGATAACAATTATTATTATTTTTATTATTTTTTATTTGACACCCACTCAATGTTCTAGTAATTGACACTGCCAGTTTTTCATTTTATCAGCAATTGACACCCTATGTTCCAGTGTTTGACACTGCTAGTTATTCATTTCACCAGTTATTAGCACCCTATGCTCCAGTGTTTGACATAAAATGTTAAAATTCTCATGTGTAAAATATATGATTTTATTATTTTTCTTATTTATTAATTATTTCGGGATAGATGGTAATTACTGGAGCATGCCAATCACTGGAGCACATACCCTATATACATTAAAAACCTTTTCAAACATTTCAGCAGATGTAACCACGTATAACATTAAAGAAGTAGAAAAATTGAATAAACATGACGAAAAAATCAAACTGAGATTGAAACATACAATATCATTATTTTATAGAGGGCATATAATGAATATTGCCTGTAAATAGGGTGATATTTCTGTAGTGCTGTATGCAAATGCTAAAATTTTATAGCACTCTATATTCTGCCCTATATTCACCCATAAGACATGAAAATAATTGAAACTCAAAGAGGAAGCAGAAAAAGCCAAGTAAGAAACACACTTTTTATCAACAGTCGCCATTAATTGAATAATCAAATTATTCCTAAGTTAAATTAATAAAACCAAAATCAATACACACTAAAAACTGCAAATCACGCCGAAAACACATTTCAAACACACCACCTATGCCTTAAGACGCCATTAGGAGGCTGAATACAGTTAAATCTACAGTTAATTGGAGGCGTATTTATCTATTGAACAAATATGTATATAAAATTTAATTTAAATCGTTTCTACTTATTTTAATAACTAATAAACTTTAAATTTAAATTTTATGTTATTTAATTTTAATTTATAACTTAAATTAATTAGAAATGCGTAAGGTTTTGTTTCTCAATAGATGCTACACAACAACACAAGGAGGAATGATAGCGCCCTCTGTTAGAGTGAGTGAAAAAATTAAAAAAGAACGTAATGACCCACAACTCTTTTTTTTAAATCAAATTGATATTGCTTAATAAAACCTTATATATAGATATATAGATATATATATAAAATTTGAATAATTTAATTCCTTTACAACACTCAGCAAATAAAAGATCGATGAAAATACCAACAATGAAATTTGAATTGAGATGTATTACGTATAAAGTTATTGTCACAATGATAATTTAATTAAATTACACTGAGTAGTAAAAAGATGTACTTACTAGATGTACTTCTGAGAAGTACTTACGCAGAAGAGAAATAACATACATAACACTTAAGCCTAACGATAAGATAATTTGCATAATTCATTAAACCAGTAAAAACATTCAACAAATAATGGAAATGGAAAGAAATAAATTAACCAAAAGAAACTGTTGAAAGAAAAGAGAATTCATGAAGTGAAAAATAGAGTTTTAAATGCTGAAATCCAGAAATGATATCATCAGGAAACTTGCATCTCTGTCAGCAAATGCAAGATTTCTGATCGTTGTATAGCTATTTCAAGCAATATACAACACAAGTTTCTACCTTGCATAAAAAATATAAAAAGAAATTAGATTAAACAGTAACTCGACCAGAATTGAAAAATGGAACACGTATTATTGATAAGTCCACATATAACCGATTCCAAACAGAATTAGTAGAAATAAACCGGTTGCCAAAACGAACAAACTGAAAAGAAATGATTAAAAGTAAAGAAACGATTAATCGATATTGGCTTCTGAAATGAAAAAAATGAAAGCATTAAGTGATATTTATTTTTCTTAAAATTAAAAAGCTAAAAGCACAATTAAAAAGAGGATATTTAAGAGGGAAATTTAAGTATGACGTTAATCAATACTATTTTCATTTTAGATTAAACGTTCAACGTAACGTGAGCTAGCGCCATCTAACGTGAAAAAAGTAAGTTACTATTAAGTGATTTTAGAAATTGTACGATTAGACTTCCAATTTACATTAGTTTAATTTGTATTCTTAAGCAAACATATCAAAAGACCAACAAGTGATGATAAAGACATTATGATTATGTTATTGGTGAATTATTATTTTAATTTTAAATTATGATTATTGTTATTATTTTTTATTTTTTTATTTAAATTAGAATTGGTTAAAATTAATGAAAACACCAAATTGGATTATGCATAGAATGAAATCTAATGTGTGAATAATTAAACAAATAAAATGAATGAAGAGTTGAAACTTAAATAATATCAACCAGAAAAAAAGAGGATGCAACCTGCAATTGCGATAATACAATGCTTCCTATTTTTTTTTCTTTTCTTTTTTTTATAATTAAATTCAGCAACCCACCCAACCAACCAGCCATACTCACCACCATTCCTCCCTAATCAAACATCTGCCCTCCCATCCGCCACATTTTTAATTTTTATTATTATTATTATTATTTATATATGTATTTCATATATATTATTCATTTTATATATTTTATTATTATATTATATTTTATTATTTATTTAATATATATATATATGTATATATATATATATATATATATATATATATATATATATATTATTTTATATATATATATATATAAAGAAAATTCTTTAGAAGTTTTTAACGATATGTCTCAAAAAATTCATATTGCAAATTTTTATCAAATCAAAAATTTAATGGACATACTGTAGACAACCTTAAGAAAGACCATAATTAAATGATTTTTTTTTTCATTTTTTTTAAATAATTACTTTCAAATGATATCTACTCTTACATATAGAATAAAGAAGGATAGCCAAAAATCCACAGTTGTCACTGTAACAAGTCTAAATACAAAAATCATCAATTTCATCATAAACGCAACTGAATTAATATCTAAAGATAATCTTTCCCAAACGACATATTTGTTCATACATTCATCTACTCATAATTATACAGCATTATCCAAACATAGTAACTGATTAAGATCACTGGAGAACGAAATTCTTCGTTATTATGACAAAGTACGAAGACTATATGAAGAAAAATCTATGAAAAATCTATGCCAAAGTGCGAAAAAAGTATCCGAAGAAATTTGCCGGAATTATAGGTTACGTTATTGTTTTTAATTAAAAAAAGAGGGGAGGTGTATTTAAAAAAAAAACTTCTATAAGGATTAAAAATAACGCGACATTATAATTGTTACTTTAAGAACAAATATACAGGGTGATTACAATAAAAGTTACGATTTCAAAACGCTATAATTTTAAAACTATCCATCAGAGCGATTTGATATTTTACCAGAGCAACCGTGAGGCAATGAAATTTTGTTTGTCAAAAAAAAAAAAAAAAAAAAAAAAAAAAAAGTTTCAAAATATGCCGTCAACTATCTGTAAAGTATTTGTTTGATGAAGCTTTCTCTTTTCATTATGACTGTTTCCGCTGTTAGCACGTATTATTGTCTTTTTGCTAAAACCAAAATTGTAGTAAACCCTTGAAGTCTATTGTTTCCTGCTATTCCGCTGATTTGCTGACAACATTCCTGTGTTTAATAAGTCCACGTAGTTAATTCCGCTGACATTACCCTAACAGCGCCGTTCATAGAAACACGTTGGAATCAATTTTTTCCTACCCCAAACAAATTTTGGAATAACATTTTTCCTCCGCCAAACAAAATTCCATTGCCTCACGATTGTTCTGGTAAATAAAATATAAAATTGTTCTGGCCTGTATTTTTTAAATTATAGTGTTTTGAGATGATAACTTTAATTGTTATCACCCTGAATGTAGAATCATAAATGAAGTATAAAAAATTTTAATTATTTTTCACATTCAATTTCCAAGATCCTGTAAACAACATACGCGTAAAACCAGCACTGCATGTATTTTGCAGAATATGAATGATTATCTTCAACATGTAATATATATATACAGGGCGATTATAATTAAAGCTAACGATATTATTTTAAAACTACCCATCAGAGCGATTTGATATTTTACCAAAAGTAATCGTGATGCAATAAAATTTTGTTTGGCAAAAAAAAAAAAAAGTTCCAAAATGTGCCTTTAATTATCCGTAAAGTATTTGTTTCATGAAGCTCCTCTTTTTCTCTTTTCACTATGATTGTTTCCGCTGCAAGCACATATTCTTATCTTTTTGCTAAAAAAAAAAAAAAAAAAAAAAAAAAAAAAAAATGTAGTAAACCCTTGAAGTCTGTTGTTTCCTGCTATTCAACTGTGTTGCTAACAACATTCCTGTGTTTAAAGAGTCCATTTAGGTGTTTCCCCTGACATTAACCTGAAAGCGCCATCTATAGAAACATGTTGGAACTACTTTTTTCCTGCCCCGAACAAAATTTCATTGCCTCACGATTGTTCTGGTAAAATATCAAATCGCTCTGATGGGTAGTTTTAAAATTATAGCGTTTTGATGTCCTAACTTTAATTATAATCACCCTGTATATATATATATATATATATATATATATATATATATAATAGATAACGTAATAAAATTTAATCTTAAAATTTAGCAATTAATAGAACTAAAACAATAACAGCACACTAAAATATAGAACTGAATTTAACATAGAGGAAAGAATGACACAAAAAGTTGCGATATAGATAAGGAACCAATGAGTTACCATATTAACTAAAAATACTTACGCCGACCTGAAGGATAATAAAAAGGACCATTAAATTTGTGAAAGAGAAAAAAGATAATAAACCACATAATCAATTAGATATAAATGCTTAAAATTAGAAGTATACTTATCAGGGGGCGCATACTTCATAAAGCAGAGTATATACATATATATATATATAAGAAAATTGTTTAGAAGTTTTTAATGGTATTTCTCAAAATAATTATATAGCAGATTTTAATCAAATAAAAAGTTTAATGGACTTACTCTAGATTACCTTAAGATTATTATTTTTAAACGATACAATTATTTTAAAATGATAACAGTAATTATTTTTAAATGATATCTACTGTTACATGTAGAATAACGAAGAATATCCAAAAATCCACAGATGTCACTGTTACAAGTCTAAGAACAAAAATCATCAATTTCATCATTAACGCAAACTGAATTAAATATCTAAAGATAATCTTTCTCAAACAACATATTTGCTCATACATTCATCTACTCATAATTATACAGCATTATCCAAACATAGTTACTGATTAAGATCACTCGAGAGTGAAATTCTTCATTATTATGAAAATACCTCATTAGGTAAATTATTCGATTAGAAAATATTTCCTTGTCAAATACTTTCCACAACACCTAAATTCTTCTTGAGAACGACGCCCCCTTTGCTTCGCAACAGCACAAAATCATTTTAGTTGAGGCAACAATAAAATTAGTTAACTTTCCAAGAATATTTGTCCTTGTTTTGTAAAACGCGGGTACTAATTTTCTTGTCAAATGGATTACTTGGGAAGATGATCTAGAAAATACTTTCTCTTTTAGAACAAAAGCTCTTGAGAACAACGCCGAATGACGTAAAGTAATTAGTGCCACTGTATGTGTCTTTTGAAATATTTATCGAAAAAAGATCAGCGACCGCACGTTGATTGATTGCAGTAAGGGTTCCTCGGTTTGGCACGTAATTGCCAATTTTGATTTGTTTGTTCAAGAGAAAAGACCAAAGATTATTAAAGTGGGTAATATTTCAACATATTTAGAAGTTTACAAGATTTTTATTAAAGTCAATCATCTTTCTACTTAAAAATGCTTCTTTTGCATTTTTGTGAGAAAATTATGGTTTCACTTATGTGAGAAAATAAAGAGTAAAACGCGTTCCTACTCATTATTGGCAAAATGGGACAAAAATAAAATTTTTATAATATTAATTACAGTTAAAATTTTAATTACAAATGAAATGTCACATAGAAATAATGTGAATTACAGATAAAATTTTTAAAATTTACAAAGTCGTAAATAAATTATGCAAGCATTTACATATATTTTATTCCGTTCATATATGAGCGATTTTGTGTATATAGTAAAGTACAGTTCATACGGAACTGACGTAAAAAGACGTATAATCGAAATTTTAATAATAACACATTGATTACTACAAATTGAGTGACACTTAAGCAAAATTTATATGAAAATACTAATTAATAAAGTTTTTTAAGCTAGTAAATGTACATATTATACTTTTTTAAAGGCAATGATTAATTAAAATATACACATATATATATTATAAAAAGTGAAAAAAATCACATTATTAATGCATGGCTGGGTACTAATTACATATATCATATATTGATATTGTATTGTATTTCTTAAGAATTATATGAACACTTTTTGAACAATAAGTATATGTATTGAGTATCTTTAATAATAAGCATACGATTTATGTCCATACAGATACAGTAGACTCCCGATTATCGGCGGTCGTATTTTCCGCGGTCCTCAAGGGCCTGAATTTGAAAGGGAATTTAAAAATACAGAACAAACTTATTACAAAAAACGATCGAAGAGAGTAATGATAGTAATGAGCTTTTGGAGATGATAGTAAGATAGTAATGAGCTTTTGGAGATATTACACGATTCTTGACAGCATTTATGGCATACACACTGCTTTGGAGGCAGTTAAGCAGTCTACATTGATAAGGTCTTGGAGAAATTTTTACCAAATGTGGAAAATACTTCGGTAGAGTTTATAGAGGAGGAAGAAATTTCTGCTCATGATTTGGCAAATTTAGCTAAATCTGTTAATGGAGGAGAAAAAGTCAATGAAGGAAACATTGAAGAGTAGATTAATTGTGACGCCAATGATCCAGGTATTGAACACCTTACAGATGAACAAATTGTGGGACAAGCATTAGACCCAGTTTCAGAAGACAGTGAAGAAGAAGAGGAAGAGGGAGATAAAACTCAGCAGAGGATGAGCCACGACGCAGCCCTAGCACATGCATATGGACTTATAAAATATATCGAGGAACAGGACGATGTATCACTTTGTGACAAAAGGCTGATAAAGAAACTGCAATCGCAAATTAAGAAAAAGTGTTTTAGTACAAAAAAAAAAAAAAAAAAAAAAAATGCTTCTCTGATTGTTTTGTTAAAAAATAGAGCAAAATGTAAATAGAATTTTTTATTAGTATGTTAAATTGTATATGTAGGCCATGCTTTACTGTTAATTAAATAGTATTGCTCAAAAGGCTTTATGTGTTGATTTATAACCTCTTTTTTACCATTTTGTGGATTATCCGCTGATTCGATTATCCGCGGTTGTCTATTCCACGTTCACCGCCGATAATCGGGAGTTAACTGTAGTTATATTTAATAACATTAAAAATGTTTAACATTCGTCTTATTTGCTGCTTGTCTATGAGTATTAAAAATTCTACTGTGAATTCAATCAGTATTCTTCGATCTTTCATGTGTACCTCTATTTAAGATGCTTTCTAGGAAAAATCCGTCTTATTTAGAATAAAAAAATAATGACAGGTCGAGAAATTTTGCGAATTTTAGTAAGTGGAAAAGATATATAACCGATATTAGCGGCGTATATAAACGAAGAATTTTTACATTAAAATGTATAACTTTGAATCTGTAAATGTAAAACGATAACAATGTGAAAGATTTTGCAATTATTTGGTGGCGTATTTGGCGTAATGTAACAGACTTACGATTTAAATTGGGTAGTTTAAATTTAGTTCAGTTTAGTACCCATATTTTACAGCAAATAATTACATCATGTATATTAATTCCATTCAAAGTAATACTTTTTTATGAATATTTGAACATATATTTATTTATTCCACATTCGTAAAGATGGAATTCACTGGAATAGTAAAAATTACCAACTACCGATGCTGATGTATTCTCACTTTTTAGAGTTTTTAGAATACAATTGTATTATTTTCAGGAAGTAGTTCTCTGTTCGTGAGAAAAATATGATAAACACAGTAACTTGATCAGTTTTTTTTTTTTTTTTTTTTTTAATTCTATGAAACTTTATTATATGTTTACAATATGTTCAATTTACAAGATTTTATTAAAGTCGACCAAAACTTGAATTGTCTTGCATATGTTACATTCTAAAAATTTTCGTGGAATTTATATCTAAGCGTATTTAATAATTTTATATAAAAGATACTTATATACATAAAGAGTTCAAAATTGATATGAAAGCTATACTTAGTGGACTAAATTAAATGGATACATATTTAAACTTTAAAACTTCTTCACACACCATAAAATTGAAGAGAATATAACCGGTTTCGAAACGTTTTTGCCACCAAGGCAGTAGCCCGTGTTTTTCGCACCTGAAGGAGAAAAGCCACTTCCTTTCGAAACCGGTTGTACTGTCTTCATTTTTATGATGTGTGAAGAAGTTTTAAAATTTGATTATAGAGTGTGCACTAGTTTTGAATTTAGTTATGGCTTTGATGTATATTCTACTTTGATGTATATTCTTGAAATGTAGTTCTGGTGTACTCTGCTTTTCTCTATATGATTGATCATTTGATATGAAGCCTTAGTTTCCCTACTTATCATTTGTAAATAAATTCGAACGTTTTCTGAGATAAAAGAAAAAAAAAAAAAAAAGAAAGAAAGAACATCTCCTTATGAATATTTATTGTGCACAATTCTTTTAGCTACATGAAAGCAAGGCGTAATTTTTTTTCCTCCTTATTCAAAGCTACAAGGAAATATAGTAAAATGCCAGGAAGTTTTTTTTTTTTTTTTTTTTTTTTCAGTTAAACAAATCTTTCAGTAAAAGTGGTGGATTTTTTAAATATATGTGGTTCAAGTTTATTATTCTAAAAGAGTGTAACACCAACCCTGAGGGCAGGGCTGCTATCGAAATACTGGTAAAGATGGCCTTGAACCTTAGATATACAAATAACATTCTTATATTCATAATTTTTAATAATGAATTAGTCACAAGCGCAATTAGGGGACCAACCACAAATTGAAGAAAAGCAAAAACATTTTATATTACACTGTATCATAAAAAGTTAGGAAGTTTTGTAACTAAAACACGATTCCACATACCATTTACGATATTTATATGCATTTTCTAGGACTCCTAAGAATATTAAAAATAATATGATTTTTTTTCCAAATTTTATTGTTGTTATGATTATTATTATTATTTGCTAGGTTTCACTTATAACATAAACAGATTTCAACAACAATTTACAAGACTTGCATAAAAAAAATATTTCACACAAACGTAATATGTATGTTTTGTTTCCGATGAAAAATGAGTATTTGTAGAAAATATTTTTTTTTACTGATTTTGCCTAAAATATACAATCTTTGTTGTTATTATTACGCAGATTGAAAGCTACATAAATAGGGTACCTTATCTTATGTGACATAGTCCCATGACATCCTTATAAATTCTAGTCCCCCTTGAAAGCGAGTTCTAGAAACTCCTATTAGAATTCTAGAGCTTTTGCCTATATTCTCGAGGGCAAAGTTATTTAAAAATCTCTGCAAATAAATGCGAATACAAGAGGCTGGTTTCAGCAACTATAATCTTGGTTTGTTACCCAATTCTAGAAAATAAAGCGAGAATTTCTTTTCAGAATATTCAGATTATTCAGAATATTGTTTCACTATCTAGAAATGAGTAGACTAGAAATTCTCGATCATTTCGTCTGTTCAGTTTATTGGTTTTCCTTAATGCGATAGCTTGGAAATCTATATTTCTAATGAAGGGATTTAGAAAATTACCACTTATTCATTCTAGATGAAGGCGGTATATTTTTTCTGTCAGTGTAGGTTTGCGAGAATATGGCTTGTCGCAGAAAGCATAAAAATATTCTGTCACAGGGCCTGCAATTTACCAATATATACTGTATTATCTGTAAGTTACAGAGTATATATGTATATATGTATATATTTATTTTTTCGTTGTTTAAGATATGAATAATGTCACAAAATTACACACACACACACACACACAAAAAAAAAGAATAGATTAAGTATTAATAATAATAATACACAAGCATACATAAAGTAATTAAAATTCTGATTTACATAAATACATAATTTTCGTTTACTTAAAGAATTTTTATATTTTCAATTACCAAGTACTTAATATTCAAATAATACATTTAATTGCGACTGATTATAATTTATCGCAAGACAAAGCAAACACGCTTCTCTTTAAAGAATAGAGCTTCTTAAAATTTTGGCGTGATAATTCCATACCGAGATAGCAACCCTGCACTTTACGGAATACATTGTGTCATCAGTAAATTCTTTAATGGGATGATAAAGCACGTTGTTCAAGGCAATTTCTTTTCTGCGTGTCTTTAATAACTGCTTCCACACTTTAAACCAAATTAAATGAAAATATTTTAAAAGCGTACAGAGCAATACAGCATTATTAAAGGCTTTTGATATCCAAGGAAAAGCTAGTGTAATAATTTTTGTACTTGAAGTGGAGGATTTTGAGATATATTTGACATATTTTGGCGACGCATTTATTTATTTTAGAAAGCCAAGTGCCGCACGTGAAAATTAAACACTTTAGAAAAGATAATGAGGAAAATTGCGTGAAATAAATAATTATTAAATGGGGTCTTTTCAAGCAGTTATAAGCGCATTTTGCATTTTCTTTAAAAAGATTCATTAATTTTGTGAATTTAATTTAATTTAATTTCCGGTGTGTGGTGGAATTCATCTTTTTTTTTTTTTTTTTTTTTTTTTTCCTTTTTAAATCAGGTTTTACAAGGAGTTGTTCAAAATTGAAAACAAGATGGGGAAATGGGGAAATTTTGCGTGAAATAAATAATTATCAAATGAGAATTTTTGAGTAGTTAAGAAAGCAATTTTGTTTTCTTTATGCTCGGTAACTTCAGGAATTTAATTTGATTTCTGTGTATTTTTTAGCTTAAAATAGCCGAAATTTTTAATTTGGGTTGTTAAAAATAGAATACATTAACAAAATTTTAATTAAATTAATCTAGAACGACCATTTATTTAAAAATTCTTTTAAAACGATGTGGCTAGGAATTTAATTCTCAGATTTTTTTGAAAGATTTTTTTTTTTTTAAATATTTTCCAAATTTATAACTTTTTTTTTTTTTTTTTTTTTTTTGTTTTGCTTCAATCTACTTTAAAATATCATTATTGTTTTGAGGGTGAGAATAATGACAAATTAATTACCTATACTAAATTAACTTGAAAATTTTTATTTGAAGATTTCTTTGCAGTAATTCCAAAATATATGAAAGATATAATATAATATAACTAACTGTTATTTAGATAAATCGAATTATATTTGTTTCTAAATAGTAGTTTTTTTTATTTGGATTAAAAAAAATAATGATCTTTTTAAATGACAACAGTTATAAAATAAATAAGAATAAGAATAATAAGTATTTTTTTAATACATAAAAGAGTTGTTATATTTTTTTTAAATGATACTTCTAACTTTGAATTTTTAAGTGTATTCATATTATATGCTCATTGCACTATAATATTACAGGACAGAAGTGCGTTAAGCGGATGGCTATAACATGCTTATAGAATAACTTACAATAATTATAAAACATATACTTATAAAAAAAAAAAAAAAAAAAAATACAACTTACAAAATATGCGTACATACAATGTACTAATTATAAGTTCACTTTTAAAGCTATACGTGCTTACTTTGTTAGCCTGACGAAGGGTCATTTTTTTATTCGACCCAAAATAATTTTTGTGAATACTTGCATTTTATAGTCTTTATTCAAAGTTTTGTAATAATTACTTTTAAACGCCAGTTCTGTGGTACTTTTTTTTTTTTTTTTTTTTTTTTTTTTTTTAAATAATTTTTTCATTTTTACAGTTGGTTAAAAATAATAGTTATGTTACATAGTACGTAAACCTGTAAAAAGGAATATTCGATAGTTGGCGTGGGTTAAAATTTAAATTTTGTCCAATCGATCTACACTGTTAAAAATGGTTTCTTAAAAGTAAGCGAAATTGTCTCAAAATAGCTCCGAAACAATATATATACTTGAATTTGTACTCATTTTTGAGTACATTGACTTGTCAAACATGGGGATATTGGGATTTTTATTGGTCAACCCCATTTTTGAGCATGTCAAGATACTCAAAAATTAGTATATGGGATTTCAAATTTAAGTATATATTGTTTCAGAGCTATTTTGAGACAATTTAGCTCATTTTTAAGAAACTATTTTTTACAGTGTATTCATGAATTAACCAAAATACTTTTTCAACATAGTTCATTATCCTATACTCACTTCTATTCATCCTATATTCACAATAGACTATAGTGTTGCATGCTTACAAACATTGCAATGAATACAACGTAAATAGTGTATACTTATTAACAATATTTGCAGTGCACACACAACAAAAAATACAATTCATAATTGTAGAAGTGCATATCATGCATTTTTTTACAATCTCTTTTAAAGAAGTTTAAAAAAAAAAAAAAAAAAAAAAAAAAATGAAAAGAGAGAAAATATTCTAGGATAATAAAGATGAATTTTTTGGGTAGGAAATGTGGGGTGTCGCTGTATGAACATTTAGTTTATTTAATTATTTATTTTTTGCTCATTTAAGCTCATTAGACTTAATCCTAGAGCTTAAAGTGAATTTCAAACCAGTACGAACGAACATTCATGCGTGAACCTGGAATCAAACGCGACACCATGCGACGGAAATCCACTGTATTAACTATTTGGCTACCGAATGTGTACTTCTGTAATTTTCACTAATATCTCTTCCTGACTTCGTAACAACTCCTTAACAAGTATTTTTAACAATTAAAAAAGGTCCACTGGCGATCAAGAGGTTCTGCCTTCTAAGCTGGTAGACTTGAAGTGCCGTATTCTATCCCAAATTGAGCTTGTTGGCTTAGTTATTCTGAGTTTTACGTGTTTTTCTCTGAAACTTAAGTAAATACAGGCGCAGACTTCTTATAAAGACGCCCACGAATGGTCCTTCAGGCCTGGGATCCTAACAACGAGATAAATAAAATAGAGTGATAAATGGTAACCCTGACAAGGTACATAAGTCATATGACATGAACCATCTATGTGTTAGTTCCCTTGGTAATAGTTTTTTTTTTTTTTTTTGAATAAATTTCTATGGTAACGGTTTGGAGATTGTATTTGGCGAAAATCATAGACGCCAATGTTTTTTGTTTTCTTATGCAGTATAATATTTTTTTGCTCTAAATCATTTTAGCTTTTATTTTACTTCATTTTTATTTCGTGTAGTCGAAATTCAACCGACAAGATATTTAAAAATAGTTGATAAATAATTATCTGTTGTTGAATTTAGCTCTTTTAAAAGTTTAACTTTTCTTTATAAACACTTTTAAACTGTATTGGGAAATGACGAAAAAAAATATTTTATTATTTATTGTAATGTGAAATAGGTGAAAAATTACTTTAAAAACAATTTATTTCAGTTATAGGACTGTTGTGTTAAATAATAATAATGATAATTTGCCGAACTGAAATTTTAAATTCCAAAATAGCGATAAAGAGCCAAACATAGCAATCCATTGGTTCATATCACGTGATTCATGTTGAACCACGGAAACCTAATCCTTTTTCCGTTGAATCAGCACTCTATTTCATTTATCTCGTTGAATCCTAGCGCAGCCATTCGGCCTTAATAATAACACCAACACCAACAATTAAGCTAGAATGTTGATGCCAGCACATGACTTTCTTCTATATTTTCCTATGCAAATTCACTCAGTAAAAAAAGTTTATTAAAATCAGTATTTAATAAAATTATCTTCCATGATAATGCAGTACGATTTCCATATTAGAGAAGTAGTATAACACTAAATATATAAAAAAATAAAAATAAACGTTAATTTTATTCTCGATATTACTTTAAAAATAAAAATAAAAAAGAATGTATAACTTTATTCTAAATTATCGCAGATCTATGGTTCAACCCTTCGTTTTAAAGGTATTGGCGAACTCTTTTGAAACATACCCATCATGAAAATGTATTTTCCTCGAGGGGTGACCTCCCCCCCCCCTTCCTCCCAAGGGAGGAGGCGATGATCCTACATATACAAAATTCCCAGTTGACTATCTCTATTATAAATAGTTCTTGTAAATTTCCTAATGATTATTAAAAAAATAATTCTCTTTATGCATATTTATACAAAGTTTTGTCCTTTACCACCATGTTAAAAATTTAGAAAAAGCGGGATGGCAACGCAAATTGTTAGACAATTTTTACCAAAGTTGATAGGCACTAATTTATATCAATTTATATGAAATTCTGTGCAGTAGTTTCTGAGATACAGTTGCCACAAAATTTTGTCATACACACAGACAGACAGACCTTTTCTAAAAATGGTCAAATCGTGTTCTACAGCTCTCAAACCGTGTAAATCCATGAAAAACCCGAGGTCGAAATTTTTTACGAATCCAATACTTTCTTCTATTGAATATAGAAGAAAGTAAAAATGGAAAGGTTGGCTATATTGACGTCATTACAAAAAAAAAAAAAAAAAAAAAAAAAAAAAGAATAAATTTTAGTTTTATATCATATACTTAACATTATATGTGTAAAAAATCAATCAATAAATAAATAAATAAGGGATTAAAAACACTTCAATTCTATATTGCACTTAAATTATCTTTAGATTTTACGCATGGAATCATTTTACACTCACCCATATGTTATAATAACCTTGGAATAAAATGCCGCACTCATAGATATATCTATATACTACACGTGGTATCTATTGACATTACCCAGGCATACACATATTTTTACCCTATCCAAACCAAACTGCCCGAAGCGAGAACAATAAACAGGCATTACCCCATACGTCCAACCCTTTCTAAAACGAATAACATTGAGCCTCCATTTTAAAGAATTCAATTTTCATCGAAATTAAAGAGTACTAAAACAAATCTATTACGTCACTTTTTCCTCCACCCCACTTTACTAACTTCATACCCAAATGACGAACTAAGCACTCTGAAAGCTTGGTCATTTGACACCCTAGGGAAACAGTCAGGAAACCCCCTTCCCACCATTTGTTAAGTGCCATTCTTCCATTAGCAGCCGACCGATGCCCCTATGGGACACATGGGACACATCTCTGTTGAGGGAAGTTTGGAGCGACGTTCCAAAAGCCCCTGGTGACACGAGGGCGTAGGGTGAAAAGCTGCTCTATAATTTAGCTGTAAAGCAAAAGCGTAATTGCTCTCGGTGGACTTACGATTCAAGCTGTTGGAAATCGGTGGAGGCAATAATATAGCGTGACAGTGTGGGCTAATGACATATTAACTATCGATGGTCGATAACAGTTAAGTTAATAGGGTTAAATTCAGAGATCTAAGGAGGGTGAAAGAAAGGGTAATATTAAGGTGATTTATAAATTTTGAATTTTTTAATACGCATTAAAAGCGTACGCTGTTAAAAAGTTTAAGAAAACTATTACTGAAAACCATTTATCGTAAAGGGTCATGAACCAATTATCAGAAACATTGACAATAATTTTATTTACAATACTTCAAAAAATAATTATTGTCAAAACTTGTAAAGTGTAATAGGCGTTAAGAAAGGTTTTATCTCTGTATTACAGCTGTTAAAATAATTCTACATTTTTCTTATCTATTTTATATATATATATATATATATATATATATATATATATATATATATAAATGTTAGAGCAAATTATTTTTCGATGTATATTTTTGCGCGTAAAATATCTCCGTGAAGGTTAACCAGACTTTAATGAAAGTTTAACCCTACAAGGCTCAATTTTTTTTAGTGCGCGACAAAAACATATAGGTTGTAATTAGTGATCAGAAGATAGGGAAAACTTATAAAAATAAAAATAAAACCATATTTTACGGAAAAATCAATTTTTTAGCTCAACGTACCGTATGTGGAACATACATAAAAATATGATTTACTAATACGTTTACTATTGTAATAAAAAAAAAAAAAAAAAACTTACCTCTGCAAAATATACACTTCGTTATAACACACAGTATTTTTTTTTCGAATCAAAACTGTTCAATAACTATTCTTTTTTTTTATTTTTGAATTCAGACAAACGACTAACGTATCACTTTCATTCAAATTTCATACAGAGTGCACTATAACAAAAACACGAACGGCATCTTTAGGTAAAGATTCGTATTACTATATTGCTAAATGTCAGTAGCTTCTATCAAGATGTCAAGAGATGTCGCTACTAATAGTTTTATAGCTATATGAACGATTAAAGTCGGTGTTCCACATGTGGAACTGGGTGCCTTGTAGGGTTAACGCCTATTATGTGGCATATAAATATCATATATAAAAATTACGAATAATAAGCTTTTAACTTTAAATGTTTTATAATGATAAGTATTATCACGAAAAAACAGTGATAATTTTTAGGATTGAAGAATCTTATTAATGCAAGACATTTACAGGGTGCCATACGGAAAAATTCTGCTGCGTACGAATATTCTCTGCATTGTTATGCTACAGAAATTTTTGTCAACGTATTTATCACATAACACACGAATATTTTCTGGAAATAGGTTTAGGATATAACAGGATTTTTTCACAGTGTTTTTGTGATAGTGTAATTTTAAATTACTCAGACAATTTGTAACACACCACATGATTTTAAAATTCAACCGCAATGTTTATGGATGTGAAGACTTGAATAGCTTTATGATATGTTGAAATAAGGAATTACTGAAATTGTAAAAGCGATGCAGTCTTAAAATTGATGTAACTGTTAAAAAAAAAAAAAAAAAAAAAATTACAGTACATTTTTGTTTTAATCATTTCTCACGTGTATGTAATTTAATATATTTGTACAGTGTGATTTAAAAAAATGTATATAAATACAAATACGAATTGTTCTGGGAATTAATTGACATCATCTAGATATCCTTGGGATGTTCTGACAGGTGCGGGGGGGGGATTTCTACGAATCTTATAGTTATTAAAATTTTGCTATTGATAATAATACGCACATTGAAAGACCTAAAAGTGTAGCAAATATTTTTAATAAGAAATAATTAGTAAAGGATATAAATCTCAACATGGAACTTCTAGCATTATTCTATAAAAGTATCTTTTTTCGAATGGAAATTTCAACTGAATTATTTTATGAAATTTCGAAATATATATATATACGAGGGTAAGATAAAAGGTTCTCAGCCTGACAATGAAAGACTTCGATTTTCAGTTAAAAAATGATTTTATTTTTTTACGTACTCTTCATTGACTTCAACACACTTGTTCCAGTGCTTCTCCAACATCAGTATTCCTTCTCGGAAGTAAGAGTCTAAAAGGCTGTGGAAATATTCTTCAACGGGCCTTCTGGCATGTTCTACCATTTCTGGCGTGTAATGGTGGACTCATGTCTCATCCATGGTGACAAATCGCTGCACAAAATCGGTCGAATCCTTAAGCGCAGTTTCCACTGCGGTTGGTTCGAGCGACACTATTCAGAATCCTTTAATGTGGTCAAGCGGTCGGACGTGGTTCGACGTGGTTGGTTGTCAGGGAGAAGGCCTTGGCCTTAACCCCCTGCTGTGATATTTGAGGGGCCAGAGGCAGATATCTTTGTCAATTTTGCATGCTTTCCTTTGAAGTAACTGCGCAATCTGATAAAAAAAAAAAAAAAAAAAAAGCTACAACTGATGACAAGACATTTGGCTCTTTGTGTCGGAAGCGTGATTAATGGTTTTTTGTACCTCGAAGCTTCAACCCTAGTGGAAACCAGCCTGTCGTCCTAAACATTGCTGCGAATATTTTTTGCGCATTTGCTTTTGATCCGCATTCAGCAAATGCGGCACCCCTCTTGCGCAGAGCTTTCGCATCCCTAATTCTTTGTGCAAGGTGTTTCGCACATTTTCTTCCGATATACCCACAGCCTCAGTTATCTCACTCACTTTCATTCGCCTATCGTCCAACACGATATCATGCACTTTTTCGTTGATTTTCTGTGTGGTGGCCGTTTTTGCCCGTCCTTCAAGTGGGTCATCTTCGAGTGGCGTGCGACCAAGTTTAAAATCAACTTACCACTTTTTAATGGTTAACATGAAAGGATCAGAGTCCTCGTAAATTTTTGTTAACGTCAGATGAATTTTCCAAAACGAAGAATTTTATGACCGCACGATATTCAAGTTTATCCATTTCAACGAAAAAAAAAATTCGTGTAAACAAACTACTTGAGAGAATAATTTGAAACTTGTCATATAAACTAATGACACATGCACCAATGCAGGAAAGATAAAATTTTGCTGATTGGAACGCTATCTTTGTGTCAGGCCGAAGACTTTTCACGTTACCCTTATAAATATAAAATATTAGTTTTAAAAATTGCGGTTATATAATCGTTAGCAAAATAAAAGTAAAATTAAGAAAAGAAATATTGATTTACTTTACAAGAGATAAATTAAAGGAGGGCATTATCATGGATAAAAAAAACGAAAATTTGCTATTAAAAAAAGAAAAAAAAAAAAATTTATATTCAGAGTTTGAAGGGAAAAAAAATTTTAATAAAGAGCGAGATATGATTGATAGTGTATTAACAAGCATAAAGTGACATGAGAAAATGACATTTAGGACATAATATAATACAGAAAATTGATTTGAAAAATATTCGTTCGATAATAATAATAATAATAATAATAATATAAAGTAAGCTCAACTTATGAAGCAAGTAACAATTAGCGAAAAAACACAAAGTTTTATTTTTTATTTATTTATTTATTTTTTTTTTTCAATATAATGCCAAATGTATGAAAACGAAATTATTAAAAATATGCTTTTATCCCAAAATGTACAAAAAAAGAAGAAGAAGAAGAAGAAGAAGAACTAGAGTTAGAGGCTTAAGACCCCAAGATCTCCCTTTGCAAGTCCATTATTATTTAAGCTTGTATTGTCTTAGATAATATACATGCATCGAAAATATCAGCTCAATCGTATTCACAAGAAGTGATTTAAAACTCAAAAACAAATTTTTAACTAAAATTGACACCCCCCCCCCCGACCCCGCAGATATTCTTTAAGTCTATGGCTGATTGAGCATGTGTGTCATCAGATTTATATACGTATGCAAAATTTTAATCTAATTGGATAAAAGAAAAGTGGTTAAGTTTTGATTGTAAGATTTGATCCTGACAGACAGCAATCGAGGTTAAACAAAAGTTTATAATCATAAAATCAAAAAGTATAAATCCAATTTGAACATGAATTATTATATGAGTCCTGCATGTATTCAAAAATTCAGTTCACTCCAATGATAGAAAGTAGGTTAAAAGTAAAAAAAGATATTCTGAACTGGAGTTTGTATTACAGGTCATTCAGGCCTCCACTGCTGCTTGAGTCCGCCATTGCTTTAGCAGGTATATAAAATTTCAACTCAATTGGATGATAAGAAGATGGTTAATTGTTCCTTACAAGATTCGATCCTTGAAAACAACAGACTAAATTGAATAAAAGAGTGCGGATAAAAAATGTTATTTTATAGATTATTTTTCAATTTATGGAGTTTCCTTAAAAATTTCACCCATCATTACCAGTTTTACAGCGCATTTTATTATTATGAAACATTTGTACTATTTCTAATTAAATTCTATTCATTACTTTAAGGTAAATAGATTTTTCATTAAAAGAAATTTCATTTTTCTAAAGTGCAGTGGCAACTATTCAGAGAGATAGATCTTTTTTTTTTTTTTTTTTTTTTTTTTTTTTCCAGCCATTAAAAAACAAAAAACACTTTTTAATTAAAAATATCAATAATAAATAATTTTGATGATTTCGCTTTGGTAGAATCAGCTGAAAGTTGCTACACTGAGAAAAAAAGAATATTCCGCCTTCATCTAGAAAATGCATAAGTGGTCATTTTCTAAATTCCTAAACTAGAAATATAGATTTCCGAACTATGCGCATAAGGCAAGTCAATAATCTAAATAGACGAAATGATCAAGAATTTCTAGTCTACACATTTCTATATGATGAAACAATATTCTGTATATTTTGAATATTCTGCATCTTTTGTATTGCGAGAAATACTCGCTTGATTTTCTAGAATTCGGTCATAAACCAAGATTATAGTTGCTGAAACTCACCTCTTGTGTTCACAATTATTTGAAGAGATTTTTGAATAACTTTGCCCTCGAGAATATTGGCAAACGCTCTGGAATTTTAATAGGGGTTTCTAGAACTTGCTTTCAAAGGGGACTAGAATTTATAAGGATGACATGGAACTATTTTTTCTAGAGCCACAATTTAGATTCTATATGTCAGTTACAAAATTTTTTATCAGTGTGCAAATATTATAGGGAACTATTGCGCAAACTGTATACATTTTGAAAAATCTACCAATTAGACTTTTTTATTTTTATTTTTTTTCCCAGAAATTCAAAGAACATTTCCTTATCATTGTGAGGTATGGGCTCAAGTTATTTAAAGTGCAGTAGCGTTAAACGATGTATTTGACTGATCTCATTAATTTAAGACTTCTCTTATTTTAATTTATTTAAACAATCATTAATTATTTAATGTTTGGAAAGACAACCAAAGTCACACCAGATTTTTTATATAGTAACAAAGTTACATAGACAGAAGGTTTTTTCATTTTTTTTTTTTTTTTTTTTTTTTTTTTTTTTTAATCTTTTATAGGACAAATATATATATGATATTAAAAATTGCAAGTATATGTGTGTTTTGAAAATTTTAATTTTATTTAAATATTTACCTTACATAACACGAAAAAAAATTAATTAAATCTTTAAAAAGTCATGGGATTATTTTTAGAAAAGATATCGTTCTAAAAATTTAAAATTTTAAGAGGAAAAAACTGCTAACTTTTTGTTTAAAACCATTCAAGAGCCGGGGAAAAAAAAAAAAAAAGTAAAAAATAGACACGATGGAGAAGATCTTTATTTAAGAGGGCGAAGAAAAAATCTAAAAACAGGAGAAATGGGACAGGATATTAACAAGAATAAAATATAAAATATCCCCAGGTGAACGTGACAGCTAGCATAAAATAGGACATGAGAAAGGCTTTGACAGACCAGGACAGGTCAGAAAAGAGATAAAGGAAAAGAAATAAATAAACTATTTTTAAAAATATGTTAGGAGTTGAAGGAATAAAAAATATGATGCATAGAGTGAGGATACGAAAAAAAATCAACGGACATGCACCAAGATATTCATTCGCCATGATTTCTTCTTCTTTTTTTAAAGTTTGCTCCTCCTCTTTTTCTTATTGTAGTATATTATGAAAATTTGAATCAGTATTTTATTTTATTTTATTTTATTTTAATTTTATTTTTTTTATTTTTTATTTATTTATTTTTGTAGGTGCTATACTGTACCTACAAATAGTCATTATGCCAATTTTTAGCAAATCCAAAATGTATGAAATTCATATATTTTTAAAATGTAAAAAATCGAAATGTAGTGAAAGATATTGATTACATTTCTTTATTTAGTTATAATAAAACATAATTAGTCAAGATGCATTGAAAATATTTCCGAAAATGCAGCATATTTAATTTCAAATGTTTGTATGTATATAAATGCGGTAAAACAGAATGTAATAAAACAGACAATGAAATGCCACTTAAAACCTCCAGAACCGAAATAAATTAATAAATAAATAAATCAAATAACCACTGGCATCTTTAGTAATGAATATGGTTATGATTTAAAATTCATTACCACTCTACACCACATTGAAGATTTAATGGCATAACATATACTGTTGCTAAGAATTATTAACTTTATAATAAATAAATAAATTCATATATATTAAAATATTTCTATGTGTGTATGTGCATATATATGTTCATAGAATGAATTTCTTTATGATATTAATGAATGAATACACACATTTTAAAATGTGTGTATGTGCAATATATGTTCATAGCTTTTGATTCATTAATATACACATCCAATCAAGACCGTTGATAATACCGCGACTATTTGAAAAAAAAAAATAATTAGATTAGGAAGGTTAGTTTAAAAAATTATAGTTTTATATTCATAATAGAAAGAAAAAAGGAAGACAAGAAGAAAAATAAAGAAATAGTCTAGTGTGCCACTCACACGAATTTTTCTTACCCTGAAATTAATATAAATACAAATTGGAGATTAAGGGGTAAGATAACGAATGCTATTATGCAAACCTTTGTTAAAAAAATTCAAATTAGGCTTCGAAACAGCTTTATTTGACAAATAATTCTATGTAAAGGGGTCACCGCCCCCTCAACTCCCTATTTCATTACTGTACCTACATTTATATAGAATTCAAATCTGTTATTAATTCCAAAAGACCATTTAAAATTATTCCGGCAGCATTCACACGCAACTTTTCTTTAAACTTATCAATCTTGATCAAATTTTTCAAGTAACAAATTTAAACTAACTTTAAAATACAACATTTGTATCACCTGAAATTACTTGTTTTTAATTTACTCTAATAGACACAGACAAAACTCAAACGTAAAAAACTTGAATTCGGTATTTAGGAAGACTGAAAACGTGTATATATGCAAAAAGCCAAGCGATGTATAGTAAAGGTTAATAATTACATTATTTATCATATGGCTAGGAGGAATTAATTTCAATTCCTGAGTACCTTTCCTGGACATGGTAAAATATTACAATAAAGGACTTCTACTAACAATAAAAAAGAATTATATGGTTTAAATATTGACATCCCTGTATATCTACTGAAATTTATGTACACATCACATGGTGTACATAAATATAATCCTATATTAATAACACAGGGCACAACCTGAAGTACACTTCCATCAATTTTCAAGTATTGTCGCGCTATATTCTACTTCTTTTGTGTCGTCCTGTAAACGGACAGTGAATGGTTTCTATACCATATTTTACATGAAACATTTTTTTACGTATATATAAAGAATATATACTTGTTTCATTTGGTTTAGTGCTGTATATAGACGTTACCCAGACAGCACATCGCCTCACCAGGATATCTTCAAGATGTCTTCTGGACGAAAAGACATCCCAGAAACGTCCTTAAGATGTACTGTGGATAAGTTAACCCTAACTGTGCTGTTAGGGTAAACTCTACTTACCTACAATTTATCCCCGATAGACATAATGTATTTGAATTCTCCTAGGTGTCCCTGTAAACGAACCACTTGCTTGAACTCAGCGAAAAGTTTAGTGTAACATCCCTATATCATATTAATTTAGAATGCCAAGTTTGAACTTTCTGCTATAATTTATTTTTGAGATATGCAGCTAACAAACGGGCACACGGACAAACACATACACAGACAGACACGCAGACACACAGACCAACCATTTAAAACATGATTTTTGGATTCAGGGGACCTCGCATCGTGTTAATATAACAAAAACTCAAGTTCGAAAATTTGACCCAAACACAGTACTTTCTCTACCTTATGTGTAAGAGGAAGTAAAAATAAAGTAAAGAAAAGTAAAGAAACAAAGAAAATTTAACTTTTTGAACGAAAAAAAAATTGACATATAGAGCATATATGTAGAATAAAAAATGCTTATTAAAGTAAATAAATAAATAAATATATTCAGTGAGAAGAAAAAAACAGTCAACAAAAGTCAACACATGATTAATGGCGTATTTTGCGAGAAAGAAGCATTAAAAGAAATTGTCAGCTATGACATAATGCAATCAGAACAATTGATTTCGCTAATAATTAATCAACAAAAGTAAAAGTAATAACATAAAATATGTTACACTTTTGAATTAATAAACAATCAGCGAAAAAAACTCTCAGTTTTAATTTAAAAACTAGTATGTTGTGGCCACCACATGACTTTCTTCTATCTTTTCCTATACAAATTCACTTAGTAACAATAATTAAAAAAAAAAAAAAAAAAAAAAAAAAAAAGTGGAACTTTGACAAAATTTTGGGTAAAATGTGAAAATTATTCTAAGTTTCTCAGAACACGGAAACCGTAGGACTGACAAAATTAGGGGAAAAAAGCAAAAATTAGTTTAAGTTTGTCAGAACACGGAAACCGTGGGAGTTTGATAGAATTAAGGGGAGAGGAAAAAAATAAAAGTGGGACTTTAACAAATTTTCACATTTTACCCAAAATTTTGTCAAAGTCCCACTTTTTTTTTTTTTTTTTTTTTTCCCTCTCCCCTTAATTCTATCAAACTCCCACGGTTTCCGTGTTCTGACAAACTTAAACAAATTTTTGCATTTTCCCTCCAATTTTGTCAAAGTCCCACGGTTTCCGTGTTTTGACAAACTTAGAATAATTTTCACATTTTACCCAAAATTCTGACGAGACCTTTCGAAAGATACCCATCTTGAAAATTTTTGCCCTATGTCACCCTGTTAAAAAGTTAGAAAAAGCGGGATGGCAACGCAACCTGTAAGACGATTTTTACCAAAAGTTGATAGGCACTAATTTATGTCAAGGTGCAACTACATACCAATTTGTATGAAATTCTGTGCAGTAGTTCCAGAGATACAGTTGCCACAAAATTTTGTCACACACACACACACAGACAGACAGACAGACAGACAGACAGACAGACAGACATTTTCTAAAAATGGTAAAATCGTGTTCTACATCTCTCAAAACGTGTAAATCCATCAAAAACCCGAAATCGAAAATTTTTACGAATCCAATACTTTCTTCTATTGAAGATAGAAGAAAGTAAAAAGAAAATATATTTCTAAAGTTAAAAATGTATATTCCCTTTAATCGTCTTATTGTCTTTGAAAATAGCAAAATTGTAAAGTTATTTTCACTGCACAGATTTTTCAATGTATAAAAATTAGGCTTCATCCAACTTAAGATTATAAATATAACTGTGTACATCAGAATAGTCCCATAACTATTATTAAAGACCTTCAAATTTGAAAAAGAAGCCAAAAATTTATAACTATATAATTTTGAATTATGAGTACATTGTGGAAAAAAGAACAGCTCAGCGACCGGATATACGCGGTCAGCGGTGGTCAGACGGTACTTTAACTGTTGGAAAATATTTAGTGAAAGAAATTATAGACGCAGACTTGGGGTTCAATGCAACCCCACCTTAGTATAAAGAAGTTACTTTATGTTTCATAGAAATTTTTCTTTAACTAAATGTCCCACTTTTTCGTAAAAACATGTCAATTTATGTTAAAAATTACAAAGTAGATAAAATAAAATCAGTATATTGTGTTTGACTAGTTTAAAAGAACTTTTTTTCTTCTTTTTTTAATAAATATATATATATATATATATTTTTTTTCATAGGTGTGATTGCAGCAATAAAAAAAGATAGGTATAGCACATCTTTTATTATGAAGTAAAAATAGTAATTATCAATGCACTAGATTATTACCTATATGTAAATTACACACACAAAAAAATTTGGTTATTATTAAAAAAATTACATAAATTAAAAAAAAATAAAAAATATGTCTTCATCAGAATTTTTTTTTTGGATTTTAGAATATTCTATAATTTTTTTTAAACCTTTCAAGTGAAGAAAAAAAAACTAGAAAAAAATGGACATACGATGGAGAAGTTTTTTTTTTTTTTTTTTTTTAAGAGCAATATAAAAAAAATGTTGGAAAACAGAATAAATGGGATAGGATATTAATAGAATTAAAGATAAAGTACCTCCAGGTGAGAGTGACAGCTAGCATAAAATAGGACATAAGAAAGGCTGCGACAAACTAGTACAGGACAGCAAAGGGGATTTAAAAAAAAATTAAGATCGAAAATCTTTTTTAAAATATCTTAGAATTGATAGAACAAAAAATGTTCTGCATAGAGTGAGATTATAAAAAACATCAGTTTTCATGAACCAAAACATTCAGTTTCCGGATTTTTTTTTTTTTTTTTTGCTCCTCCTCTTTTTTTCTATCGTATATTATGAATAGTTAAATTATCAATTTATTTACTACTATCAGGCTACGTCGCTTTGCTGGTAACTAAATTTAAATGAATTGTCAAAAGAATCGTTTCACTATTTATCTTTTATATCACATTTTATGCTTTGTTACATAATTAAAAATTCCTTTTAAAATCAAAAAGTCAAAATAACACATAGCATATAACAAATTAAAGTAAATTAAATATTTCATCCGTTTTGCAACAATGCTCTATGATCTTATGTGATTGATTCTCAAGAATTAATCAACAATTGTTTACAAATTTAATGGATTATGTATGGGATATAAGTACGTTGTAATTTAAAAAATGCAGCTCTTAGAACTTCAAAACTGATAATTTTTAAAAAGTTCTGCATTATTCTTTAATTTTAGACTATTTTTTGCTTAATATTAGAGTCTAATTTTAAGATAAAAGCAATCGAATAATATCACGTTGTGAAACTCTGCAACGTAATGTCTTTAAATCTAATAACTTGATGTGTATAGTGTCCCCAGGAAAAATTGACAGTTTTTAGATCTTTTTAAAAAATATATAACAACTACGCAGTATCTTTTTTTTAAAAAAAAATTCATCATTTTTTACTAAACAAAATGGCCGACCTTCATCAAAAGCAATTGAATGATATCGCGTTGTGAAACTTTGCAACGTAATATCTTTAAATCTAATAACTTGATGTATATAGTGTCTTAAAAAAAATGAACAGTTTTTTAGAGCTCTTAAAAAAAATGTAACATCTATGCAGTGTCTTTTTAAAAAATTCATCAGCTTTTACTAAAAAACAAAAAAAAAAAAAAAATGACCGACATTCATCACCAAAGTAATTATGTCTAGACCAGTCAAATCCGGGTGGTCCGCCCGGATTGTTTTCCGCTGACAAACTCTTTGCTTTATTTATATAGACACACCAGGGCATTGAATTACGCGTATACTAATGGAAAAAAAAAATGTGTGTACGAGCATAATAAGATGAAGTATCATATGCATAAATCTTAAGTCCCCGTTATTTTGAACAGAGACTTCACACCGGAAAGATTTTATAAATATTTTTAGTTTATTAAATTTTATGTATTCGTCGAGTATATATATGTGAGAGATACATTTATGGTGGATAAATCTGACTTAAAAATTAGTAATTTTGGGAGGTGTTCATACGTGTCTGTATGTATGTGCATGTGTGATATGTGTGTGTAGCATACGTATGAGTTAAGTATTCATATGTATGTGTGATATTCATGTAGTACCCCGTGTGTGAGACTATGCATATGACTGTAATAATTTAAAATGCGTGTATGTATGTATGAATCTATGTGTAATATATATATATGTCTATATATAGCATATATATATATACAGGGTTTAACCTGGCAAAAAAATTACTTTAGCATTTTAGCGAAAATAGGCAAGCACTATTTTAGCTTTTTCGAAAGTTAATTCTTTGGATACTATTGATTTCTTTTACTTAGCTTTGTTATCCTCAGTTTTGTTTTCTATTCCTTTTGTTCATTGATTTTAACCAAGCATCCATATTTGTGACTTTAAAAATATGAATCAGGGAAACTATGTTTTGATTTTAACAATAGAAAAAGAGGTATTCATATGTGTAAAATTAAAAAGCAATTTAAAAATTAAGTAAAGTGTAGTGGTAGATAATAGTGAAATACTAGTGCTAAGAATGCTTCTATGAAGCAAGTTTTGAATTCTGACATACTTTTAAATAATTTTGCATTTAAATTCAATCATTGAAAATTAAAAATAAATCCAAGTTACTATATGAATAATGATTCCCAAAAATTTCAGTCCTTTCGTAGTTTTTGCCTGCAAATATATATATCTGAATTATTATATAGAGATATTTTATACAGTTATCCAGTTTTAGCTTTTTAGCGAAATTCTGACCGACATGTTTTAGCAAAATATGATACCTTTTAGCAAAATGCTAAAAAACTAATGGAAGTTTAAACCCTGTATATATACCTCAACATTCTGAGCAATCTGTATAATAATAAATAAATAAAGTTCAATACATTTAGTTTTTTCTCATATTTAGTTTTTGGTTCAAATCCCCATTGTCAGTTAAAAAAAAAAAAAAAAAAAAATGATTACAGTCATTAAAAAACTCCTCTTTTTTATGTTTGTATATGTTTTTTATTCTCATTGGAACTATTTTAAAGTGTCTTCTTTTCAAGGCCTTTTAAAGTCTCGCCTTTAAAATGCCTTCGTCTTCTGTTTTCAAAAATAAATTTAAAAATACTGGTAAAATTAGTTAACACTTTAACCGTAAGAAACGTCTTTTTCCGTATCTCATTACTTGAAATAAAAAGCTAATGCATAGCCTACTAAACTACATGCCTGTCGCGTATCTCGGAAACTAGGCAACAGTTGAAGTGGTAGACAGTGCCACCTGGTACAGATTGCGAGACTTTTTTATTCAACTGTCACCATTTAAGAAGTGTTATATGATATACATAATCGACGTTTCTTCGATTCTATTCGCCTTTTATGTATATCATATCCCACTTTAAAAAAAATTTTGGTGGCTGTTGAATAAAAAAGTTGCGCAAGCAGTACCAGGTATCGCTGTTTACCGCTTCAACTGTTGCCAAGTTTCTGAGCCACGCGACAGACATCTAGTTGACGGGACAAATTTTCAGAAAATATATTTGTTTTCCAGGATATAAGATTTCTGAATAGCCATATATTTCAAAAATTATTATTATTTTTTTTAATTATTATTCCTATTTGATTTAGTATTGATTTTTTTAATTATTAAACAATTACTCTAAAAAACTACTACATGCCTAAAGGGTTTTAAATGATTTAATTGTGTTGACTAGTTACCAAATTGCTTTTGCGGATTGTTATAGCAAATTATTCATCTATTTATTTTTCTTTCTCCTTATTCTCCTTATTATTGTTAAAATCATAAAAAATGGAAATTAACGAAAAATGCATTCGGATAGCAAGAAAAAAATAGTCACCAAAGAGAGAGAAATGATTGATTGGGTAGTAAAAAAAAAAAAAAAAAAAATAGGGCCTTTCAAGAAATAGGCAGCTAGTATGTAATATGTTAAGAAACATTGATTTAAAAAATATTCAATCAAACGCTGTTCAAAAATGCAGCTTTGCTGCCAGAAATTCTCTGTAATGACAAAAAAAAATACGTTTTGTCAACGTAATTTTTCCGGAATTTACGACTATTTTCTCAAATTGCAAGGTTGCATTTTTTTAACAGTGAAGATAATATTAATCATATTGTAATCTAAGTTAAGATACGATGAAATACATTTGGATAAAATACTAATGGCTAAGAAACCTCAGTCTACAGTGTAAAAAAATCATGTTATATTAGAGAAAATTTCTGGCAACAAAAGTGGCAGGTAATACCTATGTATTTTATGGAAAAAATACATTGACAAAACATGTTCCGTAACAGAACAAAACAGAAAATATTTTTACGCGACATATTTTTTCTATAGGGTACATCATAAAAAAAAAAAAAAAAAAAAAAAAAAAAAACTCGCATTAACGCATTAACTCCCAGTGTCCTCATTTGAGGACAGGTAATAAAATAACACGTGTATTTTTTGTGGTTTCTTAGAATGATTTCTGGTTTTTAACGACAGTTTACAGGATCACTCTAAATGATCCCTCAAACTTTCATGTCCCTGCTATTAGTTATAATTTCATAATTTTTATGGTTATTTTATGATTTTTCATTCATGGCATATAAATTTGTTTTTTGTGCAGATATACCAACTTAAATCAAGTTAAGTAATAATATATACTAACCAACCCACGCGAAATTTTCGCATTTTATTTCTTTTCTTATTTACCTTTAAAATTTGAAACTCATAAATGTTATACTAATATCACCGCCTAATTAAAATTTTTATTGGCGATGGCTTTTTATTAATTTTGGTATATTATTTTGTTTAATAAAATAAATTTAAAATAAAATAAAATGAAATAATTCCTATTTTGATTTTATTTTTTATGATTGTGTTTTTTTCAAGTCAATTTATGACACAAAAGTTCATATTCTGTATATATCTTTAAAATATTGCTAGATTTTAAAATGACTCTTGCAAAGAGATTCTGAAGAAGGAACTCTTAAAAATACATTTTTCCGTAAAATAATTTTATCAGACAAATGCCGTCATTTTTCCTTATTAGTTCATTGAACTAAGTCGGCGTGCTTAAATATTGTTCATGTACATATATATATTATCCCCGCGTATTTTATTAATTGCACCACTATCGTATAGTTTCGTCAATAAATAATTGAAACTGGTCCACGTTAGAGAAATATAATATAGATTATGATACTTTACTTTCGAGTTCTTTGGCAACATATAATAGGAAATTAATGAGTTACCTCGAAGTTATTTCGCTAGAACAGTAAATTTCCTTAAATGAGGATAGGCTTTAATCTTAAAACTAGCAGAAGAATTGTTTAGGTTAATATATTTTGCTGTCACATGTCTATATTAATTTAAAATTGAAATATTTATCAAAGTATATTTTGCAAAATTAATCCAGACGTTAACGTTTTAAATAATATTCTCAAGTTCGACCAACCGGAATAGAGCCAACACCACCTATAATAATGCCTCTGAACTGATCTTTACGTTACGGAATATCGGCCGATTACATCATTCCACACCAACCTAAGAAAGCGTTGGTTGGATGTAATCGGCTGATCTTCTGTGACACAAAGCTCTGTTCAGAGGCGTTATATTATAGGAGGTGTTGATCGAGCTAGGGCCCACCGCATAGTGACGGCTATGTTACCGTTTAGCCAAGGAATCACGTTGTGTGCTGTCACATTTAGCACTTCTCAATCCTTCTTTCATATTAAATTCTCTAGTTGTTGAGTTGGTTGGATTTTACGTCGCACTAGCGCTGCGTAATGGTCAATTGACGAAGGTCTGGGATTCAACCCTAGAGGTGGTCCGGAGACATGTTATCACATTTTTGATCCTACACGGAGAGGGTGGCTTTCCCGCTTCGGTAACCCCTACAGATGTAATTTTGGTGGGAACTTGAAGGACATTGCGATCACGAGAGGTTTTATGTGCACCAGCCACTATTAATGTACACGACGGTCTTTGGACGTCTCGAGTACCGAACCCGCAATCTTCAAATAACGAGCCCGGCGCTCTAGCGACTGGGCTACCGCGACTTTTAAATTATCTGTATGTGAAAAAGAAAAAAATATATAGGTAATCATCAGATAAAATATATATGAATGTGTGGTTACAGATTTTATCTCGTTACAGAGGAAAATATGACTTTTGGCAGATTAAAATGGAATTTTATTTCAAATTTCTTTAGTTTCAGAAAACTGAAAATTTCCGTAGGAAAGTTACCGATATATATATATATATATATATATAAATATAATTTTCTCTCACTCTCTCTTTTTTTTTTTTTTTTTTTTACAGAATATTTTTGAAGATTCTATTGAAAAGAGAATTTATTTTTACAGTGGAAAATGTATTATTTTTCAAAATACCATAAACTGTATGTTTTTTTTTTTTTTGTGAATTTTATGTTATGTTTGTAAGTCTAAGCTTGGTTAAAATTTCAAAGATTGTTTTATTTTATTAAAAAAAAAAAAAAAAATCTTACATTTCCATAGTATGATTTTTATATTTATTTCCAAAGTATTCCTTTAATTTCCATAATACCTTAGACAGAAGACAGTTTATCTCATCTAAGACCAAAAGTAAAACAAAAAGAACTCTTATTTGAAATTAAAAGTAGAGTGTACAAATATTTTTGATAATTTTTAATTGATAAGGATATTTATCTTGCGACTATACGTGACAAACTTGTTAGTTTCTTAAAATATATTTTTAGTTATTATCTATAATATATTTCTGTTTAAAAATTTAAAATAAAACTATTCACCTTTATTTTTACAATATACTCTAAGAATGTTCAGACCTTTTCAAGTGCCGAAAAAACAGTAAAAAATGAACATGATGTAGAAGATTTTTTTTTTAAGAGCAACAGAAAAAAAAATCTTAAAAACTGGAGAAATAGGATGGGATATTAACGAGAATAAAGGATAAAGTATCCCCAGGTGAACGTGACAGCTAGCATAAAATAGGACATGAGAAAGGCTGCGACAAACTAGGACAGGACAGCAAAAGAGATAAAGAAAGAAGAAAAAAAAACCAAAAGTCTTTTTCAAAATATGTTAGGAGTTGAATGAATAAAAAATGTGATGCATAGAGTGAATGTTATAAAAAAAATAAATCAACAGACATGTCAAAAATATAAAACTCAATTCTCGTGGAAGAAAGAGGTGATAACGTTTCCTCCCCCTCTTTTTATAAACATATAATAAATATATAAGTCATTTTTATAGTAAAGCTCAAAAGATGTGAGTAGCACATATGATTACGACTTAAATTATGTGTACATGTGTGAGTAATAAAAACACCCAGTGCGTAATATGTATGTGTAAAAGACGCAGTATACATGTGTATTATATGTATTAGAGTATGTATGTGTCCGTATTATTATAAAGTTTGTGCGTGTATAAGTATATAATATTTATGCGAGTAATATATGCCAATACAAAAAAAAAACCTTAACGGGTTAAAAGTTTGTGACGCATCTACTTTATGGCTATAGGAAATTGAAATATAGAATTCGTAGAACTGCTAAAATGTTATTTTTGTAAAGGAGGATTTTTTAAGAAAAAAAAATAGTTACAGTTTTCGTCGATAGAGGGCGCTACACGGATGTGTAACGAGAAATATGCAAATCAGAGTCCTATAAATTGCGCGGTTTTTAGAATAACACAGCTTATTTCCTATTTTATCTCTCATTTGCGCATTCATGAAGTTTTAATTGCAATGCTGACTTGGTGGATAAAGCTTTATTGGTGAAGAGGTTTTCTCTCAGGTAAGAACCGTTGATAGAAGCTGAAGTTAGCGGTTCTGTAATTCGTTTCCAAACTATAATTTACTATGGTGATGGCGGACACATAGAATATGATTTATATGCCTGTAAGCATTTGCATGGAGATAAATATCTCTCTGTCGACGAAAATTTTAACTATTGTTTTTTCCACACGAAAAAAAAAAAAAAAAAAAAAAAATCTCCTTTCTCGAGAAAACCTTTTTCGCAAACCGCGCTCAATTCTACCAATTCCTTTAAATGTTATGAATTTTTAAAATGTCTACAGACTTACGGGACACTTGGTATATAATGTATATAATAGAGTCCTGCATCGGGTCGGTAACCCGATTTTACCTGAACTCGACCCGGCCCGTGGTTCAGGTTCGGTTCGTGTCGACTACATTTTTTTCTCTTGCAGGTTGGGTTGGCTGATTTAGTTTTCATATGGGTCCGGTTCGGGTCGGGTTGAGTGGATTTTTTTACTGCCGGTCGGGTTCGGGTACGGGTCAGGTTTAGTTTTCAACGAATCGGGTCGACTTAAGAACATCTTTCAAAAAGATTTTATCTTAAGAAAGCAGAAATTTGTTTGCTCTATACATCCAAGATGAATATACGCTTACCCAAATTATCATAGTAAAATAAACATCCATATCAGACTAAAACAAGAAAGAAAAATCATGCAGTACACATTGATTAGTAACACTTTCCAACTGTACGTAATTGTTGTATCGAATAACTTTTATTATTCTTTGCCTACGTTATCACACAACAGACAGAAGGACTGAAAAATATACAGATAGACTAAATGATTTTAAAATTGCTCTTAGGAATTTTGGAAAGGGTTAAAAAAACTTAACGCCAAAAAAAAAAAAAAAAAAAAAAAAAAAAATGCAGCCATTAGATTATAATTACAGCTTTTGATCTCTCTGAATATTTTAGTGTAGCCCTGTAAATCAGAAAGTTAATCATATCATATTCTATACAAAAGATTATTTTAGAGTATTAACAATAAATTTCAACATTTTTATGATTTTTACAGTAGAAAGACTTTTAAATATATTTTTCAAAAAATTCTGTCCTAAAACGTAATGCATTGGCATATTTTTTTTTTTTTTTTTTTTTTTTGTCCCTGTAAACAAACTAGTTGTACAGGACCTATTAATGTCATTCTAAATGGAGAAAATTCTATAGGGATAATGTTTATAAAAACAACACTCATAGAACACAATGCTTTTGGGTGTCCCTGTACACAAACCAGAAGAGATATTCACTCCATTTTCAATATGGAACATCCGATAGTGAACTTCAATAAAATATATCAGTTTCGAGAAATTCCATAGATAATTAATGGAGTTGGAGCGCGGGCTTACAGACAGACAGACAGATGGACAGATACACAAACTGAAATCATATTCACACTTAAAAATGTTAGAAAGTGTTAAAATCATTCAATGTAAACGAAAGTAATATTTTAGCAATTTTTTATTAATAGCTCTTAATATAAATGGATATTATTCTGTCACCCTGTAAATCTAATGCTAATTATGCTATATTCTATGAAAAGCATTTTTTTGTGCAGATAAATAACATAATTCAATTTCCTAAAGCTTCGTGGAAAGTAATTAAAAATTGATTTATAGAAATATATCTCATAGAACGCAATGCTTTGGAATACTTTTGAGTGTCCCTGTATATAAATCGGTGGTGATATTTCCTCCATTTTATACAGGAAACATCCAGAAGGGAATTGGAATAATATATTTCAATTTCATTAAGATATGTTTACAGTAAAGATATGAAAATATGGTTTATAGAAATAGCTCTCATAGAACACAATGCTTTGAAATACTTTCGGGTGTTCCTGTACACAAACCAGTAGAGGTATAAATTCCATTTTCAATAGGGAACATTCGATAGTGAACTTGTATAACATATATTAGTTTTAAGAAATTCCATAAATATTTACGGGAGTTAGAGATCGGACAGACAGACAGGCAGACGGACGGACGGACGGACAGGCAGATACACAAAACTGAAATCATATTCACACTTAAAAAATGCTAGAAAGTGTTAAAAACGCTTAACGTAAACGAAAGTACAATTCTAGAAAATTTTTTATTAATACCTTTTTATATAACTGGATATTTTTGTGCCACCCTGTAAATCTAATGCTAATCATGCTACATTCTATGCAAAGAATTCTTTTGTGCGTGTAAATAACATATTTCAATTTCTTAAAACTTCGTGGATAGTAAAGTTATTAAAGTTTGATTTACAGAAATATCTCTCCTAGAACGCAATGCTTCGTAATACTTTTGAGTGTCTCTGTGCATGAACCGATGGTGGTATTTCCTCCATTTGATAGAGGAAACATCCAATAGTGAACTTGAATAACATATTTTAATTTCATTAAGATATGTCTACAGTAAAGGTATGAAAATATGGTTTATAGAAATACCTCTCATAGAACACAGTGCTTTGGAATACTTTCGGGTGTCCCTGTACACAAACCAGTAGAGGTATAGACTCCATTTTCAATAGGGAAAGTCCGATAGTGAACTTGAATAATATATTTCAATTTCATTAAGATATGTCTAGAGTAAAGATATGAAAATATGGTTTATAGAAATACCTCTCATAGAACACAATGCTTTGGAATACTTTCGGGTGTCCCTGTACACAAACCAGTAGAGGTATAGACTCCATTTTCAATAGGGAACGTCCGATAGTGAACTTGAATGACATATTTCAATTTCATTAAGGTATGTCTACTGTAAAGGTACGAAATTAAGGTTTATAGAAATACCGCTCATAGAACACAATGCTTTGAAATATTTTCGGGTGTCCCTGTACACAAACCAGTAGAGGTATAAACTCCATTTTCAATAGGGACCGTCCGATAGTGAACTTGAGTAACATATATCAGTTTCAAGAAATTCCATAAATATTTACGGGAGTTAGAGCGCGGACAGACAGACAGACAGACAGACAGACAGACAGACAAACCGAAGTCATAAACACTTTTCAACCTTGTTGGAAAGTGTTAAAAATGAACAAAAAAGAAAAAAAAGAAATTATTATTTACAATATAAGCTGTTGAAAACAGGCTAATTCTCCCACAGTAACCAGAAGTATGACTCATCTGTTTTGATTACTTACAGTCGGCAGCATAATGTTTCGAGCACTAGCCAATAATTCCTATATTAAAAATGTACACTTAAGACTGTTTTATTAAATAAATCCTTGTCGAATCATGTTCTTAGACTGACTAAGAACATGAATCGATAAGGATTTATCTAACAAAGCAGTATTAAGTGTACTTTTTTTAAACTGGGATTATTGCTGGTGCTCGAATAATTTTGCAGCCGACTGTACTACATTAATTTAAAATAGATTGGGAATATAAACCAATAATTAATATTTTTTCTCTTGCAGATGTTTATAAGAAGTTATAGGAATGTAGAATTAGATGAGTTTAGTGGACTTTTAGTCGGTATCGGTAACATTGCATTATATTAATATTATTCTGTATGCGATAAGCATTAAACAATAAAATTACAAACACCAAGCTTGAGACCCATTTTTGTACACCCATAAATAGTTAAAAAGTATTATTAATCCATTTTTCATATTTTTTTAACTTGTAACTTAGTTATAACTTAATATTAGTAATTACATTTTTAATTTTTTTTTTTTAATGATTTACTACACACCCACAGCGGTGTGACAATTAAAAATTACTTTATTTTATAAATTAAAAATATTTTCCATGATTTTTAGATGAATTATTAATTTTCATCTAGATTCGGGTTTCGGGTCGGGTTTGGGTATAAAGAAATCGGGTTTGGGTCGAGTGCGGGTTTACAAAAATTCTTTAGTGCGGGTTCGGGGCGGTTTTCGGGTCGAATAAAATCTATTTGTCGGGTTCGGGTTGGGTGAAACCCGACCCGTGCCGGACTCTCTATATGCTAATGTCCAAATTGATCTTTAGATAAATTCGCAAGGCTTCATTTTTTTCTTAAGTAAGGCTTCAAGTTTCAAGGCCTCAGTTATTCCATTTTTTTTTTTTTTTCTAAACTCTCTTTATTGTCACAATGAACTGTCATTCAAATTTTATTCCCGATTTTATTGTTTCATGCTACAATTATATATTATATGAAGTGCTCTTAAATTTCTCCTTTGTATTTATATCATAATGTTATGTATCATTCCAGAACAAATCAAAAAATTATAGAGGATAATTTCTGAGAAATCCGTGAATTATTGTATATAAAGATAATTTTGGGCATGAGTGCATATCAGGCCTCGCAACGTTCCTAAAATTTTACCCATACTTAATTATATTGTCACCACTATCGTCAATAATAATTTTTAATGTTTTATTAATAAAATATCATGTAAGAAAATATTGTTTTAAAGTAGTGGCGTCAATATAATAAGATGAGCGTAAAGTTTTAGGAACACTGAGAGGCCTAGTACCCTAATAGCACAACTCCTCCACATTACATCCTTTGGATATTCTATGGATAAAAAAAACCTCAGAAGGACATCCTTAGGATGAAATTTAGACATGTGTGCTGTTATTTATATATATACAACTGTGTGTGTTCGCATGTGAGCATGATTTGTATTTATAATATGCATGTGTTACGTGTGTGTTAATGCGTGTGTGTCTATAATGATAATGAAATTTATGCATGTATTTACATGTAATATATAGGTAAAATATGTATATATGTATCATTTATGTAGTATTATAGTTGTGTGTATGTTTATTAAAATCTCTCTCTGTGTTTATTTAAATGTGTGTGAGTGTTACACTGAGAAAATAATTCTGTAACTGACATCTAGAAACTAAATTGTGGCTCTAGAAAAAATAGTTCCATGTCATCCTTATAAATGCTAGTCCAATTTTAAAAAGAGTTTTAGAAACCCCTACACTGTTAAAACTGAAGGTGACAAATCGGTGACGTTTGGGACCCCGGGGTGAAAAAACGGTATCATTTGGAACCTTAGGGTGCCATAGACGCTTGGAAATGTGATCCGGGTGCCAAATGAGCTAACAGCCAATTTTGTGGACCTGCGCTGGCTCTCAGAGTCGAAATATGGCACCCTATGGGTGACTAGCATTTCGCGCATGCGCACTGTGACGTGTATTTCCATTTCCAACACCGACTCGGAGCGGATGGACAGGACATAAACATAGCGCCACTTTTAAGTGTTCTTCATGCAAAGCCTGAAATTAAGGTAAGTTCACTAAAAGTTATTCTTTATTTTACTTTTATGTCGTTATATCCATTGTAATTTTAATCTTATGATGTTTCTCTCGTACAAAAAAATTTAGGTATGAATATTTATGGATGTATTCCCCAAATCTAGATTTTTTAGTTCCGATTCTCAAATTATGCTTTGTATTGCTTAAAAAATAACTTACTATTTTAAAAGTATTAATATCAATAATGTATTTAATAACTTAAATATAATAACTTAATTCGTTTCAAACATTTATAAAAAGAAATTACGTTTCAATTTTTATTATAATATGTTTTTGTTTGTACTTTTTTTTATTAATATACGATTTAGTCTTAGACAGAGATGGCAAGTTTTTAGCAAGACAGTTTTAGGCAAAACCGCCTTTAACCTTGGTTTAAAATGTCTTGACGCTTTTAAACCATAGTTTACACTGTTACTTCAAAAATCTTATATCTTTTTAATTTTTTGTAAATATATGAACATTATTATTGACATTTTAAACATTATATTTGACAATGATTAATTAACAACCACAAAGCAGTTCTGTTATTAAACTGTTTGTATGAAGTTTTTTAAATATATATATATTAATTTGTTTATAAGATAGACTTTTACAGTATATTTATAAATTTTTTCATAGCTAATTGATCATTAGTAAGTGTGTACGATGTGCAAAAAGAGTGTACACTGTTAAAACTACAGGTGACACATGGCACCTTTTAGGGGTGAAAAGCTTGTCTCACTGGTGACACCCCTAAGGGAGCCAAAATGGCACCCTTAACTAAGGTGAAAGGACGGCACCCTTAATCTAAGGTGCCCCAAGAGGGCACCTTAGATTAAGGGTGCCGTCCTTTCACCTTAGTTAAGGGTGCCATTTTGGCTCCCTTAGGGGTGTCACCAGTGAGACAAGCTTTTCACCCCTAAAAGGTGCCATGTGTCACCTGTAGTTTTAACAGTGTACTAGAATTCTAGAGCGTTTGCCTATATTCTCTGGGACAAAGTTACTTAAAAATCTCTGTCAAATAAATGCGAATACAAGAGGCGGGTTTCAGACACTATAATGTTGGTTTATGACCCAATTCTAGAAAATCAAGCGAGAATTTTTCGCAATACAAAAAATTCAGAATGTTGTTTCACCATCCAGAAATGTGTAGACTAGAAAGTCTCGACCATTTCGTCTATTCAGTTTATTGGCGTACCTTATGTGCATAGCTCAGAAATCTATATTTCTAGTTAAGGAATTTGAAAATGACCACTTATTCATTCTAGATAAAAACGGTATATTTTTTTTTCTCAGTGTAAGAGATGCGCTGAATTACTGCTTTATAAACTAGAGCAAACGATAGCGAAAATTAAATATTTGTGACTACTTGAAAAAGTCGTTAGTGTACAAAGTGTTGAGGTAGTTAACAAAGAGCTTCTTTCTTTCTTTCTTTTTTTTTTTTTTTTTTTTGTATTACTCGGATTTCTGATTGTTGCTACGACCTTCATGTACACTAAGAAAGAAATATAGGGTACGTGACACTTTGGTCCCGTCGTTTTGGTCCCGCCACTTTGGTCCCGCCGAATTGGTCCCGCCACTTTGGTCCCGAAGAAATTTTGGTCCCGCCGTTTTGGTCCTGCCGTTTTGGTCCCGCCATTTTGGTCCCACGTTTTTGTCCCTATATAAGGAATAATCAAAGTATTACAGAAAACAAGCGAAATTATTTTTCATATTTCGAATTTTTGTCATTTGACTTGAAAACATGGAAAAATCAAAATTATTATCATTATTATAATTATAATTATTATTATTTTGCAACAGAAAATTGTAGAAACAAATAAAACTGAAAAAACGTCTAAAATTTAAAGATTTAGATTTTTTTCTTTGTACGATAGAGGAAAAAGGACAGCCAAATACATGAGAGAACTTCGGGCAAAAGAGAACTTAGACGAATGTTTTCAATTGCAGAGTTGAATATCTACAACCTTTGTTGAAAATGATGTAACTGTAAGACACATGGAACAGAAAATTTATTATTTCGGATTGAATTTTGAATGATAAAGGTATTAGTTATCAGCGAAGATCTAAGCATTGATAATTTATCTAAGTCTGCAAAATTTCAGTTTAAATAAAATAGAAGGTCTTTAATAAAAAACACTGTAATGCGGTTCTTAATTATCACATTAAAATTTTGAGTGTTCGAATACAAAATTTGTAGGAAATCGATGCTTTATCCAAGCATCTCCTAAATAAAGAGTTTAAAAATAAAAGAAGATGCGAGGAACCTAAATAATGATCGCAGGATTAATTTGTACAGATCTGCTAAACTTGAATCATTTTCTTCTCTGTCAATCCGGATATATTTGTCAAACAAAGGAAATAGTTACATACCACACAGAATTGGAGAAGCATTTTTATTCCATTATAATCCCTTAAAATACTGTTTAAGAAAATTTCCATTAAAAGCCTCCCCCCCCCCTTTTTTTTTTTTTTTTTTTTTCAAATGCGCTGAAACAAAACAGTGAAATTCCTTTTTATTATCTGAGGGAGAAACAGGTGTGAAACTAATACCAATGTGCTATAGCGATTTCAATGCGGGAATTGTTTTTAGTCATAGAGACATATCAGACAGATATATTTATTTATTTATTTTAAACATAATATTAAACTAAAAAGATTTAAAAAAAAATGTACATCAATATTTTCTGAACATTGATGCTTGCAATGTGCAAATTTTAAATATTGGACTACTTACATTTTTTCATTTTTAAAATAAAATCATTATAATTCAAAGAAAAGTAATTTATACACATATATAAACAGGGTTAACGTAATTATATACCATGGACGAACAGACATGCATTTTACTATTATTATTATTAATATAACACTGATTTTGAAATAAATTCCTCCTAGATTAATGATAAAAATTAAATCACAGTCAAATCGAATGAAACGTATCTCTCTCTCTCTCTCTCTCATATATATATATATATATATATATATATATATATATTTATGAATAAATTCATATGTGAGTTCGAAAACTTTATAAATGATCCCAAGCTTATGCTTATGAAGAAGAGTCTATGATGGGAGCAGGGCAATAATTAGTTCTTTGAAAGAAATAGCATTCTGCCACTAAAAGCATATTATATTTAATATCGTAAGGTTTTTTCTTTCTTTTTCCCTTTTTTCAAACAAAATTTATCTGTATTTTATTATTTTTAAATTAATTCAGACTTTATCAATAAATATAATCAAATAGGGATTCTCTTTTTAATAAGAAGGTATTGTTGTTATTATTAACAATACTTATAAAATCACAAAATTTTGTCACTGATAGAGAATTAAAAATCAAATTATAATTGAAGTAAGTTAAATCGAAATCCCCCCCCCCCAAAAAAAAAAAAAAAAAAAAAAAAAAAGTGCAATTTCATTAAAAAGAAAAAAAAAAATGTTTAAATATATTAAATGTTCGTAAAAAAATTAGTACAAAATTCTCCGAATCTCAATAGCTAGGTAGCAATCGTAATGTCAAAAATTTATATATTTATCTGTAAGATATTCCTTAATTAAAGATATTCTAAGAGCACTTCAATTTTTCCGTATCAATAAATATACTATCATATTAAAAAACTGATATATATTTTAAAAAAAATAGCGAAAAATTGGCGGGACCAAAATGTTTCGGGACCAAAATGGCCAGGGACCAAAATTTCCTCGGGACCAAAACGGTAGGACCAAAATGTCGGGACCAAAGTGACGGGACCAAAACGGCGGAACCAAAGTGTCCTGCTTCGAGAAATATATGCCGCCTTCATCTAGAACGAATACATAGTCATTTTCTGAAACCATAAACTAGCAGCATAGATTTCCAAGTTATGCGTGGTAAGCAAATAAACTGAATAGATGAGAATTGATCGAGAATTTATTGTCTATACATTTCTTGATGGTGAAACAATATTCTGAATAATCTGAATCCTTTGTATTACGAAAAGTTCTCGCTTTACTGTCTAGAGTTGGGTCATATACCAAGATTATAGTTGCTAAAACTCGGCTCTTGTGTTCGCATTTATTTGCAGAGATTTTTAAATAAGTTCGACCACGATATTATAGGCAAACGCTCTAGAATTCTGATAGGGGGTTTCTAGAACTCGTTTTCAAAGGGGACTAGAATTTATATAGATGACATGAAACTATTTTTTCTAGAGCCACAATTTAGATTCTAGATGTCAGTGGCAGAATTATTTTCTCATTGTAGATTTCATTTTATTACAATTTAACATAATACGTTCTATATATATTTGAATGTTACTCGCTATATTTATTGATAAGTTATTTGTTGAAAACTATTTTTATGTATCGATACCATAATTTCATGCAAATTTTAACATCCATGCATATATATATAAATATATAAGCAAAATATCCAAAGATAGATGAAAATTAATGCCAAAACACACGAAGGCCTTCTTCAGGGGAGCTCCCCCATGTAGGGAAGGAAATATAAGAAGTTTCTGTCGAAAAGTTGGCTATTTAGCCAAAAAATACGTTTCTTCTCACAGATGGAAGTCTTATTCCATCTTAAAATTTATCATATATATATATATATTAATTTATCAATAAATCCACAAAGTAGTGAGCATATATGTATAGAAATTACTGCTGAACTCCAATAATATAAAATGGGATAAGAAATTTAAGAAGTAGTTAACATGGAGCATTTAAAAAAAAAAATTAATGTCTTAAGATGCAAATGCATCCATGTGTTACATTAAAACAGGATATTTTTATCTGCATTCACTTTTCTGTTTCTTCTTTTTTCTTCTTTTTTTCGCATGTGAATAATTTTTTAAAAAATAAACATAGAAACATGAAATTTGGATAAGGTGTTCATTATAAAACTGTTTATCGACATTTTTATTATTCTGATGATGCTCATAGTTTACAAATTATTAATTTTAAAGTCTATTATAAAAGTAAAAGAAAAGTTAATATAGAAATATAAAATGAGTTTTAGAGTAACGTTTCAAGGCATGTGCGTCTTTATCTATCTGTAATGCAACCTTAACACCACTTTTCATTAAGTTTTCTTTTCTAAAAATTGTTGAAATTTTTCTTTTTTTTTTTTTCAAAGCATACTTTTGAAAAATAATTAATAATTATTAGTTTAAAAATTATAACTCATGCTAAAATTATATAAAATTCGATTAATGGTATGGTAAGGAACATGACATCAAAATTTTATGTTCATATGTTTATCTGTTTAAAAAATCTGCGCAAAAGAAGAAAAAAATAGAATAGGTTGTTGCTTAAATTTTGAACACCTGAGTAAATATATTCAATTCTTCCAACGAAATAATTTTTAAATCGTTTCCTTTGATAACCAAAGAAACCTGTTTTAGTCGAACATGTTTAGCCTATCTTAAAAGATAAATTACAAATTATATTTAACATATTACACACAAATATAATGCTACTCCATCAACCATTAAACAAATGAAATTATACGAGGTTTCCAATAAGACAATCTTAATACCTTCTTCCTTCCAAAATACAATAGTAAAAAAAAAAAAAAAAAAAAAAAGTACACACAGAAAAAGACAAACTGTTTTTTAAGGCCTTAAAAAAGTTCACACAGGATCACAGATGATGGATAGGATATTAGGAAGGATAAAGGATATATGCTGTAGTGCAGGTGAACGTGACAGCTAGTACAAACTAGGACATGGAAAGGCAGAATTATAGGGAGAAACACAAAAGGAATCTGAGTACACAAAAAATATGCTCGGAATTATAAGGAGAAAAAAAGTAGGGATGAAAGCCTTGTTTCTGGTAAAATCTTTAGCCTCGATGGACATCTCTAGCAGAAAAAAAAAAAAAAAAAAATTGGAATTTTGCTTTGGGAAATAAAAAAATGAAGGAAAAAAAAAATAAATAAAAAAAAATAAAAAGAATAATCATGTTTTATTTTATTTTTTCTGGTAACTGGTTGATTTGAAGATTCAATGTTTATTTTTATGTTTTAAACTGACCGTGTTGTCAGACATTTTGAAAGTAGTTAAAATGAAGAATTGTGCATGATTTATTCTCTCTTATGCCATTATTTAAAATTTTAGATACAGATTAGAGGTATTAAAATCAGCTAAAAATAAATAAATAAATACAATAAAATAAAAAATAAAGTGAACATTTTCATATTAATTGAAGAAGTTTGTTATTTAATAGGAAAGAAATGTAAAAAGATATAAAAATTGTTTATTATACTATTTAATATTATTAAAGTTAACTTTCAAAATTAAGGTAAACCTTTGGATATTAAAAATTGGTGTAAAGATTATAAAAATTGTTATTTATTATAGAGTAAATTTGAAAAAAAAAAACTTTAGAATTATAATGACGTCAATTTTACCCTGCAAGTTTAATTTTTCACAAAGTTTTATATCAATTTTAATATATTTACGCGTGAATTTCTTTTAATTTCAAAAAAAATTAAAATCAACTCTTAAACTTTTTTGGCAACAATGAAAATTTAAAATAAATCATGTATTATTGTCTAAATAAGAGCGTATTCAACTTTTTCGATACCGACTATTATTAATTTTCAAGTTTCTTTTCTTTTTCTTTCAAAAAAAAAAAAAAAAAAAAATTGTTGAATTTATGGCAAAGGCTGAATTTTGTTTAGTACTAAGAACTATTATTATTATTATTATTATTATTTTCAAATTATAACACATTGGCGGCTCCTGCACCGAAAACTGGTGAATAGGCACACTGTATTTTTACGCTATATTCATTTATAGACTATAAATTTACATTTAAATAAGTATTTTTAGCTAATTTAAGTTAAGACCATGCTTAATAAAAATTATGCATTAAAAATACTTAAATATTATTTTTGAGCTCTTCACCTATTTTCGGTTCACGAGCCGCGACTGTTATAACATCGCGTTCAAATTATTCATTTATATTTTCGATAAATTTTCGATTCCGATAAATGTCGAACCATCGTAAAACTGGCGACAACGTTTTATCCGTAGATTGAGACTAATAGTCCTCCGTCCTAAAAAGAGAAAGAAAGAAAAAGAATTTAAAAAAAAAAAATTGTGGTAACAAAAATGGCAGGTTTATTTCATATTAATAGCAATATCTAATTATTACTGCAATAGGACCTGCTAATAAAGAGTTCGTATTTAACGAGATTCAGGATTTAACAAGGAATGTGAAATATCTTGTTTGGAATAATGTTATAATCACAATGGAGTATATTCTTAAATTAAGCATTTTTATTTTATAATATTTAATATTATTACTTTGCTTGTATTTAATGGGAAAAATAAACATGGAAGCTTTGAATAATTACAGAAACAATGAAATTTAATGTTTTTAATAATTAAAAAAGAACAATTTCTCTAGAAAGTGTTGTTATTAGGGTTAAGGCCAATTGAACACACAAAAATCCTAGGCATAGATGGTAAATGCCTTTTTGGGGATATTTTTTCAAAAGACCCATAACCATATTTTTATGGTTTTTGGATTCATCTGCAAATATTTTACTTGTCCAATCAAAGTACTGCGTGTAATATTCCAAATCGTCAAAAAATCATCAAATTTCGTAGTATTTGAGAAATATTACAAAATTTGAAGACGTGGAAGTTGTAAAAATCGTGAGTAAAACTGAGTTGTTAAAAATAACACCAATTTCACTAAAATGTTACAATTCCGAAGCTTAACGGATTTTCAGAAAAGTTTTACCTCAGTATTTATAACCTTTAAAAACATTAAAGCTGATTTATGATCTGGTTGTTATAAAAACTTAATTTGAGTGTATATTGGTTTACAAGTGCCACAGCTAAACACAATCTGTGATTTTACTTTTTGATATATCTCAGTATCCATTGATTAAAACTGCACCAAATTGAATCTATAGAACCTCTATTGTGAGAAGCTATGTCGATTTTTTTTTTTCTTTTTTTTTACATTAACCGTTGTAGTTGGTGATGTCATATAGAATGATTTAGAAGAAAGTTTTTTAATGGCCGTAATATACTAGTTTTATTGTGTAATTTTAGAAAAATATTATACAATTACAACAAAAAATTTAATTAAAAAAAAGCATGTATAATCGAATATCAGTATATTACAGAAACAAAAAATGCGCTATTGTGCATACACAGTCAAAAAAAAAGTCCTGTTTGCTGCAGTTTTCTGCCAGAAATTTTCTGTAATTCAGAAAAATACGTTCTATCAACGTAATTTTTCCGTTGATAGAACGTATGTTTTTGAATTACAGAAAATGTCTGGCAGAAAACTGCAGCAAACAGGATTTTTTTTTTTTTTTTTTTTTTTTTTTTTGACACTGTAGAATACATTTACATAGCGTATTATTCGTAATAAACACTATGGAAATTACTGAAAGATCAGATCTAGCAAGTTTATATTCATGTATTACATTTCCTTATATTGTAAAACTTCAGAGAGTCCATTGTATTCACACTCAATTATAAATGGTTAAATAAACATCAATGAATATGCATCAGAATTTCATAATAATCCGTTACATGGATAATCGTGAAAATCCGCATTAAGCGCCTCGCATACATTCAATAACTTACGATTAAATATTTGTTGGACCCTATTAATGTAGAATATAACGTATAAGAGTACCAATCTTGATTACGCGATGATTATTACAAAAAGATAGGCATATTTTTTGTGTATATGAACCAATACCTTCAGCAATTTTCAGAATGGCTAATAACTCAGAATCAATTTGTTAAAATTGCACCTAACTGCATATGTAGTTTTTGAGATTCTACATTGATTAAATTCCTAACAGCACACTTATCTATAGTTCACCCTGAGGACGTTCCTTGGATGTACTTTCATCCATAGGATATCCTGAAGATGTCTTGTGGATGAGATGTGCTGTTAAGGATTTTTGCCTGATATTCGGTAGCCGGTACTGATACAAACAATGACATAAACTAAACTTCTTTGTATCCACACCCAGAGCCGATTATTTTTACCGAAGAATTAAAAAAATTCACTACCTTCCTTACTCCGGACACTTTCGATTGGAGACGTTTTTTAACATTACTCAAAGAGTACAAAACAAATCATCTTGAAACTTCAGGATTGTAAAGAACATATTGTACCTCATATATTTTAGTTAAGGTTTTGCGCCGAAAGTGAATGGGGAGACTAGTAAAAAATTAAAGGAAAATGAAAGTGTTTGGCATTACCCTGTAAAAAGTAGTGCTTGGAATGCGATCTGGCTAGAGCTGTGATTATGGGGCTCTTCCTTATTATCTGTATGATTTTTTATGTCTCTACCGCCTGCAATCAAGGACATATACAGATTTATTTAAAAAATTGAAAAAAAAAAATCGCTTTGTTTGCTATAACACGTAAGGTACTAAACACAGTGCAAAAACCCCAAATAAGTATCGTGTAAACTGAAAAAAGTTCTACGGAATAGAATGAATTGAATTCCAGCTGTTCCCCAAAATAAGAAATTGATAAGGGGTTTTTCAATATTAATTTACAATAATCGGAAACTGTGTTACCATTCATTGAATTAAAATAATAATGTGAGAAAAACACCTTATACTTTAGATTTTTTCCAAAAGCAACTGAATAGCAGTTAATTTTATGGCGTAGAGTTTTTATGGCTCTTTGAGTTTACACGATACTTGTTTGGGATTCTTATATAAGTAGCTCAATACATTTGACTATCAAATTATGCAAACGAAATTTCGCTAACTCTTACGCATGCGCAGTTAAAAATTATTTAGTAAAAATACTCATATTTCATTATATATCTAATATTTTTTTCATTCTGATTGCAGTATGCTGTGTCTAATAATGTATGTAGAGTTTCCTGAAAATAGCTTTGTGCTGGGTTTAATATTTGGCGTGTTATAGCTAGAAAAGTGATTTTTTTTTGGCAATTTTTTAAAGAAACCTTTATATCTCCCTGATTACATACGATAGAAACATAATAATTTATACAGATAATAAGGAAGTACCCCATAATTACATGCTGCAACCAGATCGCAATACTCAAATATATGTGGTAAGACATGTTCTTTACACTCCGGAAGTTTCAAGAAGGTTTGTTTCGTAGTTTTAAAATATTTTTAAAAACGTCTGAAATCGAAAGTGTCCGGTCATTTATGAAAAGGTAGTGTATACTATGCATACACAAAAAAAGAATTATAGAGGAAACATTTATACTCAAATATCACCTAAAGAAAATAATAATAATAATGCATAATTTATGTAGTAGAAAACAATTACATAGTAATACTTCTTTATAAGACACTCCGGGAAATTCTCAAAGGTTATTTCTAATTATTGTTTACGTATTATATTCCTTTGCATTACACTAATTTAGAGAGTATAGTGTATCCACACTCAATTGTAAATTGTTAAATAAACATCAATAAACGTGCATCAGCATTTCATAATAAACCGTCAGATTGTTAATCATCATAATCCTCGCTAAGCACCTCGCTTTTATTCATTTTTCCATCCTTACTTTAGTTGGTAGGTTTGGTTTTAACATCTTACTATTACTACACTGTTGATAATTGGCGACGGTTTGGGATGCATCCCGTATGATAGTCCGGAGACATGCCATCACACCTATATACTCCACGGATAGGATGGTTTCCCGCTTTAATGATGGCCCCGAGGTATTATCTCGTGCTTAGGATTACACGAGAATAAGTCGTAAATATTAAATACGTTTAACTATTCAGTGTGATAATGTACTTAACAAATTATGTACAAATGATATAAGTATATTATAGAAGGTATACTGTATTGTTTGATCATTTACGTTAAATTTTTTATGTAAGATGGTCGAAATTTACTCTAAATATTAGTCTGAATCATTTACGATTAAAAGTTAAAGGAAACTATCAGAGTAACATATAAAGTATAAAGGCGCTAAGCTTGATTTCAGAGATGACCATCACAAAAAGAAATATTCGCATATTTTTTACGGATAATTAATGTACTTAACAAATTATGTACAAATGATTAAATACATTATAGAAGGTATACTGTGTTGTTTGATCATACGTAGAAAATTTTTATGTAACATGGGCGAAATTTAGTCTAAATATAATTCTGAAATATATACGATTAAAAGTTAATGAAAACTATCAGAGTAACATAACATATAAAGGCGCTAAACTTGATTTACGAGATGGTCATTACAAAACGAAATATAAACAAAATTTTTGTGGATATCGGCTGACACCTTCTGCGATTTTCAACATGGTTAGAACTAAAATTATATCAAACTGCATATGTACAGTCGGTAACAAAAGTCTCCGAACACTAGCAAAAATTCCTATATAAAAAATGTACTCTTAATACAGTTTTGTTAATTAAATCCTTGTCAAATCCTGTTTTAAGACAGAATAAGAATAGGATTTGACAAGGATTTATTTAACAAAACTGTATTAAGTGTACTTTTTTTAAATAGGAATTTTTGCTAGTGTTCGGAGACTTTTGTTACCGACTGTAGCATGGTCGAAATTTAGTCTAAATATAAGTCTGAAATATCTACGATTAAAAGTTAATGGAGATTGTCAGAATAACATATAACGTATAAAGGCGCTAAGCTTGATTTAAGAGAAGACCATTACAAAAAGAAATATAGGCATAATTTTTGTGAATAATTAACGCACTTAGCAAATTATGTACAAATGATTAAGTACATTATAAAAGGTATACTGTGTTGTTTCATCATATGTAGAATATGTATATGTAGCATGGGGGAAATTTTGTCTAAATATAAGTCTAAAATATTTACGATTAAAACTTAATGGATACTATCAGAGTAACATAACATATGAAGGCGCTAAGCTTGATTTACGAGATGGTCATTACAAAAAGGAATATAAACATAATTTTTGTTGATATTAGCTGATAACCTTCTACGATTTTCAACATGGTTATAACTGAAAATCAATCTGTTAAAATTATAACAAACTGCATATGTAAGTTTTGAGATTCACCTCTGATTAAAGTTTTGCTTGTTAACCGGAGTTGTCGGTACTGATAGATATTATTACATTTAAGAAAATTGTGTAATGAACACAGGATATTATATTTATTTGATATTTATAAAAATATATTATGCAGATGTGACAAAAAATTGTTTTGTAAAAATGAAACAGTTATACAGAAATATTAACATAAAACTATAATACGTAACAAATAATACGTAATTATGCAGTAGAATACAGTTACATATTGCAGCACTTCTCGTAAAAAAACACTCTAGAAAATACTGAACAGTCATTTCTAATAAATGTTTAATCAAGTAGTATATTTCTTTGCATTGCACTATTTTGGAGAGTTCATTGTATTCACACTCGATTATAAATGGTTAAATAAACATCAATAAATATGCATCAGTATTTCACAATAATCCGTTTGATAGGTAATCGTGAAAGTCTGCGCTAAGCGCTTCGCTTATATTCAATTTCCCTTACTTAATGTTACACCAGAATAAGTAATTTGCATTAAATGCATTTAAGTATTCAGTGTTATAATGTACTTAATAATTTATCTACAAGTTTCACAAGTACATTAGACAAAGTATAGTAAGTTGACTTAGATGCGCAAGAGAGGTTTAATCTAAGGCTATGTATGAAATATTTACGATTAAATGTCTGAGGAAAGCTACCAGTTTAATGTATATAACGTATAAGAGAATCAATTTTGATTTACGAGATGATGATTACATTGACAGTTGCAGACATAATTTTGATATACATTAGCCAACACCTTCTACAATTTTTTAGCGTGGATATAACTGACAAAAATCAATTTGTTAATTGCTTGTTAAGGGCAAACTTCACCTAATGTTTACGGTAGCCATATCCCATGTGGAGAAATTTGTTTTCAAAATTACTCATTACCCCTTTCTTTCTTTTTTTTTTTTTTTTTTTTTTTTTTAATTCCATTTTCCCATTTAGAAAATTCACACAAATTAGATTGATTCTTGTTTTTCAAAAATTATTATTATTTTTTTCTACTTTCTTCTATATGTAATATAGAGAAAGTATTGGATTTGCGAAAATTTTCGACCTCCGTTTTTTGATGGATTTACACGTTTTGGGATGTCCAGAACACGAATTAATAGTTTTTAGAAAATGTCTGTCTGTCTGTATCACTTTTTTCTGGACGCTGTATCTCACGAACCAATGAATGAAATTTAACCAAACTTGGTATTTAGTTGCACCCTGACATAAAATGGTGCTGATTAGATTTAGGAATCAATAGCTCAACAGGTGGCGCTGTGATCGCATTTATGCAAATTTTTAACATGGCAGCATAGGACAAAATTCCGTATAAATGGGCATAATGAGAGTTATTTTAAACTTGTGATTGTAAAATTAATATGAATTATTGATAATAGTAGTAGTTAACTAGGAAAAATATTTTGTGCATGTGGGGGCATCGGTTCCCCCCCTGGGGAGTAAGTACCCCCCGGGGAAGTAAATTCTCAAGATGGGTATCTTTCGAAAGGTCTCGTTGATAATAGCAATAGTTAACTGGGAAAAAAAATTTCTGCATCTTGGGGCATCGGTTACCCCCCCCCCCCGGGGTGCAAAGTTTCATGATGGGTATCTTTCGAAAGGTAATACCTTTAAAACGAATGGTTGAACCATAAATCTGTGATAATTTAAAACAAAGCTATCGATTTTTTTTTACTTTTAACGAAAAAAAACTTAGAAAAAAATCGTATTTATTTATCTTTTTTTTCACGAAATTTAACCAAACCTGTTATTTAGTTGGCCCCTGACATAAACTGGTGCTGATTACATTTGGGGATCAATCGCTCAACAGGTGGCGCTGTGATCTCATGTTTTCTAAATTTTTAACATGGCAGTATAGGACAAAATTTCGTATAAATGTACATAATGAGAATTATTTTTAACTTGTGATTGTAAAATTAATATGAGTTATTGATAATAGTAATAGTTAACTAGGAAAAAATTTCTGTGCATGTGGGGTCATCAGATTTTGAAGATGGGTATCTATCGAAAGATCTCGTCAATACCTTTAGAATGAATGGTTGAACTATGAATCTGTGATAAATTAAAACAAAGTTATCGATTTTTTTTACTTTTAACAAAAAAAAAAAAAAAAAATTAAATATTGTTACTGATTGAATATGTGTTACTTAAAAAAAAAAAAAAAAAAAAAAACTTAGAAAAAAAATCGGTTTTTTTTTTTTTTTTTTTTTTTTTTTGGTTACTTATTGAATATGTATTGCTTTTAACAGCAACAAAAAAAAACTTAGAAAAAAAAATCGTACTTTTTTAAAAATATTGTTACTGATTGAATATGTATAGGAAAATGTAGAAGAAAGTCTTGTGGTGGCCACAACATACCAGTTTTTCTAATATTTCGTTTTGATGCTGTAAAGTGGGGAAAAAAATCCGCTTAATCCATTTTTTCCAACCGTTTTATTAATATATATATATAATAATAAATTCACTTGATAATGAGTAAATTTTAAAACTTATTTCCCCGTAGAATAACATGGGATAAGGCAGCTTTTCACTTTAGGTGAAATATCCCTTCGGTATTGACAAATACAATGACACACAATAAAGCTTTATAATGGCCACAGGATATAATATAAATTAGATAATTATAAAAATGTACTAAGAAGATACGAAAAAGAATTAATTAAAAAAAATTATACAGACACGACATTATTTCATTATTTAAAACATGAAAATCTGACATTGACAGATTTTAATTTAGTGCCAGAGGCCTACTGCTAAACTTGTTAATATCGACAAATTCTTCTTTAGTTAATTCGTGACGATCTAAATTCCATGATAAAGTTTTCATTAAATCAAACCAATGTGTTTCAGCTGCAGATACTGTAACAAATAACGTTGGAAGTCCAAACTGTCTTATAGCCGCAAAACGTTTTCCTAATTTTCCCAATGATGGGGAGGTGTGCCTTGGGGGGACTCATGTCAAAGGTGTGCCTTGGGTGGGGACTCATGTCAAAGTTGTACCTTGGGGGGAACTCATGTCAAAGTTGGGCCTTGGGGGGACTCATGTCAAAGTTGGGCCTGGGGGGGGACTCATGTCAAAGTTGTGCCTTGGGGGGGACTCATGTCAAAGTTGGGCCTGGGGAGGACTCATGTCAAAGTTGTGACTTGGGGGGACTTCATTCAATAAATCCCCATTCAATAAACCGACTGAAATAGGCCCTTAGCACTATTAAGAGTGACGTATAAAAATTCGACAACGCTGTACCGACTGAAATAGGGGTACCTTGGGGGGGGACTCCATGTCAAAGTTGGGCCTGGGGGGGACTCATGTCAAAGTTGTGACTTGGGGGAACTTCATTCAATAAATCCCCATTCAATAAACCGACTGAAATAGGCCCTTAGCACTATTAAGAGTGACGTATAACAATTCGACAACGCTGTACCGACTGAAATAGGGGTACCTTGGGGGGGACTCATGTCAAAGTTGGGCCTGGGGGGGACTCATGTCAAAGTTGTGACTTGGGGGGACTTCATTCAATAAATCCCCATTCAATAAACCGAGTGACGTATAAAAATTCGACAACTGTACCGACTGAAATAGGCCTCTAGCACTAAGAAGAAACAGTTATACATAAATATCAACATAAAATATCGAGAAATAACATGTAATTATGCAGTAGAATACAGTTACATAGCAACACTTCTCGTAAAAATACTTCGGAAAGTTCCAAAAGATCGTTTCCAGTGACAATTTATTTACGCGTTATATTTCTTTACATTGCACTACTTTAGAAAGTGTATTGTATTCAAACTCAATTTATAAGTGGTTAAATAAACATGAATAAATGTGCATCAGCACTTCATAATAATCAGTCAGATGATTAAGGGCTGGGGACAAAATATCGCGAGACCAAAATATCGCCGACATAAATGAATACAAAGCAAAAATGAGTTGGTAATTATTAGTAATGTTGTATAAAATTTCATGACAACACATACCTAGGCCAGAGCACTGACATTCTGATAAACCTACAACAAAAATTTTTATAAATTTTACTTAAAATAGTTTAAAGACTATATTTATTAACTTTTGTCAAAATTAGTCGTAATGAATTCAATCGTGCTTATTAATTTTAAAATTTTTAATTCAAGTTTGTGTTAAATATATTTTGAATAGTGAAAAGCAAAAGATAGAATAACTTAAAAATAAACATAGATAAAATAATGAAATTCAACTCTATGATTTAATTAATTCATTAATTAATTATTTTAATTAATTAATTGATATTTAGAAATTTTTTATTCGTGAATTCATCAACCGTGAATATTTATTTAAATCAAATTGGAGTGTAAAGGTTGATATTTTTATTTATTACCAACTATGCGAAAAATACCAGAGCCGGGAATCGAACCCGGGCACCTCCGCTTAACGCACGGTTGCTATACCACTGAGCTACCCTGGCTGACAACCAGCTAGGCACTTCTCGCATAATAGTCGTTGGCAAACTCACCGAGTCTGCAAACGCAGATATGATCACCTGATATATCTGTGTTTGCAGACTCGGTGAGTTTGCCAACGAATATTATGCGAGAAGTGCCTATCTGGTTGTCAGCCAGGGTAGCTCAGTGGTAGAGCATCCGTGCGTTAAGCGGAGGTGCCCGGGTTCGATTCTCGGCTCTGGTATTTTTCGCATAGTTGGTAATAAATAAAAATATCAACCTTTACACTCCAATTTGATTTAAATAATTAATTGATATTTATAAGGCCCTGCGGTCCCCGCCAGAGATCACACGTGACACAAAATCAAATTTTCAAATATATCATACTATTTTTTTTGACGCGAGATTTTGTCCCGCGATATTATGTCCGGATCCCGATGATTAATCTTGATAATCTGCACTATGCCCCTCGCATAATCTCCAATTCCCCATGTTTAAGACTACGCGGAAATAAGTTGCTCGCATTAGATGCGCTTAACTATACCATATTGTACTTAATAAATTCGGTACAACTAATATAAGTACATTATAAAACGTGTACTTGATTGTTTCTTCATATAGAGAAAATCTTAATTTAGCATCAGGAAAATATTGTCTAAATATAAGTCTGAAATATTTACGATTAAAAGTTTAGGAAACTATCAGAGTAATCTAGTTATAACATATGAAAGCGCCAAGTTTGATTTACGAGATAGTCATTAGAAAAAGGAATTTAGACGTAATTTTTATGTATATCAGTCGCTTCCTTCAACAATTTTCTGCTTGGCTATAATTCAGAAAAATGAATTTGTTAAAATTACATCAAACTGCATATGCAGGTTTTGAGATTCCGTATTGATTAAATTTTTCCTTGTTAACAGCGTTATCCGGTACTGATAAATACTATGACATAGATGGAAGTTTTCTGATGTCCACAGCACAATATTTCTACTGGATAATTGTAAAAATACTTTATGCTTATACGAAAAAAATAAAAATAAAAAACAATAAAAAAAATTTATTCTTCAAATATGAACCTAAAAGCATTACAAATCACGGTTAATTATACAGTAAGAAACAGTAAATCCTTGTCGAATCCTGTTCTTAGACTGACTAAGAACATGATTCGATAAAGATGTATTTAACAAAACCGTATGAAGTGTACTCTTTTTACATAGGAATTTTTGCTAGTGTTCGGACACTTTTGTTACCGACTGTACACTGATGTGCAAAAATTAAGGATTAAGCTAAGAAATCAGCATAAAAGTGACACAAAGAAAGAGAATCACAGACAAACCCGTCCTCAGATAAGACTATAGACTTGTATAACAGAACATATACAGTCGGTAACAAAAGTATCCGAACATTAGCAAAAATTCCTATATAAAAAAGGTAGAGTTAATACTGTTTTGTTAAATAAATACTTGTCGAATCATGTTCTTTGTCAGTCTAAGAACATGAATCGACAATGTTTTATTTAACAGTATTAACTCTACTTTTTTTATATAGCAATTTTTGCTAGTGTTCGGATACTTCTGTTACCGACTGTATGTCAGCCGACACCTTCTGAAATTTTCAATGTGGTTATCATTCAGAATCAATTTGTTGAAATTATATAAAGCTGCTTATGTAGGTTTTGAGATCCTGCACTGATTAAATTTTTGCTTGTTAACCATGGTAGCCGGTGCTGATAATTACGATGACATACAGGAAAGTTTTCGTGGCCGCATATTGATGGCCACGAGACGACTATTACAAAAAGATAGCCATAATTTTTGTGAATATCAGCCGTCATCTTCTGCAATTTTCAGCATGGCTGTAATTTAGAATCAATTTGTTAAAGTTGCCTCAAACTGCAAACGTAGGTTTTGAGTTTCTTGATCGATTAAAGCTTTGCTTGTTAACCGCGGTATCCGGCTTCCGGTCACTTCCGGTTTCAAAAACTGGCGAGTGACTAATATTAAAATGCCTGTAACTCAAGTTCTAAGCTCTTGCTTAGAAACAAAATTCAAACTGATTTAGAAAACTAAAATATCAGGCTTTAATACTAACTCAAAAATAGAAAATTGGAGTTTTGACCGAAAATTGCATAACCGCTGGTGTAGTTATACGATATTCGAAGATCTCTCTCATTCAGTTTAACCAAACCCTCTGAATGTGTTTTTAAAGACAGTACTGAATAACCTTTTTAAGATATTATAAAGTATTTCATCCCCATGCTAATATGTGATGCTTAAAATAAAATTGATTACTACAAAACTGATGGTTTTTCTTCTTCATGGCCTGAAATCTTTGTGTAACTGATGTTATGTAAGGATTATTCAAATAACTGCAAGAAAACATTCTTCATGTATGCGAGTAGTATGCGGATACGACAAAAAATAAAATAAAATAAATAAATAAATAATAGTAATAATAATAATTTTTAATAAAGAAAAAGTTATACATAAATATCAACATTAAGAAATTACAAGTAATGCGTAATTATGCAGTAGAATACAGTTACATAACAATACACTGTTAAAAATTTTTGTAAATTTAATGTACATATTTACGCAGAGTCTCTGTAAATTTCCAGTAATTCTTAGATAAAAGTGAATAATCGCGATTCTCAATCTTTATTCTGTATTTTTACGGAATTTTATTATTTAATTTTTTAATTAAAATTAAAAATGACTGTTTCTACTTTTAAAAAAGCATATTCCAAGTCCGAAATATATTCTCAACAATAATGAATTAAATTAATATTAGTTATTGAAATGAATGTATAAAAACAAGCTTTTTAACATCTCCGTTTATTTTTCTCTGTAACTTTACATAAGACTTAAGATAATAGATTACACAGAGTTTTCTGCTGAAATTTTTAACAGTGCATTTCTCGTAAAAAAACACTCCGCGAAATACTGAACAGCCATTTCTAGTAACTATTTACTCAAGAATTGTGTTTATTTGCATTGTACTATTTTGGAGAGTTCATTGTATTCACATTCAGTTATAAAATAAATAAACGTCAATAAATATGCATCAGTATTTCATGATAATCCGTTAATAGGTAATCGTGAAAGTCCGCGTTAAACTCCTAGCTTATATTCAATTTTCCTTAACTTAATGTTACACGAGAATAAGCTGTTCGAAATAAATGCGTTTAACTAGTCAGTGTGATAATGTACTCAATAAAGTATGTAACAAATTATGTAAGTACATTATAAAACGTATATTTGATTGTTTGATTATTACATCGAAAATTTGTATATAGCATAAAAAAGTTGAGTTTAAAGATAAATATGTAAAATGCACTGCTAGTTTTTTCGAGAAATTGTAATAGTCTTTTCTTAAACAAATTTGTATTGTTAAAATAGTTTATATTAACTCAATTATAGTTTGAAGTAGATTCACAGTTAACTAATGAGAATACTATAACTAGTGTGTTGGGGCCACCACAAGACTTTCTTCTATATTTTCCTATGTAAATTCGCTCAGTTCAAATAATTTACAAAAACTATTATTTATTAAAATTATCTACCATGATGAATGCAGACGATTTTCATCTTAGTGGAAACTAACACTGCATACACAGAGAAAAACAGTTTAACCAACATCTTAAAAAATGCGTTTTCATAATGGTTATCTCATACATCAAGTTTCGTACAGTTAAATGCCATAGAAGTTGAAATATAGCATTCTCGTTCTCAGGAAAAACTACACTATAGCAGCGCAACCTATTGGTAGATATACATTCAAATTGAATCGGCATAATGTCTCATAATGGTTTTTTCACATATCAAGTGTTGTTTATTATACACATTAGAACCTGAAATATTGTATACAAGTGCCACCTGTTAAGCAATTAGTACCAAAATTCGTTCGAAGTAATTTATGTCAAAGTGGATCTACATATAAATTTTTATGCAATTTTGCGCAGTAGTTCCTGCGATATAACCCTTCCGTAAATTATGAAAATCGATGCACAGTAGCGCCACCTGTCAAGCAGTTGGCCTCAGAAACTGCCAGGCACTAAAATATGTCAAGATGCATCTACATATAAATTTATATGCATTTTTATGCAGTACTTCCTGAGATATAGCCTTTTCTTCAATTGTAGAAATCTCTGCATAGCAGCGCCACCTGTTGAGCGTTTAACACCAAAAGTTCATAGGCATTAACTTATATCAAATTGCATCTATACATGGATTTATATGTATTTTTGTGCAACAGTTCTTGAGAGCCTGCCATTATATTTTGCAAATCACTGCATACCAGCGCCACCTATTAAGTTGTTGACACTAAAAGTTGATAGGCACTAATTTATATTACGTTACATCTACATATGAGTTCATATGCATTTTTGTGCAGTAATTCCTGAGATATAGCCTTCCGTTAAATTCTGGAAATCGCTGCATAGCAGCACCATCTGTTGTGTGGTTGCCAACAAAAGTTGATAGGAACTAATTTTGGTCAAGGAACCTCTACATATAAAATTATATGCAATTCTGTACAGTAATTCCTGAGATACAGTCGCCACAGAATGTTTGTCACACTCACACATACAGACAGGCATTTTTCTAAAAATGGTCAGATCGTGTTCTGAACTTCTCAAAACGTGTAAATCCACCGAAAACCGGAAGTCCAAAATTGTTTCGAATCCAATACTTTCATTAGGGCAAAGTTACTTCATTATTACACGTTGTTACAGTTAAATAGTCCAACTTTCCAATTTATGCAAAAAAAAAAAAAAAAAAAAAATCTATATTTTACCTTCAAGTATTATTGTATATATTTATGATGATGTTAATTTATAATTACTACTTAATGTTATGTAGTTTTATACATATACCAGTTGATTTTTTTTTTTTTTTTTTTTTTTTTTTTTTGCAAGTTAAGCCATTTTTAATAAAAGTTTATATGTAAAATAAATAAATAAATGCAAGTTGTTATTAATTTCTTCTATATTAAATAGAAGGAAAATATTGCATTAGTAAAAATTCTTGACTTCCGGTTTTCGACGCATTTACACGGTTTGAGCGGCCTAGAACACGATTTGACCATTTTTAGAAAATGTCTGTCCGTCTGTCTGTGTGTGTGTGTGTGTGTGTGTGTCTGTGTGGCAAAAAATTTGTCGCAGTTGTATATCCAGAATAACTTCTCAGAATTACATATAAATTTATATGTAGATGCTTCTTGTACTTAATTAGTGCCTATCAACTTTTGGTGCTAATCGCTCAATAGGTGGCACCGCTAGACTGCGATTTCGGCAATTACATTGGAGGCTATATCTCAAGTTCTATTGCGTATAATGAAACAGAACTTGATATGTGAGAAGGGGATTATGAAATATCTTGCTGAATCAATTTAAATGCTTATCTGCCTGCAGGTGGCGCTGTTATACAGCGATTTCCGCAATTTAAGGAAAGACCATATCCCTAACAGTACAAAATGTTCCAGAAACGTAACAATCATATAACATTGAAGCATTATAAACATTTCAGAAACGTTTAAAAATTTTCAGATTGTTTTCCGATTAATTTCATAAACGTAGAAATGTCCGCGATCGTAACAGAAAATCAGATACGAAACAGAAACGTTAGAATCACTGAACAGATAGAAAATCAAAAAGTTCGAATGTTTCAGAAAGGTATCAGAGATCATACTTAAATGTGTTACGTTTTTGAAATATTGTAAGCATTTTGCAACAAAACTGAAACATTCTGTGCTGTTTGGGATCTCAAGAATTACTGCAAAGAATTGCATATATATATTTGTATGTACGTGTGTCTTAACATAAATTAGTGCTTGTCAACATTTAGTGTTAATCGCTCAACAGGTGGCGCTGCTACTTAGTGATTTCCATAATTTAAAGGAAGACTATATGTCACGTTCTATTGCGTGTCATCAATCAAAACTTGATATGTAAGAAAGTCATCAGGAGATATTAAGCTGACTCAATTTGGATGCTTATCAGCCAATAGGGGGCGCTGTTATATTGCTAATTTCATCAATAACAGGATAGCTATATCTCAACGTCTATGGCATATAACTTTACAAAACTTGATATGTGAGATTACCATTATAAAACGAATTTTTTTAAGCTGCTATTTATAGACAATAAAATTGTCTTTCTTTGGATACTATGTGTTTGATTTCCCTAAAATGAAAATGGTTTGCATTCATCATGTTAAATAATTTTAATAAATAACAGTTTTAATAAATTATTCGCGCTTAGTGAATTTGTGCTGGAAAATATAGAAGAAAGTCTTATAGTGACCACAACATACTAGTTTTAAAAGTACTTATAAAATATAAAGTTATATTAAAAAAAAAAAAAAAAATTAAATAGCAAAAAGGCATTTATACTTGAATACGCGCATAAAACATCAGGAAACAATGCATCATAATGTAATAGAAATTTGGAATGCAATAGAAAATATAGTAATCATAATGCAATAGAAAAATTAGACATTTACTTAGAATGTTTTCTTATAATAAAAGTTCTAAAAATTAATGTAAGGACATTTCTATTAGTTCTTTATTCAAAAATTATATTTTTTGGCATCGTATTCAAATTCAGTTATAAACGGTTAAGTAAACATCAATAAATATGAATTAGAATTACATATTAATCCGTTAGATGCATAATCGTGAAAATCCGCGTTAATCGCCTTCCTTATATTGAATTTCCCTTATTAAATGTTTACGCTTTCTGTATTAAATGAGTTGAACTATTCAGTGAAATACGCTGGCGAAGTGATGACGTCACTGGACGTCCGTGGATGCAAGAAAAAGATTTCCTATGTTAATCGCCCATTGGATTTTTTGTAAAACATTATTAAAAATCGAGAAAAATTATTTCCCGATTTTAATCCCCATATTTGGGTATAGATATGTATTAGATATCGCGTGCATGCGTTAGATTCAGTTATTTTGCTGTCAGATTGACAAAATTTTGATTTTAAATTTCAAAACACTGTCGTCTTTGGCGTTTTTTTTTTTTTTTTTTTTATTTAGCGATCAAATACGTAATACAAAAATACACATGCCAGATGTATATTTTCGCAATATGTATTGTACGAAATATTGTTACATATTATTCATTACTCTCTTAATATTAGTTGTTAAAATAACCATGATTTTCGAAAGGAATTAAATAAGTTCGGGTTCGACAGATAAAATGGCGATTTTTTTTTCGCCAAGGATGACAGATTTGAAATCTATCCCGCTGCAACATATTAGTATTTTATATCAGATACTTTATTTAGACATTTGAAAACAAATTTGACTTCAAATTATGATAGAATATTAATAATTTTTCTTTTAATTAGTATATTAGTTGGATATTTATTGTGTAAATATCATCCTCTGAAATGTTTTCAATCGATTATGAAAGTTTGTCATTTTTTTAATCTCGAGTTTTGAAACTTAAAAGTCAAATTTTATCAATTTTACAGCAAAATAACTCAATCTAACACATGCATAAGATAACTATACTGGGATTCAAATTGGGAAATAATTTTCCTCGATTTTACAAAAAATCCAATGGGCGATTAACATAGGAAATATTTTTCTTGCATCCACGTACGGTGAGTGACGTCACTCTTCGCTTGCGTATTCTGTTTTGTTAAGCAAATATTTATGGAGTCTTATTCTGTTTATAAAAAAGTAATTTGATGATAATTAAAATCTGGTGTGCAACAACCACATGACTTCCATTACCCGCTACTACACGCATTACATGCCTTTTTTTGGAAATAATGTGATCAGAAGACATAAAATTGACCTAACGAAGTAGAACTCACAAATTTCCTACAAGCGAAAGCTGAGATTTAAAGCTCACCTGCCTAATCAGGATGACTGTTAATTTTCCTGTAATAACTACGTAATTGAGAATGCTTAAAATTTTGAATGAAAAATTCCATATAATAGACTAGATGCTCCTGTAATTGACATTTATCCTGAAGTAATTAATAAATAAGAAAAATAATAAAATCTTATATTTTACATATAAGAATTTTAACATTTTATGTCAAACACTGGAGCATAGGGTGCTAATAACTGGTAAAATGAATCACTAGCAGTGTCAAACACTGGAACATAGGGTGGCAATTGCTGATAAAATGAAAAGCTGGCAGTGTCAACTACTGGAACATTGAGTAGGGGTCAAATAAAAATTCATTAAAAAAAAAAAAAAATGTTATCAAATATATATTTCAACATATATGTGGTTCCGAATGTCTTTCATACCCTATGTACTAACTTAAAATTTCTAAAATAATTTTCTAATGACTAGAACATTAAAAACATCAGAGATTGCTCTAAAAGTGTCAATCACTGGTGCCCTTACCCTACGTACTTATCTAAAATTTTACCTTAAGTGTTGCTTTTCTGCATTCTCAAAATTTTGAATAAAAAGTTTTATTCTTTATACTTAAAAGAGGGAGAGGGAGAGGGAGAGAGAGAAAAAATATGCTCTTTTTAGTTTTTAAAATCCCTGTAGCTTTTTAAATGTATTTTACAATTCAGTCAGATCGGGAATTTATTTATTTATTTATTTATTTATATGCAAATTGTTATAAGCATATTATGCAAATTATGTTGATATTTTTAATATTGCGTCAAAAATCGAAGTACTACATACGATAAGTTTAGATTCAAGTTAAATGTAAAATATTAACTATCAAATGCTTAATGAAAGTGCAATAATTTCTCTTTAACTAATTTGTGTTGTTAAAATAGTTAATACTAACTAACTTGTAGTTTTAAGTTCAAGTGTAGTTAACCAATACCAATATTATAGAATTGATATATGTACTTTATAGGAAACAATCTGAGTTGTTTAACTTATTCAGTTGCTTAAATACTTATTATATAACAGAGAGCATACTTAGTCTAAACGATAACATTAAATACTTACATTTAAAACTTTAATGGAGTTAATAAACTTTTTTTGTTAATTTAAATTAACTAGAATACAATTTAAACTATATTAGTTGAATTCAAATGTTAATTAATTTATAAGATCGGGATAAAATTGTTTTGGTAATTTGGAAATATTTCTGCGTTGTTTTAATTAAAAATTTTTCTTATACAGCAGTTAAACAAATATGAAGAAGAGTTTGCATGTGAAAAAAATATAAATAAATAAATAAATAAATAAATAAATAATAATAATAGTATGAATAAAAAAAATTGATCTAAAAATTACGGTGTTATCTAGATTTTATCTTGATTAATAAGCGCACCAATTTTCATAGCGATCGATTGAACAGTGTAGTTTTGTATAGCAAAAAACCTGAGAATTTTAAGTGAAACTTAGAAAATGATGACGAAGTGAAATGTCTTACTGAAAGGAATATTCCGGTCGTACACTCCTGCTCAAAAGTTTAGCAAAATTTGCAAACGATCAGTTTTTTTTTTTTTTTTTTTTCCAATTAAAAAACTTATCTTTGGATGAAATGTTTTCAAACATTGAATATTTAAAGAATTGGGTCTTCCTCATGTTTTTCGGTGAAGATTGGTTTAAGACAACTTTTAGGGAGTTGGTAACAAACTGAGCAAAATCAATAATGTCTGTGGTTACCTTGTATTGTTAAGTGAACGAAATGATCTACTTTAGGACGTGTTAATATAGACCCAGTGCAATTTGTGGATGAATTTGTGTGACGATGGTATATTAAATAACGGAGATATAAGCATTTATTTTAAAATTCCAAAAAAAAAAAAAAAAATCAGCATGTTTTTTATTTATAATTTACAGACTTTTAAACGAAAATTATTCCCACTTTCAGATAAATTGAAAAGACATTTTTAAAACAATATATCGCAATCGGAATACAAATATCATAAATATCTCATGAAATATGAGTTTTTTTATGAAAAATACTTTCATTAGGCATGAATAAAAATATGAAAAATATGTTCATTAGTGCGAAAAATAGAAAAAGTTTTATTACATAGGTTGAAAGCTATATATATTGCGCAACTTTTGTCAAAAGTTCATTTGAACAGAGTGAAAATGAAGCAAATGGACTCTTCCCAGTTTCGTCTGCTCAATCATGTGATAGAGGAAAACGAATAATCGAATTCTGAGAATCGAATTCAATTAAATATTGTTCTTAATAACAAAAATGTTAATATTTAATATAAAATTAAATAAAAGTAATATTGTGCATTTGTAAACAGTAGAATAGTTGTATATGTAAATTTAATTATTTTTTAAAAACACTTTATGTGTTTATTTATTTTCAACTGTATGAATCAATTTTTGTATGTTCTAGTGTAACTGTTACATTAACTGATCTAGCTTGTTCTTGTGGAATGTTTATAGATTATAATTTGAAATTTTAAAATGTTTTAATTTAATTTAATTGCATAAAGGTGTTACAACAAGTCAATTAACTTAGTTACTCTCCGAGATGGATTTACGCAGTACGATATTGCACTGTCACTGATTTAAGTACAAAAGATCAGAGTATTTAACATGTTCTTCATGAGCACCAATAACAAATATAAACTAAATGGTTATTGCAAATGTATACAGCAAACAAAAGATGATGAATAATGTCATAAAATTGTTTAAAAATGATGATGTATAAAAAAATAACACAGATTAAATACGATTGATCAAAAATAAGAATAGAAAATAGGTTATTTCAGCAATCGCTATAGATAAACAAGACTTTGTCTGCTATTTGTTTTTCCTCTATCATGTGACTTCTGACGTCAGGTGGGAAGAGCCCATTGTCGGCAAAAGAACGAGCTAAATATTAGGTATTTTCAAAGAGTTGAAATTTTATTTTTCACATGGCGCGTAATTAATTTGAAGATCCATTTTTTTTTCAAACACTTTGCAAAGGTTCTTTTTTGTAAAAAAAAACTTATGATCTCACAAATCTTAGTAGTAAATAAACAAAAATATGTTAGAGCTACAAGCTTATAGGGATTTTTTACAAAAAAAGTACTTTTGGAGAATAGTTGAAATAATTGGATCTTCAAATTTATTACACGGCATGTGAATTGAAATTTCAACTCTTAGAAAATACTTAAAATCTAGCTAGCTCTTCTGCCGACAATTTGCTTAATTTTTATTCTATTCAAAAGCACTTTTGACAAATGTTGCATACCATATCTAGCTTTCAACTTATGTTTGCTGCTAGAAATTTTCTGTAATTACAGAAAAAACGCGTAATTTACGAAAAAATTGCTTTGTAAAAACGTATTTTTTTAAATTACAGTAAATTTCTGGCAGCAAACAGAACCTTTTTTTTTTTTTTTTTTTTTTTTTTTTTTTTTTTTTAACAGTGTATCTTTCCCACATGCGCAGTGAAAACGTTTTCTATAAAAATGCTCATATTTTATGAGATATTTAAGGTATTTGTATTCCGATTGTCGTATATTGTTTCAAAAACATTTTTTCAATTTATCTGAAAGTCGAAACAATTTTCGTTTAAAACTCTGTATATTATAAATAAAAAGCAAACTGATTCTTTTTGGACTTTTAAAACAAAAGCTTATATCTCTGTTATTTAATATGCTATCATCACAGAGATTTATCCACAAGTTGTACTGGGTCTATATTAATATATTCTAAAGTCACAGATCATTTACTTTACTTAACGATACAGAGTGATCACAAACATTATTGATTTTGCTCAATTTGTTACAGGCACCCTAAATGTTGTCTTAAACAAATTTTCACTGAAAAACATGACGAAGGTCCATTTCTTTAAATACCCAATGTCTGAAGACATTTCATTGGCAGATAACTTTTCCAACTGAAAAAACTAATCGTTTGCAAATCTTGTTAAACTTTTGAGCAGGAGTGTACTAATAATACTTTTTTATGCAGTAGGATGTATTTACCTACAGCCGTTCCAACTAAATATTAAAAAAAAAAAAAAAAAAAAAAAACTAGAAGATCATTTCTAGTAAACTCTTTATTTACGTATTACAGTAAATCACCGTTTATACGTCTTTCAAGAGACTGATGTAAAAGGTCGTATAAATGAAAAAACATATAATCGAAGTTTTAATAATAACACTCTGATTACAACAAATTTAATAACACTTAAGCAAAATTTATATGAAAATACTCATTAATAAAGTTTCTTAAGTTAGTAAATGTATATTACACTTTTTTTAAAGATAATATTTAATTAAAATAAAAACATTATTGTTATAAAAAGTGAGAAAAATCATATTATTAATGCATGACGGATTACTAATTACATATATCATATATTGAGTATTGTATTACATTTCTTAAGAACTATATGAACACAATTTGAATATTAATCATATATACTGCATATCTTTAAATAATAAGCATACGATTTATGTCCATACAGATAGTGATTTAATAACATTAAAAATCTTTAACATTCGTCTGATTTGCTGCTTGTCTATGAGTATTAAAAATTCTACTGTGAATTCAACTGACTCTTTGATCAGTATTCTTCGACCTTTCCTGTGTTCCTCCATTTAAGATGCTTTCTAAGAAAAATCCGTCTTATTCAGAATGGAAAATAGTGACAGGTCGAGAAATTTTGCGAAGTTTAGTAAAGTGGAAAAGACGTATAACCGATATTAGCGACGTATAAACAAAGCATTTTTGCTTTAATATGGATAGGAATGAATCGGGACTTCACTAAAAGGACGTATAAATGTAAAAGACGTAAAAACGAGAGACATATGAACGGTGCTTTACTGTATTTTCATTTTCATTGTACTACTTTAGGGAGTCCATTATAATCACACTCGATTATAAATGTTTAAATAAACATCAATAAGTATGCATCAGCATTGCATAATAATCTACTTGATGGGTAATCGTGAAAATCTGAGCTAAGCGCTTGGCTTATATTCAGTTTCCTATATTTAAGGTTACACGAGAATAATCCGTTTGCCTTAAGTACGTTTAACTATTCAGTGAAATCGTGTATTTAATAATTTATGTACAAATGATATAAGTACATTATAGAAAATATACTGAGTTGTTTGATTATGCATGGAAAATTATGTTACAGCGCATGTTAAGTCTAGAGATAAATATGAAATGTTTGATGTAAATGCATAGCTTTTTTCTTATCCTAATTTTTAATGTTAAAATAACGGATATTAGATAAATTGCAATTTGAAGTAGATTCGCAGTTATAACTAATGATAATATTAGATAAATAATCTGTACATTATTGAAAATAGTTTACAATTGTTTAAGCAAAAGCTCGTTATCTTATCCCAAAGTAAATTTAATATAAATGAAGAACATGAAATACAATAAAATGTTTAAAGGAACTATGGACATACTTGTAAATTACAGTATTAGAGTATAACATCGTGTACATGTACGTACAGAAATAAACAATATTAAGCACTTTTTTTTTTTGTAACTACTTTACTTTTTTCTAATTTTTCAAAATACTCTCAAAAAACTATTACTTTCTCTTACCCATAGGGTCGAGAAAGTATTGTTTTAGGGTCAAATTTTCGAACGTGAGTTTTTGTTACATTTACATGTTCTGAGGTCCCATGAATACGAAAATCATGTTTTTAGCGAATGATCTGTGTGTCTGTTATCAGCATATCTCAAGAACAAATAGTAGCAGAAATTCCAAACTCGGTATTCTAAATGTGTATCATATAGGGATGCTACACTAAGTTTTCGTTGTGATGAAGCAAATGGTTCGTGTACAAGGATACTCAAAATTATTCAAATACATCACGTCTATGGAGGAAATTGCAGGTTAGTAGAGTTTAACATTTCTAGACTGCACTAAACCAAATGAAACGAATATATATTTTATGTAATAGGATAGACAACTGGGAAAAATTTTTTGTGTATGTAGGAGCTTCGCCTCGATTTTTTTTTTTTTTTTTTTTTTTTTTAATGCAATATTGAGAAAAAATTCAATTTTTTTTTTTTGGGGGGGGGGGGGAGGGGGGTATTTAGTGTTACACTACTTCTCTAATATGGAAACAGTGTGCATTATCATGGAAGATATTTTTTTTTTTAAATAATAATTTTAATAAATTATTTTTACTGAGTGAATTTGTATAGGAAAATATAGAAGAAAGTCGTGTGGTGGCCGCAACACACTAGTTATTTGCTGTTAGTGGATGTGCTTTACTAATAATATTTTACCATTTCCAGGAAAGCTATTAGGGATATGAAATAAATTCCTCATAGAGATATGGTAAATAATGTATGTTTTAAGCTAAATATTCATCGCTTGTTTTTTGTACATTAATGAAACGGGGGGTTGAGGGGGGCGGTAGCCCCCGCACACAGAACTAATTATCATATAAAAGTCTTCTTAAGCCTAATTTTAATTCTTTAACATAGGTTATCATAACAGTACTCGTTATCTTACCTCTTAATATCCAACCTGTATTTATAGTATTAAATTTCTGGGTAAGAGAAAGTAGTGGGAGTGACACACCAGACTATTTTTTATTTTTTTTCTCTCTATTTCACATTATTACAGTTTAACAATATATGATAAACATATTCATATATTGCTTTCTAGATTCCATGAAATTGTTAATTAAAAAATAATAATATGCTTAAATATTAAACTTTCATGAGGATTTATAATTCAAATATCGATTTTTTTTTATTAATTTATCAATATAAATTATTCAACAATTTTACTGAGTTTTACACATAATTATACAACATGAATATTTTAATGTATTTTGCTGCAATTCGTCGTCGATATCTCAGTTTATTTTACTGTGCATTTATAATAATTTCTTCTTCTTCTTCTTCTTCTTCTTCTTCTTCTTCTTATTATTATTATTTTTAATGTCGTTCAACTTTTAACAATATTTAGTAGAATATTAAATTGTAATGCATGAATGATTAAAATTTATTTCAATCTTCGCTTCCGAATGAAGCCACTTTTATGAAGAACATTTATATCAATGTTTACAATACTTTAATTAAACTCCAATTAATTGAACGGCCGTTCTCCTTTCAAACCCATTAACAGTTCTCAGATCCTTTGAAGCATAACTTACATATCTACACAGACATGTAAAGTTAAAGACAAATAATTAGACATTTACAGTTCTTTTCTTTACATTTTAGCATTATTTTCTGCAGGGGGTTGTCATGTAAAATGTGTTCATTTTCTTAACACTGATTGTTTGTCTGTTACTTTTAACGTAAAAGAATGTTGGGATTCTTAGTAAGACAAATAAGTGACAAATAAATAACACGTAGCATTGAACTAATAACACTGTTCGGCATAAAAATTGCCTCTGACATCATTTCAGCATATTCTCATGTAAAATGTCCTTTTTAATCTGAATATGACGTCCATTTTGCCCAATCACCCACCGTTTTTTAGGAATGGTCATCTATTTTAAACATTTTTCGGTGATTTTATGGCTATAAATTTGATTTTTAGGAGGGGAGAGGATTATTTTAACCGTTAAATATCTTCTGAGGGGCTTTAGAGTTGGAAAATTCTAAAACATGGACATTGGCGACAAGAGAATTTTTTTTGTTTTGGTGTGTGTGTGGGGGGGGGGGGATTTGCCACTGAAATTATGCATTACATATCTTATATATATATTTTTAATCTGTCATTAATGCTATTTTTTAAACTTTACATGTTTTTGTTTTTAGGTTTTTAATTAATTCTTTTTTATTCTTCAAATCAAATTCATAGTCATAAAATTATCGAACAGGGAAAGGAATTGAAGGAGGGGGTGGTGTATCTAGAAATTGGTGGGCGACTGGGCAAAATGGAAGTCCTATACAGATTCAGGAGGTCATTTTACATAAGAATCATCAAAAATAGTATCAGATCTTGAACAGAATTTTTTTTTTTTTTTTTTCAGAGGAGTGTAATCATATGAAACAATGTAATGGAAATCTGTGCATTAAGATTACTTTTTGACCATTTCGTGACTTCAAAATTCGCTACAAAAAACTCATAATTGTGTTTTTTGTATGACATTATCTTTTCATTTATTTTTATTTATTGTTATAAAATTCAAACACATTACTGACTTAAAAATTTAATATATATATATATATATATTTAAAATTACTTGGTTAATCATCAATTTCCCCCTTAACAATAAATAACAGATCGGAATTCGTAGTATATTTACTTCTCACAAACACTTAAAATAAAATATTTATTTTCACCGTTTTCCTTGACATTTTAATTTTTGAAAAGTCAGTATACCGAATTTTGACTGAACTGTTTTAGGATTATACATTTGCATAATAATTTTGCGCACATACATACTTGCCAAAATACTAATTAATATTCCATAGTTAGCCCCGACTTGTTTTTCACACAAGCATCTTTTTAGAGTATCTTTTGTTTCTTATTTAATAGTGATTGCATTTGAAAAATATTACTCTAAAATTTTATTGGTGTGAAAAAAAGGGCGGGACTAACAACACTACGGAATATTAGTTAGGATGTTGGCAAGTATGCGCACATAGGTTCTTTTTTATAACACATATCCATTCAAAAAGGTATATACTTATGTTTTAACGTTTTTGTTGTATATTTTAAATATTTTTATGTTTTACACGAATAGAATATATATACTATATATACAGTCGGTAACAAAAGTGTCCGAACACTAGCAAAAATTCCTGTATAAAAAAAGTACGCTTAATACAGTTTTGTTAAATAAATCCTTGTCGAATCCTCTTCTTAGTCAGTCTAAGAACGTGATTCGACAAGGATTTATTTAGCAAAACAGTATTAAATGCACTTTTTCTATATAGGATTTTTTGCTAGTGTTCGGACACTTTTGTTACCGACTGTATATATTAATGCTTTTTAAAAATAATGTGTGATACTCGGAAAAATATTAATTCATGTTTCAAATATATTTTCTGATAAATGTAAGTATATTTTATGGCAATGTCGCTAATGAAACAATAATAAATATATGAACCACTTATATAAAATAAAAATTTTATACATAATGTTAGTAATACAAAAAAAAAAAAAAAAAGAATATATATATATATATATATATATATATATATATATAATTATGCTTCACCGAATTATAGCTTATTTTCTTAATATATCAATCTTTTTCTTCATAATAATAAAAGTTTCTGAGTATTCGTAACATAAATAAATGAAAAAAAAAGTTTTTTCATGAAAATATTATTATATGCATACCCTTATACTGCTATAACACTATAACCGTGATTTATCTAACTTGTTATATGTCTAAGTTTTACTTGACTTGCATCGCATAACATATTTATAAGAACAAGATGTTTCCAAACACCTTGTTCTTATAAAATACCAGCCGCGCTTCACGTCCGTCTCTCTTGATCAAGAGGCTTTCAGTTCAACACACCCCCGCAGACGATATTTTATTACTCCCCTCTTTACCCCTTTCGCTGCGTTGTTCGCGATCAAACAAGGATTTTGACATCAAAGCACAGCACAAAAACTAATTTTGCGCGGATAACTTTGCACCATCTGGCAGAGGTTGTTGTAAGGGCCCTGGGAAAAGGGGCCCTCGCAACAAAGCGGGTGGCATTTTTAGAAGTAGATGCTGCAAAGGGGTTGCAGATGGTTAGAGTCAACTTTGAGGATGTTGTCTCATCACTTCGTTTGATAGAACGAGCGTTGATTGTAATTTGTTTGATTGGAAATATTTCAGAAGATACATCGAAATCATGATAGGAAGAAATGTTTCATTATATAAGTATGAGTTATTAGTTTATTAGGTTATGTATGTGGTTATACGTAATAGTGAAGCAAGATTTCAGTTTTTTTATCATGCGTATATATATATATATATATATATATATATATATATATATATATAATTATCCTTTTAGCTAAGAAGGGATAAAATTATGCATATTATTAGTTAATTTATTGTTGCCTCGCATATACACTGGTAAAAATTTCAACAGAAAACTACTGGTAATCGTTTATCTCAAGTCTTATGTAAAATTACAGAAAAAAATAAACGGAGATTAAAAACTTATTTTATATGCGAATTTTAATGGCTAATATTAATTTAATTAATTAATGGAGAGAATATAATTGTGACTTAAAATAGTTTTTCTGGAGTAGAAACATTCCTTTTTAGTTTTTATTGAGAAATTAAAGAATAAAAATAGATAAAAGTACAAAATAAAAGTTAAAAAACTCGATAAGTTCCTTTTAACTAAGAATTATTGTTAATTTACAGAGACTCTGAATAAACATTTCAGACAATTTACAGAATTTTTTTTGCAGTGTACATAACTTTACGTTCGTGTGAGAATATGTTTAAGTGTGTGTGTATTATGTGTGTAAATATATGTTTGAATGCCTGCGTGCATGTAAGACCGTTTATTATCTTACAGATATTGTATAGAAAACAAAGAATTAATTAGAATTTCAGAATGACTTACTTTGAATACTGAAAATAGATAAATATGTGTAATGTGCACAGAAATTAAAGAAATAAAATTCTTTTGTTATGAAAAATTTCCTAGATATCGTTATATCGAAATGTTTTAAGAAATATAACGAAGGATGAAATCAATAGAAATTATTATTTTAACCAAATAATGAAGCACGTTTAAATTTCTTTAATGTTTAAACCGATTAGTATCATATATAATATTAAAAATGAAACAAAAATGCTAATATACTGAGAAAAAATTCTGCAACTGACATCTAGAACCTAAATTGTGGTTTCAGTAAAAATAGTTCCATGTCATCTTTATAAATTCTAGTCTACCTTGAAAGCGAGTTCCAGAAACACCAATTAAAATTGTAGAGCGTTTGTCTATATTATTGAAGTCCCACTTACTTAAAAATCTCTGCAAATAAATGAGAATACAAGAGGCGAGTTTTAGCAACTATAATCTAAGTTTGTGACACAATTCTAGAAAATCAAGCAAGAATTTCTCACAATACAAAGGATTCAAAATATTCAGAATATTGTTTCACCATCTAGAAATGTATAGACTAGAAATTCTTGATCGTTTCGTCTATTCAGCTTATTGGCGTGCTTTAAACGCATAGCTCGGAAATCTGTATTTCTAGTTAAGGGATTTAGAAAATGATCACTTATTCGTTCTAGATGAAGGCAGTATATATATATTCTTTTCTTTGTGTATTCATCGTTAAAAATTAACATGTTTTACCTACATTTTTCTTCAATTCACATTATTATTTTTGAAGAGTGTAATAGAATCTTTAACCCTTTGGCGGTCTTATTGAAATTCACTCCTCTAGTCAGAGTTACCACATTTAGGGACTCTTTTTATTCAATATCCATCACTAAATTTTAACTTTATCTTTTGCTTAATCTTTTCTAAGATTATTCGCCCGTTATGTATATAAAAAATCCCTCCTCAAAATTAGTGGTGACAGTTGAATTAAAGGAGTTCGTAAATTTGGCAAAACTGTTTAGCGCGCTTTAAAACATTAGGGATGGTGGAGAATTAAAATATTATTTCGAAACATGTAAAGAACGATTTTTTTAATTATTATTAATGATGAGGAAATAATTATGAGGAAAACAAGTCAATATCTAGGAAAATATCTGTAAGACTTCATCTTAAGCGTTTTAATCTGTTTATTTTAATATCTGTTTGGAATAATAATATTAATAATAAAAATGGTACATTGCGCACACTGAGCTAATTCATTCTGTTATTTAAAGGAAAAAAATTGCTTAACCTTTTATCAAGTGACGGTATACTGTTACAAATTTCAGTTCAAACTTGAAGCACTATAATAATGTTTTATGTAATACCATAATATAGTTCAATCTCAATTTTAAGTTTTCTGTTTCTTGCGATTGAATTTAAGTTGCACCAAAACTTGGAACGACCATGCATCCAATCACAAGGGAAGTATGATTGAAATTACTATTGAAATCAAACCAAGCTTAAATTAAAGAGCATGGTTGAAAACATAGGGTAAAGTGCAAATTTTGTGCAACAACGCACCCATGGGTTAAGATAAGAACCTAAAATTTCAACCTCTTTTATCAAATTCAACGAATCAGAATTAGCTGAAAAGAAAGCGTGAGACAGTGCCAGCGTGTTCAGCTTGAGACAAGAAGGTCTTCAGTTCAATACCCGTTTCGGTCGAGTTCTGATTTTTTTTTATTGAAAACATAATACCAATATTTGGTTCAACGTAAAATTTCCAAATCATGGTGAAATGTTAAACCATTGGGTGGTTGTAGCTAGTACTGCACCAAGTTTTGGTTCAAAGTAACACCAAAATTTCAACACTGTACTTTAGAGTGCCATTAGTTCATAAAGCGTATAAAATCGAATTTACTGCTGAAAGTTCAAAAGTACTTATGAGAATAGAACGTATATACTTCAGTTTATTATCATTACACGGCACTAGATGCTACATACAGCTGTTTTTGTTCAAGAAAGGATTTTATAGAGCTCTCTCGCTACATTTGCTTGGCATTTTCAAGTCTTGCACGTGCACTGTCTAAAAAAACCGTCCTGTTTGTTGCCAGAAATTTTCTGTAATTCAGAAAAATACGTTCTATCAACGAATGTATGTATTTTGAATGAATTAATGTTAGAATGTAGAATGTATTTGATATGTATATGTATTTTTCTGAATTACAGAAAATTTCTGGCAGCAAACATGAATTTTTTTTTACAGTGTGTGTTATAATTATTTCCTATATTACCTCAAGAATCTACCACCAATTTTAGAAAAAATACGAAGAACATGAAAAGTAAATACTATTTTACACGCTTTTAAGGTTCAAATATCTTTTCCATCCCCTGTATACTAATGGTGCATTAAAGTATCACCTCACAAAATCTTCATTGCTATGATGAGGTGATCTGCAGAATTTTTACTACACACGTCTTTAAAAAATACTCTTAAATAACTGAAAAATGTGTGTTACAAATACATTTTTCCTTTGATTTATAATGTGGTGCACTGTAAAAAAAAGACCTGTTTGCTGCAGTTTGCAGCCAGACATTTTCTGTGATTCAGAAAAATACGTTCTATCAACGGAAAAATTACGTTGATAGAACGTATTTTTCTGAATTACAGAAAATTTCTGGTAGTAAAAAGGACTTTTTTTGACAGTGTATATACTTCAGTTTATTCTCATTACACGGCACTAGATGCTACATACAGCTGTTTATGTTCAAGAAAGGATTTTATTGAGCTCTCTCGCTACATTTGCTTGGCATTTTCACGTCTTGCACGTGTGTTATAATTATTTCCTATATTATCTCAGGAATCTACCACCAATTTTAGAAAAACTACAAAGAACATGAAAAGTAAATACTATTTCACCGCTCTTAAGGTTCAAATATCTTTTCAAGCCTCTGTATACTAATGGTGCATTAAACTATCACCTAACAAAATCTTCATTACAATGATGAGGTTATTTGCTGAATTTTTACTACACATATCTTTAAAAAATACTCTTAAATAACTGAAAAATGTGTGTTACAAATACATTTTTCATTTGATTTATGAAGTGGTGCACAGTAAAAAAAAAGTCCTATTTGCTGCAATTTGCAGCCAAAAATTTTCTGTAATTCAGAAAAATACGTTCTACCAACGGAAAAATTACGTTGATAGAACGTACTTTTCCGAATTATGGAAAATTTCTGGTTGCAAACATGACTTTTTTTTTTTTTTTTTGACTATGGGGTACAGAAAAGATTTAGACAGTTGTTTAATATTACTGCAGTTTGTACAAGAAAAATTTAAAAAGTTTCTTTTTTATAAGAAGTATAGATTGGTACTGTAAAAAATATGTTCTATTTGCTGCCGGAAATTCTCTGTAATTTGAGAAAATACGCATAATTTACGACAAAATTACGTTGTCAGAACGTACTTTCTCAAATTACAGAGAATTTCTGGCAGCAAATAGGACATATTTTTTACAGTGCTGTTAAAAATTTCAGCTTAAGGCGAGTTGAAAAAGTATGAATTAAATTTTTAACCAATGCAGAAACTCGTTTTATTAATGAAAAGTAAAAATCACAGAATTTAAATTTCGTCAGGTTTAAATAATTTTTACAAGAGTTTAACTGATAATTTAAACACTGAGCTCCATAGGTGATATATAATGTGGTGTAACTTTTATTTGTATATAAATATTACGCATACATTTATATAGAGACAGATAAATTCCCATATAGCTAGAGAGAAACAGGTGTATTGCAAAATATGAATATCGATATTCTTAGATAGATGGTATGGAATATCAAAATATATAGTTCAAGTGAATATGAACTGTATATTTAGATATTAGCAAAACCGTGCGAATTTTTCGTACTTTATTTTTGTTCTTTTTACTTTCTTCTATATGTATATATAGAGAAAGTATTGTATTCGTGAAAATTTTCGGACTCCAGTTTTCGATGAATTTGAACGCTTTGGGATGTTGTGAACACGATTCGACTTGTTTTATAGAAAATGTCTGTCTGTCTGGTCGTTCTGTCAGTCTGTCTGTGTGTGTGTATCATGAATATTGTGGACGCTGTATCTCACGAACCAATGAATCATATTTAACCAAACTTGGTATTTAGTTGGACCCTGACATAAACTGGTGCTGATTAGGTTTGGAAAGCATTCGCTCAACAGGTGGCGCAGTGATCGCATTTTTTTTCTAATTTTTAACATGTCAGTATAGGACAAAATTTCGCATAAATATACATAATGAGAGTTATTTTAATCGTGTGATTGGGCATTGTTGGGGCATCGCTTTTCCCCGGGGAGTAAATTTTCAATATGGATATGTTTCGAAAGATCTCGTCAATACCTTTAAAACGAGTGGTTGAATTACAGATCGTGTTAATTTAAAGCAAAGTTATCGATATATATATATATATATATATATATATATTTTACTTTTAACAAAAAATAAACTTAGAAAAAAAATCACATTTCTTCTGATAATAATAATAATAAAAAATGACTTTATTTCGGCATTTAGTGATATAATTCTGTCAGATAAAAATCGTCTGCACTTAGAATGAAAAATAATTTGATAATTTAACAAACAATTTGTATTGAAAAAATTTTGTGTAAAATTATATAGAAGAAAGTCATGTGGTGGCCACGTCATACTAGTTTACCTTTATATTTGAAACTCATAAATCCTGAACCAATTTCCTCACCCAATTAAAAATTTTAATTCGTCAGGAGTCAAATTATTATTAGAACTCAATTAATAATGTAAGATGAAACGCTAATCATTATTAAACCAAAACCATTCAAAGGTTTCAAAATAAAACTATTGTTTAAAGTCACAGTTTTTTTACTTCTCACGCTTTAGTACAAGACTTCCATGGCGACTTTTAAATTTTTGTCGCCATGCTAGCGATGCTTTTTTATTTATTTTGGCATAATGTTTCTTTAACATTAGAATGATTTGGCCACCACAAGACTTTCTTCTATATAATTGTATACAAAACTCATGTAATATAAATTATTTATTAAATTATTATTTTCAATTATAAATGCCGACGACATTTTTCTGACTGAATTATATTACTAAATGCCGAAAGAAAGTCAGTTTTTTATCATTATCAAAAGAAATACAATTTTTTTTCTAATTTTTTTTTTCTTTTTTTTTTTTCTTTTTTTTCTTTTTTTTTTTTTTCCGCAGAAAAAAAAAAAAAAAAATCGATAACTTTGTTTTAAATTATCACAGATCTATGGTTCAAACATTCGTTTTAAAGGAAATGACGAGATATTTCGAAAGATATCCATATTAAAAATTTACGGGGTGGGGGGGCGGGGGTAGCGATGCTTCCACATGCGCACACTTTTTTCTCTAGTTTATGACTACTGTTATCAGTAATCCCTATTAATATTAAAATCACACATTAAAAATAACTCTCATTATGTACATTTATACGAAATTTTGTCCTATACTGCCATGTTAAAAATTTAGAAAAAATGGAATCACAGAGCCACCTATTGAGCGAACGATCCCCAAATCTAATCAGCACCAGTTTATGTCAGGGTCCAACTAAATACTATGTTTGGTTAAATTTCGTTCATTGATTCGTGGGATACAGCGTCCACAAAATTTGTGATACGCGCACAGACGTACAGAATTTTTCTAAAAACAGTCGTTTAGGACATCCCAAAACGTGTAAATCCATCAAAAACTAGAGTTCAAAAATTTTCACAAATCCAATACTTTCTCTATATATGCATATAGAAGAAAGTAAAAAACCTGGTACTGATTTTGATTTTACTTTTTATTATTGAGCATTTTGGACAATCATGACAATACTTCATATTCTCTTTATATCTTTAAAATGCTGCAAAGAATTAAAATAACGCTTGCACCGATTGTAACGATGCAACTTTTAAAAATAAGTTAATTATTAGACTATCTCATCAGACAAATGTGGCATTTTTTCGGATTAGATCATGACTTGAGTCCACGAGTTCAAATTTTTTTCTGTATAAATATTATTTTTTATCATTGTGCATTTCAATAATTACGTCGATAATGTATCGTTTTGACAAAATTTAACCGTGAGTGGTCCACGTTAGAAAAATATTTATATACATTCTATAAGAAACCAAGGAAGAAAGCCATTTTATTAATGAAAAAGGAAAAATCGTTGAATTTAATTTTTGTCAATAATCTATATAATATTTCTCTAACCTGGACCAATTACGATTATATTTTGTCGAAACGATACGACAGTGATGTAATTAATAAAATATGCAAGGATAAAAAAATAATATTTATAAATAGACACTATTTAAGCACGCGGTCTCAGCTTAATGATCTAATAAAAAAATAAAATAAAATGACATGAAGCCTTTTTAAGGAAAAATATATTTTTAAAAGTTGCTTCTTCAGAATCTTTGAAAGCGTCATTTTAAACCTAGCAATAATTTAAAGATAGATACAGAATATGAATTATTATCATAAATTGAATAAAAAAAACGCAATCATAAAAAAGATAATAAAAATAGGAATTAGTTTTTTTCTTTTTTTTTAGAAAAAAATATGCCAAAACAAATAAATAAAATATTATCGCCAATATGGCGACAAAAATTTTAAAGGAGTCTTGAGGGTCCTATACTGAAACTGTACTGCCTCCGGAGGTATGAAAACTGGGTCGTCAACCATGAATTGTATTTTGAGACTTTTCTTTGAATGGTTTTGGTTTCACTATTGCACAATATTAATTTAGTTTTAATAATATTTTTGCTTCTGGTAAATTGAAATTTTAGTTAGGTGGCGAAATTGGTATAATACACTCATGTCCATAAATTAAGGATAATTTAGATTCACACTGAAATCGAACTTTAATGCAAAAATTTCACCTGTAGAAATACCACACACATCTTTAAGAATAATATGCAAATTATAAAAAGCCATCAGATGACGCCGATATGATGTTACAATGACGAAAGTGTAAGAAGGGGGTAGATAAGGAATGAGAGCAAAGAAGGAAAATTGTTCACAAGCTTTCTGTGTGCCGCTCAGTGCCACAACCGAATAGTTATGACACAGAGGACGCATGCAGAAATTTTTTTACGTGGTAGAATTATCGGCCGACTAATATGTGGGCGTACTCTGATAGAAGTATCGGGGAAACTTAGAATCACCCAAAGTGTCATCTCTAGGCTTTGACAACGATTCCAAAATGATGGAAATGCTAGTCGACGTTACAGTACTGGTCGACGACGAATTACAATTCCGAATGACCACCGGTATTTGGTAGTAACTGCCAAAATAAGCAGATAAAGCACAGCATCAGACCTGTCTCGTCAGCTGTCTGCAGCCACGAAAGCCACAGTTTCAAGACACAGTTCTCCCAAACGTAGATAGACGTTTGGGAGATATTGGTTTATATGCTCGCAGGCCTGTTAGATGTGTTCCACTCACGGCAATGCACTGTGCCAGCGGTTAACTTAAAGTAGAGAACATGCAATGTGGACAGCGGCACAGTGAGCTTGTGTGATGTTTTCCGACGAGTCCAGGTTTATCTTGCAGTGTGATTCACGCCAGACATTCATATGTAGAACGTCAGGTACCCGTTACCACCAAAACAAAGTCATTGAACGACGCCGTGTGGGGCAGGAGTGCTCGTTTGTAAGGGGGGGGGGGATCATATTGGACACCAGAACAGATCTGCATGTTCAAATCGGAAGAATGATAGGTCAAACTTATCGGGACATCTGTGGGAACAACATGTACGTTTGTTTAGGGGTGCCATGAGCCCAGAATTTGTGTTTATGGATGACAATGCGCGTCCTCACCGTGCAAACGTTGTGTACGGATGCCTACAATCTGAAGCTATCACTCGCATGGAATGGTCAGCATTCTCATCTGACTAGAATCCGATAGAGCATGTGTAGGACATGCTTTTCCGACGAGTTGTAGAGCGTCAACCACCTCCTACATGTGTACCGGAACTTCGGGGAGCATTGCTTACTGAGTAGAGTAACCTTCCCCAAGATAAGATAAATAATTTAATACTCTGCATTCCTAGGCGTTGTAAGGACTGTATTTCATCATCTGAGAGACATACAATGTATTAACCATCATACCAACCATGTAATGTTAAGTTTTTGTAAGGGAGATATTTTTTTTAATTGCTTTAGGGAGCAAAAATCGTAGTTTTTATAAATGGTATCCTATATAAACCACCTTTTTTTGTTCGTGATCTTTTGTTTAATAAATGGACTTTATGAATAAGTCATGTTTGTATTGTTTCTGAACCTTTATTTGCCTCAGCTAGCATTATCCTTAATTTATGGACATGAGTGTATTTATAAGTTTCAAATTTTAAATGTAAATAGGAAAAGAAATAAAGTGCGAGAATTTTCCACGGGTTTATAGTTTTAAATACTTTTTATAGGATTTTAACTGATAATTTAAACACTGACTTCGATACGTTATGTGCAACATGTAACTTTTATTTATATAAAAATGTTACATATACATATTTATATACAGACAGGTAAATACACATATAGCAAGAGAGAAACAGGTATGTGGAAAATACGAATATAGAAATACCTAGATAGATGGTATAGTATATCTAAATGTATAGTTCAAGTGGAAATGCAAACAGTTATTGTCAGCTTTGAGGATATGCTCAATCTTCACTTCCCATGATGAAGTAAACCTTGATTAGAATCTGTTTGATTAAGATCGTCCTGAACAAGAAATGTTAATGAACAGTATTTGTAATAATATTTGATTACATGAGATCACTTGAACTGTTTCAAAATTAGTTCATTAAGTAGTTTCAGTGGAGTCGACAGAATAATTGATGGAATTAATTAAGTAATTAAGTTAGTATTAATGAGGTATTAAAATATACATAACGAATATATAGATAATGTGGATAATATATAAAAGTAATGTATTACATATATAACTATATATAAATACATGTAATCTATATGAATAATTGTCTAACGTGGACCAGTTACGATTAAATCTTGTCGAATCGATATGAAAGTGACGTAATTAATAAAATAACCTAAGATTACAAAAAAAAAAAACAGTAATATTTATATATGAACAATGTTTAAGACGCGAACTCAGTTCAAAAATCGAATCAGAAAAATGACGGCATTTGTCTAATGACATTATTTTATAGAAAAATGTACTTTTAAAAGTTGCATCTTTATAATCATGGGAAGCGCCATTTTTACTTTCCGAACACTATAGTGAGGAAAGTATTGTAATCATGTCGAAAATCCGAATTTGAGATTTTGATGTTTCTATACGTTTCGAGGTCCAATGAGTCCGTTTTCACTATTTTTGCGATGATATATGTATATGTGTGTGTATGTATGTGTGTATGTATGTGTCTATGTCTGTGAGTGAATACGCTAGCGTCTAAACGAATAACCTGTTCGTTCAACTTGTTCGAATAACCTGAAAGTTGGTACGTATATTGTAAGTCAGCATAGTACGAACCCTATAGATTTTGGTGAATCTAGCACTTATAGTTTTTTTACAGGGACACAAAGAAATATTCTTTATCATTATGAACTATGGGACCAAAATCTTAAAAGTGCGATAGCATCTAAACGCCTTATTCAATTGAGCAAACATTTTATACACAAGTTATAGGTCACAGTTGCACCAACTATATAGATTTTGGTTAATCTAGCACGTACCGTTTTTTTTTACAGGGACACAAAGAAGAATTTTTTATCATTATGGCCTATGGGGCCAAATTTTTAAAAGTGTGATAGCGTCTAAACGCCTTATTAATCTGAGCAAAAAAAATTTACACATGTTATAGGTCACAGTTGCACCAACTGTATAGATTTTGGTTAATCTAGCACTTACAGTTTTTTTACAGGGACACAGAGAAGAATTCTTTATCATTATGGCCTATGGGACCGAATTTTTAAAAGTGCGATAGCATCTAAACGCCTTATTCAATTGAGCTGAAAATTTATATGAATATTATAAATCACTGTTGCACGAACTATAAGCATTTTGGTGAATTTAGCATTTTTAGGTTTTTACAGGGACACAACGAAAAATTCATTATCATTATGATCTATGGGCTCAAAGTTCAGTAGCGTTAAATAAAACCGTGTAATATATGGAGAAAAATATTCAAACACTCTATTATGGTTTTCTCTCTTTTGTTTGTTTAACAACTCCTCTTTCTTTATCTACAAAACTGTTAATTACTCAATGTTCGGAAAGTCGAGTGGAGTCACTCCAGATTTTTAATCAAGCAATACTTTAAATGCAGAATAGGAATTATTGTCATAAATTGACTAAAAAACGCAATAATTAAAAGTATAATTAAAATTGGTACTAGATATTTTTTTTTAATAAAAAAATTATGCCAAAAATAAATAAATAAATAAATAAATAAAATAATAATAATAATAATAATAAAATAAAATCAATCAATCAAAAGACATCACGAATATGGCGACAAAAATTTAAAGGTCACTGTAGGACCTTATGCTAAAGCTGTACTTACCTGCAAAAGCATAAAAACTGGGTCGTCAAATGTACATCAGGACAAAAAAAAAAGAAGCCGCACTTGGATATTTTCCTTTTCTTCTTCTACAACCACCAATTTTATCGTTTAAAAAATAAATTTTCGAACATATTATTATGTCGTCCTCTACATACACTTTAGCATTGAGCCCAGTGTTAAAAACAAAATGTAATTGTCAGAAAAACAGTAATTTTAGAAATTGTTTCAAAAATGGTTAGAATAAGGCAGTTAACGATGCCAAATACTTGTTATTTTAGAATGAAAATCAAAAAATATTTTAATACGTGAGATGGCAAAACAATTAAATGTTAACGAAATACTGGTGAGATGGTTTTTAGAAAAATATAAAATTTTTTGGCCATTTAAACTGGAAATTTGGCTTCAGGCGGTCACGTTGCTCATCCAAGCGAGATGACCGCAAGTTAGAAAGCAAATGTTTAAAAAATCGAATTGTATTATGTTCAGAACTTAGAAAAGATTTAAAAAAAAGTGTATAGCAAAATACATTCTTCAAAAATAGTGCGGAAACAATTAAACAAAGCAGGTTAAAAACCAGAAGATCTGCAAAAAAGCAAATATTAAGGACAAGAACTAAAAAAAAAAAAAAAGAATCAGCTGTCCCCCCCCCCCCCCAAAAAAAAAAAAAAAAAAAAAAAAAAAAAAAGAACTCAGTTTCTCTGATGAGTCAAATTTCATTTATTTCGAGCTGATGAAAAAAGCTACTAGGACGGTAAAAATAGGACTGACAATGAAAATTGCTCTCTTAAAACAGTGGCACATTCTTCGAACATTATGGCACGAAAGTGCTTACTTTTTCAAGGAGTCAGGTAAATTTTCCTGTTGAAGGGATCAACTAACTCGAAATAACATACAGTGATTTGAAAAGTGGTGCCTGACCGACTATTTTGGAGACATTTCAGACTTTTCTTCAAACAGCATTTCAAGATGATAATGCATCTTTCTATACAGCGTCTGTGATCCATTAATTTAATTCAAATTGTTAAAATTACCTATCCGTTCCTATGAGCACAATAATTATTAATACATTCTGTAAATAATAATATATTTTTTCACACAAAGCTAAATCCTACAAAAAGTATCGTATAACTTCTTCTTTATTAGAGCTGAAAATAGTCCTAATCTAAATTCGCTCGGAAACGTTTAGTCATATAAAGGCGATAAGAGAAGGAGGAGGAATCGAAATTTGCAGCCTACAACTCTGCAAGAACTAGAAAATGTTTTACGATATTTAGCACAGTGAAATTTCTGAGATTTATATTAAAAAATAGTATAATACCCTGCCACTGCGCATTAAAACATTAATTCCATATAAAGGCTGAATTAACCCATTGCAGAATACATATTTTTATTTAAAAAATGCTTAGATCTAACAAATAAATTGTTTTATTTCACATATTAAAATATAACTTGTTTATTTCCTATAATAAATCATAATAGAATACAATGTATATGGTTATTGCATTATTTTTAAAAAGAAAGTTTTATGCAGATTTTCATAAAGTACTTCGTACTGTGTAATAAAGCGAATTACTAAATCAAAAATGTACATAGATATCACTTCATCGCTTTGGTATTATGCAAACATGATAAGTTTTGAATTTATTACAGATAAAAAAGGTATGAGTCAATTTCATGCATTGCTGCTTTTTTTTTTTTTTTTTTTTTTTTTTTGTCCCTTAGTGTAAATTTTACTTTGAAACTTTTCTTTGAATGATTTTGGTTTTACTATTGCACAATGTTATTTTGGTTCTAATAAAAGTCTGGTTTCTGATAAAGAGAAATTTTAATTGGGTAGTAAATTGGACAAAGATTTATGAATTCCACATTTTAAATGTAAATAGTAAAAGAAATAAAGTGCGAAAAATTCACGCGGGTTTGCTCGTACATAATAAATATATACTATAACATAACTGAAGAATGGTAGAGAAAAATGTGATCAAATATCAAATTTATACTTAAGATTCAACATTCAAATTATACCTTTGGAGGTCACCGAAGCGGGGTAATCTATCTCCTCCGTGTAAGATTAGAATAGACAATTTGCACGTTTTCTGATTTTATTCTTATATAATAGAATATGAAAAGGTAAGAAAAGAAATACATGCATTTTCTTTATTTGAAATCTAATGACTGATTTATAACAATTTTAACATCGCACTATTTACTCTACCGAGAAAACGCGGTATAATATATCGTAACGTCACTCTTTATGACAACAAACGGGAGTAATCGTTGTTTACATTCGATTTCGGGCTTTGCTTCGCTTCTTGAATCAGTGAAATAGGTTTTGTATTTTATATCAATGACAAATATTAAAAAATCGTAGTATAAATATTGTATTGTACCATTTTGCACTAATACAACGGCTAATGCTTCTTAAAAGTTATTCTTTAGCGTTCCACAGGATCCTATTACACGAAAACATTGGACAATTGCCATGAAAAGAAAACAATTGAAGATAATGATAATGGAAAATGGTGATAATGGTATTAAATGATCATAAGATGAAAAAGAAATGCTTAGAAATCACATAAACGATTGATAATTACGAAAGTTAAAACAAATTGCTGCTTACTAACCAGGCTAACAAAATGTAAACATTGATGCATCATAAAGTGTGACGTCAGGCAGCGTTTTGAAGTCACGTGATTTTTGGTTAACTTTAAGGTTATTTTTTAAATTAATGAGAACTTTCTTTTGCATTTTTAGTAACATTCTGAAATTTATGGGCCTAAAACTACCAGAAAAAAGGGATTTTCTTCAAATCCCCCATGTGTGCAAATTCCTCATTGTGACGGCATGTCCCCGGATCACTCTAAAGGGTATGTTCCAGACCGTCGCCATTTGCCTATAATGTAGCACAAACTTGGAATATGAGAGGGTGATTGTAGGACGCTATGACAACTCAACATGGCTATTGATGAGCCGATATGTTGCACTGCTGTGTTGCAATTTACCACGTGATTACGAAGACTAAATCTTAACTTCTATGACATATAAACTCATAAAACTTGATATGTGTGATAACCATTATAAAAAAGAATGTTGTTTGTGTTTGGATGTATATTGGCCGACAGGCGGTGTTGCTATTACTCATTTTCTCTGATTTTTCACATCGCAACATCGCAATATTTCTTGATTAAATTTGCATTAAACTCCATGTACTAAACCTTTATTCTGAGAATCTAATAAACTTATATGTATGTTCAGCTGTAAATGGAGCTTATATATAGAATGACAAAGAAGAAAGTTTTGTGATGTCCATAATATTGTAGTTTTTAAGGACCTGTCTTTTTTTCCCATCTCTATCTATAAATAATACATTAAAATTTCACCTCAATAAATATTCATTAATTTTTATGATGAAGTATTATGAGTAAATTTTATTGCACATAGTTTAAAAAATTCGTGTTATGTAACTATTAAAAGTAACTAAATTTTAAAATTCATACTCCGTGCTTCTTCATAATGTGATAACTAAAAGGACAAAGAGTAAAAATATTCGTAAAATTTCTGGTGTAAAAGGAATAAAATAAAAGTTTCAAAAAAAAAAAAAAAAAAAAAGGGGGGGGGGGGGGAGAGGCAAACAAATTTCTCTCAAAGTAAAAGTGAAATAACTTAAAAATATTCAAGCAAAATAAAATACACTTTTGAAAATAAGAAAAAAATAAAAATGGCGAAGAAAAACATATGACCAATTCTTTTTGCATGATACATGAAAAGCGTTGAAGATGAAATATATTTTTCATGGTAATCAAAGTGAGAAGAGAAAGTGGGTAAATATATATATATATTTATAATTTAATGTTTTCCTGTTTCAATACTCCGCTCGTACATACTCTTTTTACATACTTTTCTCCATACAGAGCCTATTTCAACGCAAAACAATTGTTGCTTTTTTTTTTTTTTTTTTTTTTTTTTTAAGGGTGTTAGTTTGCAATGATCTCGTTTCATTAAAACTGTTATTGTTTTTTCTCACTATTGGTAGACATTTTTCAACATCGCAATTTTTTTTTATAACCTTAAAAGAATTGCAGCACCGTGATAATTTTCAAACTCTCTAACATCATAAATGATTCTTAAACTATATCACTGTAAAAAATATGTCCTATTTGCTGCCAGAAATTCTCTGTAATTTGAGAAAATACGCGTAATTTACGAAAAATTTACGTTGTCAGAAAGTATTTTTTGTAATTACAGAAAATTTCTGGTAGGAAATAGGACATATTTTTTACAGTGTAGCAAATACTACTTACAATGTCAACAAAACTGAAAGAAAAAAATACCTAAAAGGGGAAAGAATCCTCTAGACAAATTAAACGGGGGGAAAGAAATCAGTATCTATTTCTTCTAATAAAATCTCATTTTAGAAGCTCCCATGTACTTTGTCATATGCAATAAAGAGGTAGCTTTGCATATTTCAGCCCTGGGGGGTCCCGAGGGTAGAAAACTTAATTTTTCGTCTGCTCTGATATTATTGGATACTCACTGCTGCGTTATAAGTACAAAAAGGGTGATAAGTTTTTTAGGGATTTTTTTTTTTCCCCTGGCTGTTTTAATTTTCTCTATCGCATGTCTTTGAAGTTGCAACTTCTTTTTTTTTTTTTTTTTTTTTTTTTTTTTTCGTACTTAGCCTGCGGTACTGGTGACAGATGGTGTTAACATTCGTTTCAAAGTAAATTAGTTTTTTATTTAATTTTACCCCTTGGATTGGGGTAGAAAGAAGGGTAAAGAGGCGTGAGAAGAGTTTATTTTCTTATTTGTTCTGTGGCAATACGGCTAATATGCAATGGTGGTTTTTGGATAGCTGTAACTTTTTCATTTCAAAAAGTGACAGAACTTTTGAGTTGCAAAAAGTAAGAGGAAAGAATTTAGGATATATATATATATATTTTTTTTTTTAACACGTGTTAAATTAGTAAATTAACACGTACTTTAAAAATTCCAAACACTGTAAAGGTTTTGTGGTTGTTCAAAGTAAAAAATAAATAAAATATTAAAAATAAATAAATTTGAACGAAAGAAAATATGTCACTTTCCTATTATCAGAATCGGATTCAGGTTGAGTAAAAAAAAAAAAAAACCTTTAAAGCTGTAATGACGCCAATTTTACCCTGTAAGTTTAATTTTTCACAAAGTTCTATATCAATTTTAATATTTATGTGGGAATTTCGCTTTATTTCAGAAAAAAAAAATTAAAATCAACTCGTAAACTTTTTTGGCAACAATTAAAAATTAAAATGTAAATTATGAATTTTTGTCTAAATTAAATTATGTATTAAATTATGTTTTTTTGTCTAAAAAAGAGCTTCTTCAACTTTTTCGATACTGTCTGTTCCGATACCGATTATTATTAATTTTATTTCCTTTTCTGTTTCTTTCAAAACAAAAAAAAAAAAAAAAAAAAAAAAATTAGACAAAAGCAGAATTTAGTTTATTACAGAGGACTATTATTATTTTTTTTTCTTCAAATTATAACATCGCTTTCAAATTATTCAATAATATTTTCGATAAATTTTCGATTTCGATAAATGCCCAACCATCGTAAAATTGGCGACAACTTTTAATCCGTAGATTAAGACTAATAGTCCTCCGTACCAAAAAAAAATATATTAACAATACGATGCTTCTATTTTTTGTTAATTCTGTGATAATATGCTTAAAATGGATTGGTGGTTTTTAATTAAGAGTAACTTTTTTACCTTAGACATAAGAGTTTTGATCTACAGGTGAAAAAAAAAGGGAATGAAATTTTTTTAAATTGTTTTCCTAGATTATCCAAAACATACGTTGCATGAATAATTTATATTTCCCTTTTTTCCCTTGTCGGAATAATGATATAACCTGCAGTTAGCGTACGGCGTACACTGAGAAAAAAAAATATAGCGCTTTCATCTAGAACGAATAGATGGTACTTTTCTAAATCACTAACCTAGAAATATAGATTTCCGAGCTATGAGTATAAGGCACACCAATACACTGAGAAAAAATTCTATAACTGATATCTAGAATCTAAATTGTGGCTATAGAAAAAATAGTTCCACGTCACCTTTACAATTTTTTTATAAAAAAATTTCTAGTTCCCTTCGAAAGCGAATTCTAGAGACCTCTATTAGAATTCTTGAGCGTTTGCCTATACTATCGAGGACGAACCTATTTGAACATATCTCCAAATAAATGTGAATAAAAGAGGCGGGTTTCAGCAGCTATAATTTTGGTTTATGATCCAATTCTAGAAAATCAAGCTAGAATTTCTCGTAATACAAAAGATTCAGAATATTCAGAATGTTGTTTTACCATCTAGAAATGTGTACACTAGAAATTCTCGATCATTTCATCTATTCAGTTCATTGGCGTGCTTCATGCGCATAGCTCTGGAATCTATATTTCTTGATTAAGAATTTAGAAGATGATCATTTATTCATTCTGAAGGCGGTATATTTTTTTTCTCAGTATACCATCTTGTAGAGCAAATGAAGATAACCCTGTATCTACAGTCGGTAACAAAAATGTTCGAATACTAGCAAAAATTCCTATGCAAAAAGAGTACACTTCATACGGTTTTGTTAAATAAATCCTTATCGAATCATGTTCTTACACTGACTAAGAAAAGGATTCGACAATGATTTATTTAACAATACCGTATGAAGTGCACGTTTTTTACACAGGAATTTTTGCTAGTGTTCTTACACTTTTATTGCCGACTGTACCCAAGATGGCTGCCGAAATAGCAATGATACAGCAAGAGCCATATTGAATCTCCAAAACACTGGATATTGCTGTGTTATTTCACTGCTTTTGGTATTACGATTTTGGCTTCATTTTTTCTCGGACATGTCATCTTCTCCTTCAGAGTCCTGATTCCTCCTAAATATTCCAAACTATGGCAGTACTTAAGAGCAGACAATACCTAATCTCGCCTACAGCCGTGGACCATGTTATCCTATGGGATAATTTGTTTCCATAATGACTCATTACCTAATGAATATTTTTCAATTCTGTAGTCACATTCAGAAAATTCATAAGCGTTAAATGAGTACTCATTTTCCAAAAATTGGTTTTTAAATTTTTTAGTATTTCATTTTGCTGCTAAAAAATGAGAAAAGTGCACTTTGAATTAAAAACTATTGAATTAAAAATTGAAATGTAAAAATTTTAAAAATCAATTTATCGAAAATGTGTACTGACGTCTATGCTTGTTTTTTTTTTTTTTTTAATATTCTAAAGTAAAATTGTGAATTTTTGTATAGTGTATACATTATGTTTGTGTCTTCAATAAACTTTATCATGTGCTGAAATGGTTGCAGAGTTTTCATATGTTTTCCTCTTTTATTCGACGCCTAAAATTAGATTGTTTTTTTTTATGCGAAAAACTCCACTTTTATACAAAACTCCACTTTTGTATTCCTCGGGTAGCTCAGTAGAGCACTAAATGTAGACATAAGACATTATTCTGTGCTTTTTCATAAAAACAATTTAATTTTAGGCGTCGAATAAAAGAGGAAAACTCATATGAAAACTCTGCAACCATTTTAGCACATGACAAAGTTTATTGAAGACACAAACATAATGTATACACTATACAAAAATTCACAATTTTACTTTAGAACATTTTAAAAAATAAATAAATAAATAAATAAAAATTAATTAATTAATAAGTAAGTAAACAAGCAGACGACAACTCTGCAAACTTTTCTGGTAGAAAGAAAAGCCAGTTATTGATTACAGTTACTTTTTTCCCTAAATTTCATTGGGTGCGAGGTCACATGGATTTGATGAGGCAACAGTCGCACAGGTATTACAGTACTAATTTAAATCTTATGAATTTTCTGACTATAAAAACAGTAAAAAAAAAAAAAAAGAGAACAGTGATTGTGAAAACAGTTAAAGAAAAAAATTCTGATAAAAAGGTAAAAAAAAAAAAAAAAAATATATATATATATATATATATATATATATCAGACAAATTTTGACTGTGTAAACAGATTTTAAAAAAATAACTATTCATTAATGAGTAATTGTGGATACAAATTTTCCCTCAGGACAACATTGGCAACGTCTGTCCGCGAGATTAGGTAATGTCCGGAAGATCCATATTGATTCGTTGAGTGAACACTTGTGCAAAAGCTTCCACGGTCGAAAGAAACAATACTTGTCAATCCAATAGTTGATAATTGAATTTTAAAAATGTAAAATATTTATAATTGACATACAATAATTGTCTTGTCCCTCAATTTAAATAAAAGAAAATTCTTGCACGTTCATTTTTTTCGACATCAAAATAAATATATTTATTATTCATGTGCAAATAAATTTAATTCCTTTTATGACGGAAATAATAAAAAATAATAAAATAATAAAAATAAAAAATAAAAAAATATGGCGTATTCATTTTCATCACTTTGTTTTACTTTTTTTTAATAATGTCAGTGTTGAAATAGGGCATTTATTTAACACCTTTTTGACTAATTATCTGATTGAACGAAATAAATTTATATACTTTTTCAAATATTTTTTAAAAGACTGACAAATTTGAACTAAAAAGAAGATTATTTATCGTGCAGTATTACTATACTAAAATAATTCATTAGAGTTTTATACAGAAATTGTCTATTTACAAAATTAAGGATTTTACACGTAAGTTAATCACGATTCTTTAAATTTCAATACGAACATTATATTAATATATTTAACTTCCGGTGGTATAAAAAAGTAGTTTAGTAGAATAAAATTAAAAATATTCTAGCTCGGAGTAGCTCGGTCGTTTCTCGCCAAGATGTTTACTTACGCAATTGCGATACCCATTTTAATTCATCGCCAAAATGATAACAAAATTATATAAACCGTTCAGGTGGTTCCTAAACTACAGTCTGTAACAAAAGTATCCGAACACTAGCAAAAATTCCTATGTAAAAAAAGTACACTTCATACGGTTTTGTTAAATAAACCCTTATCGAATCCTGTTCTTAGTCAGTGTAAGAACATGATTCGATAAGGATTTATTTAACAAAACCTTATGAAGTGTACTTTTTTTACATAAGAATTTTTGCTAGTGTTCGGACACTTTTGTTACCGACTGTAGATCTATTTGAATGTGATTTTAAGAAATTATTATTGCAACCGATGCTAAGGAATGAAATACCGTTATCGTATGCCTTTATACGAATAACAAAAGAAGAATATATTAAAATAATTATAAGATAAAAAAAAATTTTATATACCATATTTTTAAATTTTCTGTTGAATCATAGCTATCGAACTACATTAGCACTTTATCTATGCGTATAAAATATTTAAAGTGATAATGACATCGATTTTTGTGAGATGCATAACTTAACTTTTTACAATTTTTTAACGTTCACTTTCAACTAATTGTATTTATTTTTATGTCGAAACAAAATAAACTCTTTTTTTTTTTTTTTTTTTTTCTTTGCAACAATTAAATTATAGTTAATATTTTTATGACTATTTTTAAAGCTATTGGGAGGTTATTATTTTTATATTTTAATAAATAAAAGAAAACTAATCAAAAATTCGAAAATCGGGATTCGAAGTATTGCGTTGTCATCGGTTTCTGAGCTATTCTGAAAGTTTCAAATGTTTAGGTAGTAGGGGAGTTAGTTAAAAATCGGTTGCAAGATTTGTAACCGGACAAACAAGGATAGAAGTTAATAAAAACATGGTAATAAGTCCTGTCGTACTAAATTAAATTATGTTTACAAAGAATGTAAGCAGAATTTTTATTTTATTTTCAATTTCTTACCAGTAAAAAAAAAAAAATAAATAAATAAATAAAAGTATTTTGGGCAATAACTTCCATTCATTGTTATATCGATTATTTCCGCAGGCATGTGACTGAAAAAGGCAATTACTTTATTTAGCGGGCTGTGTAATCAGCTTCGCTGCAAGTTACATTTTGTCAGTAACTGAGCCATGTAAAATGACGGCTGTTTAATTTACGCTTTTAGAGTGGGCCAGCAACAAATACATGCAGTTAATGAGGTAAGGCACATCGAATCAAAAAGATCTGCGCTAATTAACTTTTATTACAAGATATATTAGCTTTCAAATGGGAGTTGGATGGTTTGAGAAAAAGTTAATTTATTTTATTTATTTTTATATTTATTTTCACGGGAGAATAAGAAAATATTTTCGTGCAACATTTTCCACTTTTTTTGTACTATCATACTTTGACCGCCACGCTAGTCGTTATATTTATTTATTTATTTATTAATAAACTAAATCTTTTTTACCATGTTTTTTATTAACTTCGATTCTTCTTTGTTTGTCCGGTACAAAACTTGCAATCGACTAACTTCCTTACTAGCTAGATATTTGAAACTTTTAGAATAGCTCAGAACCCGATGACAACACAATATTTCGAAGCCCGATTTTCGAATTTTTGATTAGCTTTCCTTTAATTAATTAAAATATGAAAATCATAACCTCCTAAATAGCTTTAAAAATAGCTATTAAAATAATAGCTATAACTTAATTGTTGCCAAAATAAATAAATAAATAAATAAATAATAAAATAAATAAATAAATAAATAAGGGTTCATTTTCTTTTGACAATATATATATATATAATTACATTTAATTAAACGTGAACGTTAAAAATCTGTAAAAAGTTAAATTATGCATCTCACAAAAATTGACGTCATTTCCACTTTAAACACTTTATACGCATTAATAAAGGGTTTAATGTAGTTCTACAGGTATGATTCAACAGAAAATTTAAAAACATGATATATAAAAAAATTTTATCTTATAATTTTTTTATCACTTTATAAAAAAAAACTTAAAAAAAAAATATATATATTGGAATATGACGTATCTTTATACAGAGTAAATTAAGTTAAGTGTTGTATACCCAAAAGGGCTGCAGCAGGAGCCATACAAAGTCTACCAAAACATCAGCTAGTGCTATAATATTGTTATGGATTTGTAAATAATTGTAGTTATTTTTATGTAAATTCTTTCAAAGAGGCTTAGTCAGGTGATAAAAATGTTAAATTTTCTGCATTTCTAGCTTGTATTCACATTAAAATAACTTATTTTCCTTGAAAAACCCGTTAAAAATCTTCACCAATGCAAGTAATGGTCTTGGCGAGAAATTTAGCGACTTTGGCGAGGAAATCCCTATTATCGATATCTCGAATATCTAAGCTCGAATTCCATTTTTGGAGAAGTTGCCAGATCTTTCTGCGTTTATAGGATCCCATAAAAGGAAGACCAATGCGGCCAAGTCGGTCAGTTTTCCCCAAAGTATTGCTGCGTAAAGAGTTCCTAACTGGTCCTCTTAATTACTTGCCTATTGGACCAAATTTTTAAAAGTGCTATAGCGTCTAAACGCCTGATTCAACTGAGCTGAAAATTAATAAGAATATTGTAAGTCACTGTTGCTTTAACTATAAGCGTTTTGGTGAATCTAGCATGTATAGGTTTTTATAGGGACACAATGAAAAATTCTTTATCATTGTGATCTATGGGATCAAAGGTCAGTAGCGTTAAATTAAACATCGTGTACTATATGGAGAAAAATATTCAAACACCCTATTATAATTTTCTCTCTTTTGTTTATTTAACAAATCCTCTTACTTTACTTTATCTATAAAGCCGTTAATTACTCAATGTTTGGTAAGTCGAGTGGAGTCACTGCAGATCTTTTTCTTTTGTGTGTGTGTGTGTACTTGCACTGTCGCCTTAATTGTAATAAATTTATATTTTACAATTAAAATTATTAATAAGTGCACTTAAATTAATTAGGGGAGATTGGGGATGCATTTGACATTTTTCATGTCTTTATCGTTAACGTTGGCCATATGTAATTCAGAACTTTGTAACATGGCTCATAAATACACTTCATTAATCAGTTACATATAAACATACTAACTTTAATAAAAAGTTATCATGTTTAATTAATATATATATATATATATATATATATATATATATATATATATATATATATATATATATATATATATATATTGCATGCATGGGCATTGTCCCATTTATCCCCACCTATGGGGATGAATGGGACATGATTGGGGATGAATGGGACAGAACTGGAATTAACAAACAAATGAAAACAAGATGGAAAGTAAATAAATTTTTAAAGTTAAATTGGTTTATGTGATTTTATTACACACTATGAATTTACTGAAATTATCATAAACTGATGTATTGACTCAAATTAACATCAAAAAGCAAAAGTCTTTATGTTCGCACATTCCTAGCGCTCTAAGGTTTGGAAATTGAATCTAATAAGACCCAATCTAAAAATAAATAAATGAATATGACACTAGAAAGAAACAAATCAATACAATAGAGTACAAATTATCCATGTATATATATATATATATATATATATATATATATATATATTTTTTTTTTTTTTTTTTTTTTTTTTTTTTTCCGGCTGATCGCAAAAATCAGCATTCTATTCTGTATTACATTAATAATCACCAAAATTTATTTAATTAGCTTGATTGAAATTGCGATTTTAATCAAATTATTATTAGTTTATTTATTTATTTATTTTTTTAATTATTGATTTAAGTTGCATTGAATATTCTAACTTATAATTTTTTTTAATTATAATTATTATAAACAAAAACCAGAACAATTAATTTCAATTTTTTTTTTCTAAATCCACAAAATTAAGAATCCTGACATCAATATGGCTAATTTACGTTTTAATATAATTCTTGTGTAAAATTTTAAATTAGTACACAGTGGGGAGGGGAGTGTCCCATTCATCCCCATTTAAACCGTCCCATTCATCCCAACCACCACATGTTCATATAAAACAGGAAATAGGCTTAATGAACAATTGTCAGTATTCTTCTTGAATATCATAAACACAATAAAAGATTTTTGTCTTTTCACCATATAACATTTATATTAACTTTAAGCAAATAGTTAATGATTTAACTACTACCTAATTGAATAAGCAAAAACGTACTTTGCCAGCTGAAAAAGACATTTTAATTTTTTTCTGCTTTTCTATGGATAGCACAATTCTGAAACTACACTTGATGAATGATCTCAGTGCTGCCATATCTATCAGAAAAAATGTCAAGTTTCTGGTGCTTGCAAAATATAAAAATCTAGCTATTGTCCCATTCATCCTGCGTCCCATTCAACCCCACTCTACCCTACAGTTATTTGTAATTATTTAAATATAAATTATTATTATTATTTTTTTTTTTACGTCTCAGTAATTAATAAATTTGAGAAAAGGTTAAGGATTTTTTTTTTTTTTTTTTTTTTTGTTATTTTTGAACTCTCTGTTAAATTTCGGATCTTTCTGGTAAGGGGTAAAGTAATCTTCGAAGACAATTGAATATATTTCCAAGAAATTTTGTCGCCTATCATAACAAATCTCAAGAGCCTTTATCCGTGGTTATTCACCGTTAATTTTGATTTTAGAATACCAGATCAGTTCCGCTTACTGTTTTTTTTTACTCAAAGTTATCATTTCAAGAACATGTACGTCTTTTTAAAAATTTATTCTCCCCCTTTTTTTTAAACGAAAATAATAAAGATACGGTGAAGATAAATTGCATTCTTTTGTAATTTGAAAAAATAAAATAAAAGATAATAATGATTAAAATCTAACTTTCAAACAAAGTGCTTTTAGATTGAAAACCGTTATCTTCCTCTCGCAAATCCTAAATAAAAAGGAAGTGATATCATTTTTATTTCATCTATACCTTGAATAATTAAACTAGAGGAAGTACCATTTATTATATTTGATGAAGCATGCAGGAATGCATGCATCATTCAGGGAATTCACACAATAAAAAGCAAAGTCGAGATAATTTCAAGGAAAATTCTTCAGGTGTTGCGTTCCTGTTACGGCGGCATTTTTCATCATAAAAGGAAAAGGGAGACGCTGTGAAGTAAAATAAAGAATTGTAAAAAGAAAAATTCCTGTCTTTAAAGTCACATTTAATAAAAGAACACGGATGAGGGATATAACTTGACATTCAATTTCAGCCTCGGATCTGAGGAGGCCGCACTGCCCCCTGGGCAATGATTTTGTCCCATTTACCCTCATTTCCACCCCTCTTTTAACGCTTTTCGCAGTTTTACAAAAGAGAGTTTTTTTATCGTAAGTTCCAAATTACGGCGTTAAAATCTTGTCAAATGAGACAAGGCGTGTGGCCATTACACTTGGCGGGGTATCCATCCGCTTTTGACAGGAAAGGAGGGGGGCAGGGACTATTTTTCTACGCTTTGTTCACCGAGCGCTAATAAATAGGGAGGTTCAGAAGTAGTGAAACGGTCCTCCTGTAATTTGGCGGGAAAGTTCACGGAGGGTTGCTTTGATTGAGGGGTCATTTAAGTTATATTTGATGGACTCTTCAACCATCTCCCCCCCGCCCCCATACCTCACACATGCAACAGCAGGAGATGATATTAAAGGAAATGTTTTGTCAGCAGAGGTGCAGTGAATAAATGAAAATTGTTCATGTATTTTTTTCTTTTTTTTTCTTTTTTTTTTTTCTTTTCTTTTTTTTTTTTTTTTTGGACCTGTTTAAGTATTATGGTGACTCAAAGAGAAATATTTACAGTAATAATTATTCAATTTCATGGGACTAACGGGTAACTTTAATTTATTCGATGTCTTTATTTTCTTTCTTTATCCAAAGCTCATGCTGTTCTATAGGTAAGATTGTTTATGGAATTCTGCATTACACTAATTGTTATTTTTAAATTCCGTTTTAACGTTCTGAAAATACACAACCGTTAAGTTAGTAATCGTTTTTCAAATTTTTTTTTTTTTTTTTTTTTTTTTTTTTTTGAGTTTAAAAATGTAAATTTTCACTAAATACATTTTTCTTTTAATTTAGCAGTAAAATAATATAATTTAGATTTCAAAAATTCAATTTTTGGTTAATCAGTTCTAATTTAACGGTTATACATTTTCTCAATGTGAAAAGGGAGTATAAAAATACCAATTAGGTAAGGAGTAATTCTATAAACAAATTTCTTCATAGGCTTACATGGGATTTGGTGACTCGAGACGGAGAAATCGCAAGAAGGAATGAATAGAGAGTTATGAATGAATGACAAGGGGTTATGAAAATTATCAAAATGGATGCAATTAAAAATATCTAGATAGTTATTATAGAATGTACTAAGATATGTAATTCTTTTAAAATGATATCATTCTGTAGATTTTTCCAAACATTAATATTTTTTTTTTTTTTTTTTACAAAATTTTAAACTTTAAACTTATTTTTCTTGGTTTCCAAATTTCGGGAATAATAAGTTACTTATGCTCCTTGCTAATTTGTTTTCATGCAATCATCTTAAAACTTTTTGTGAATGTTCATCAGTGTACTGGTCACAAAACTGGGCATTCATTTTTAAATTAAGGAATTAATACAATTATTACGAATTCAGTCACATGACAAAAATTCTTGAAGATTTCAAAATTTAATTTTTTTTTTTTTTTTTTTTTTTTTTTTTGTGGCTGATGCTACAATTGAGATAGAAAAAATTCAGTGCACAGATATGTTCAGTTACGTACAAAAGACACACGCATAAAAGGATCTTTAGAATAACTTAAAATTATAATGGAGCATTTTAAAATTAAGCATTTTTTTCCCCCATAAAAGAAACTATTTAATTAAAAAAACAATAACAATTTTTTTAACATTAAAAAAAAAAAACCTTTTTACATACCATGTTTTTAAATTTTCTGTTGAATCATATAGCTATAAAACTATATTAGCACTTTATCAATGTGTATAAAATTTTAAAGTGATTATGATGTCGATTTTTGTGAGATGCATAATTTAAAATTTTTATAATTTTTTAACATTTAATTAAATGTATTTATTTTTATGTCGAAAGAAAATGCACTCGTATTTTTTATTTTATATATTTTATTTTTTTATATATTTTATTTTATTTATTTATTTGTTTATTTATTTATTTATTTATTTATTTTGGCAACAATTAAATTATAGTTAATATTTAAATGGATATTTTTAAAGCTATTAGGAGGTTATTATTTTCATATTTTAATAAATTAAAATGAATTTAATAAAAAAATCGGAAATCGGGCTTCGAAGTATTGTGTTGTCATCGTGTTCTGAGCTATTCTAAAAGATTCAAATGTCTAGCCCGTCGGGAAGTTAGTTAAAATTAAAAATCGTTTGCAAGATTTGTACTGGACAAACATACAAACAGACACGAAAACGAGTTAATGAAAACATGGTAATTACTTTTTATCATTTAAAGCACGCTATAGACATAAAAATGATAGGTTCCGTGTGAGTACTTGATTTGAGGAGCAATAAATAGAACATAAAAAAAAATAATAATTAATTTTAACGTACATTTTCCCTTTACGTATTATTGTGTCTCAAACATAACTATTTACTATAATAATTGTCCTATTTCATGGGACTGAAGGATAACTTAATCTAATTTTATTCTATGTCTTCCTTTTCTTTTCTTTTTTTCTTTCTTTTTTATCTGTTTAAGTAGATGATCACCTCTTTCTTTTAAAGTTCTAGTAAATTATTCTAAAATTTATAACAAATGATGATTGAGAGTTACTGTGATAAAAAGAAAAAGTTATTTAAACAACTAACTTATTTATTTATTTATTATAATTATGGATATGAAAATTCTGTATGAAATGGTTTGAAGTATTGCATGATATTTTTTTAGAACGAATGAAAAATACTTAGGTGATGATATCGAAGAGACTGTTGTTAGCGCAAATGCAATGGATAAAAGAAAATAATTCATGTAATTTTTTTGTTCATTATTTTGTTCATATTATTTTTCGGGATCTATTTATGCATTACGGTGTTTCGAAAATAAGTATTTATCTTTGCAGTTGTCCAGTTTCAAAAGACTAAAGGATAATTTTACTTTTTAGGACTGATGGCCTATTAGTCTCAATCTGGGATTTTTGCGTTGTCGTTTTCGATAGTTGGATATTTGTCGAAATCATTTTTCGATAGTTGGACATTTATCGAAAATATAATTGAATAATTTGAAAGCGATGTTATAATTGGGAAGAAAAAAAAAAAAAACTAATAGTCCTCCGTCTTAAACTAAATTCTGCTTTTGCCAGAATTTCATCATTTTTTTTTTTTTTTTTTTTTTTTTTAATTATTATTATTATTATTATTATTATTGAAAGAAAAAGAAAAGAAAATTAATAATAATCAGTATCGTTACAAGCAATATCGAAAAATATTTTTTTAATAATTTAGAATTAGGAAATAAAATGTGCGCGTGAAATAATATGAAATAAAAATAAATTAAAAAAATGAATTTAATGATTTAATGTTTTTGTTTTTCGGGGCTGCTCATGCATATAAAAAATGCATATTGAAACGAGTCGAAGAAGGAAGCGAAATAAGTATTGAGTTATATTACGATAAATACGATACATAATATGATACGATATATTAGACCTATCGTCCAGGGTTAGTAGGCATTTTCGTTGAAAGAAATAGTTTGTTCGTTCGGTGCAACTTGCACATTAGTATTAGTCCCCTTGAGGTACAACTTTCACTTTAGTCCCCTTTAATTTCCTCTTTTTTTAAAAATTTTATTTCTTTGTTTTCATTTTCTTTTTCCTTGTACTAGATGATTATCTCTTTCTTTTAACGTCCCTGAAAATTCTAAAAATTGGTACATGGTTTAAATGATGGAAAAAAAAAAAACAGTTATTTGAGACATTAACTTATTCATTCATTTATTTATTACGATAATGTATAACAATTTTGTACAGAAATTTGTAATACTACAGTAGAGTGACCATATTTTTTTCATTGAATTTCGAGGACAAATATGGCGGTGTCCTCGAATTTCAAGGACAATAAATAAATAAATAAACAAATCACACCTTAAATTGTAAAACTTTAGTGTTTTTTATGTAAAAAGCACCTAAAAGAACTTATTTCAACTTAATTATTATACATATAATAAATTATTTTAATAAAACATTAATAACTTTATAACCGGTGTCCCCAAATGTGTTGCAATTTTTTGGGGACGAAGGTAGTTTCCGAGGATGTATGGTCATCTTACAATACAGACTTTTTTTAAAGCAATGTGAAAAAAAATAGAAATATCGATATTCTATTATTATCATTTCTTTTATAAATGAAAGGGTTTTTCTTTTATTCCTTAATTTTCTATTTCTTATTTACTATATCTTATCACCTTTTCATTAACTCGCTTTCTTGTTTGTTTGTCCAGTACAAATCTTGCAATCGATTTTTAACTAACTTCCCGACAAGCTAAATATTCTAAACTTTTAGAATAGCTCAGAACACGATGACAATGCCGTCTTTTCATACTTTTATTCAATTAATAAATGTTTGGTATTTTCTTATAATTGCTCTCTTTATTTTGCATCGGATCATTTTCTTTCAAGTGGATGGGATAATTCATGAAAATATTTTTAAGAAGTATTTATTAATACATAGAATCGTCAAGAAGTTTATATGATTCAACAGAAAATTTAAAAACGTGGTATACAAAAAGTTCTTTTTATCTCGTAATTATTTATGATTAGGTTATTCGTAATATTTCGTTATTTTAATAACTTCTGAAAATGTAGAATTTTAAAATAAAGTTTTTTTTTTTTTTTTTTTTCTTTATGATTACAATAATAAAGAAGAAGCTTAATTGAGTAATTTATTTATTTTTCCATTAAACCTGATAGTTATGCATGCAATAAATTGAATATATTTCTACAGATAATTTTGAAGCATATGTCGCCTTTTCCTAGCAAAGCCCAAGTGCTTTTTCTGTGGTTATTCACCGTTAATTTTGGTTCAAGAATACCATATCATTTCCGTTTAGTGTTTCATTTTTCACTTCGGCTTATCAATTCAAGAATATTCTTGAATAATATTTAAGAATATTCTTGAATATATTTAAGAATATATTTAAGAATATTCTTGAATATATTCTTGAATATATTTAAGAATATTCTTGAATATATTTAAGAATATTCAAGAATATTCTTGAATAATATTGTTCTTTATTAAAATTTATTTTCCCATTTTTTGTTAAATGAAAAGATAATGAGAAGTTATAAAAGCATTCTTTTGTAATTTGAAATAAATAAATAAATAAATAAATAATAATAATAATAAAATAAAATAAAATAAAATAAAATAAAATAAATGAAAAGTAATAATAATGATTAAAATGTATCTTTCAAATGTTTCATATGCTTTTGTATACATAATGAAAAAATAAATAAAAATAAAAATAAATAAATAAAAAATCTGGAGTGACTCCACTCGACATTCGGAACATTGAGTAATTAACAGTTTTGTACATAAAGTAAAGAAAGAGGAGTTGTTAAACAAACAAAAGAGAGAAAACCATAATAGAATGTTTGAGTATTTTTCTCTATATATTACACGATGTTTTATTTAACGCTACTGAACTTTGGACACATAGATCATAATGATAAAGAACTTTTCGTTGCGTCCCTGTAAAAACCTATAAGTGCTCGCTTCACCAAAATGCTTATAGTTAGTGCAACAGTGATTTATAATATTCATATAAATTTTCAGCTCAATTGAATAAGGCGTTTAGTTTAAAAATTTGGTCCCATAGGCCATAATGATAAAAAAATTTTCTTTGTGTCCCTGTAAAAAAACTAAGTACTAAATTCACCAAAATCCTTACAGTTCGTGCAACTGTGACCTATAATATGTGTAAAAAATTTTTGCTCAGATTAATAAGGCGTTTAGACGGTATCACAGTTTTAAAAATTTGGCCACATAGGCCATAATGATAAAGAATTTTTCTTTGTGCTCCTGTAAAAAAACTGTAAGTGCTAAATTCACCAAAATCTATACAGTTCTTGCAACTGTGACATACAACATGTGTACAATTTTTTTGCTCAGATTAATGAAGCAGTTAGAAGCTATCGCACTTTTAAAAATTTGGCCCCATAGACCATAATGATAAAGAATTTTTCCTGGTGCCCCTGTAAAAAAACTATAAGCGCTAGATTCACCAAAATCAATAGGGTTCGTACTATGGTGACTTACAATATACACACTAACTTTCAGCTTATTCGAACAAAGCGTTTAGACGCTAGCGTGTTTACTCACACACACACATACATACATCATCGTAAAAATAGTTAAAACGGACTCAGAGGACTTCGAAACGTATAGAAACATCAAAATCTCAAATTCGGATTTTTGACATGATTACAATATTTTCCTCACTATAGTGTTCGGAAAGTAAAAAAAGTTTCTTTCAAAGCACTCGATGCTTCTTTATTTTTTCCAAGACATTTTTAAAGAATTTTAGTTATTGTGTTCTGTTCTTCACAATTTTTAAAGACTTTTATGTAATATTAATATGTTCAATGTAATTATGTCCAATTATGTGTAGCCAATAATAAACTTATAAAAGAGATGGACATATATAGACTGGATATATTAAATGGTAGAGCACTAATCCGTTTAGTTTAGGATCGAGGTTCGATCACTGGCATAACAACTATTCACTTTTGTTAAGTTCAAATCAACCTTCCCATTTAAAATATATTAGATACATATGGCTAAAATTAAAAATCTTACTTGCTCACAATTATCCAGTAATGCTGAAGTTGAAAACAAATACTTATAAATTTATCCACAAGAATATGGTACCTAAAAACATATATCGTCCGTTAAGACTGTGAGGTTATTCATTTAACAAGTTAATATTTGCAAGTTTTAAGCGGTTGATTGGTTGGATATGTAACACACTAGTATTTTGCTTTATGGGCAATCGTCCCTAAGGATTATCCAGAGACATTCCATTACAATTTGAATTCTCAACTGAGGGGGCCCCCTTCAGGCAACCTTCAGTGACAACTAGAGCCAAGTTTCATATGAGCGAATAACGACGGACAGATGTTGGCCGCATTAGATCAGTGGAAGGAGCAATGATACGTTATGCAAAGTATCTAGGCTAAATTTCTGATATGGACTGTTTATGCTCTTGTTAACTTTATTTTTTGGTTATCTATATCATATTACACATTTTCTCTTCAAAAGTAGATAAAATTGGAAAAAAAAACGAAAAATGTAAAAGTATAGAAAATATCAAAAAAGACAGAAATAATTAGAAACGAAAATCGACAGTATTTTATATTAATCTAATGTCTTTATTTTAATAATAGTATCAACTCATGTAAAAAAATTTAAAATTTTAAAATCAAATCTCATTAGATAAAATGGAATTAATCTTAACTTTAAATAGCTTAACAAATGCAATGGAAGACTGTCATAGACTTTATTCCATTGTCTTTGGTTCATACTCCATTATCTGAAAACCTTCTTGGCATGCCTTATATCAGAACAAAGAAATAGAACAGGAAATTCATTAAGAAGAGGAATCCAATGCAGCGAGAAAAAGCTTCAGTTTAATACAAAGCTAAAACTAAGGATAGAGGCTAACGTTTTTTATGAAAACGTTCTGGTAGGTAGGCAGGAGTTTTTTTTTTTTTTTTTTTTGTATAGTTTTTCTTCTATCAAATTAAGAATATATGAAAAATTATGAAGAAAATAAAATCTACTATTAGAAAAAGATTAGAAGAAAAAAAAATTATACTTTACTACTTTAAATCAGGGATTTTAAGTATGATTTTAAAACAAAGCTTGATAAAAAAGTAAGCTAAGGTTGCCAGATTTTTTTTTCTTTTTTAAGTAAAATAGTGTTGTTTATAGATTAAATCTTATGTAGCCTTTGTTAATTGTTTCAAATGAAGTGAAGTAAACACATTCTTCAGGTATCATATGCACTGTAAAAAACATGGTTCTTAAAAATAAGTATATATTGTCTCAAAATAGACCCGAAACAACACATACTTAAATTTGAAAACCCATGTACTCATTTTTGAGTACATTGACCTGTCAAACATGGGGATATTGGGATTCTTATTGGTCAACCCCATTTTGAGCATGTCAATATACTCAAAAATGAGTACATGGGTTTTCGAATTTAAGTATATATTGTTCGGGGCTAAATATACTACAGATAATATATACTTATTTTTAAAAACCTATCTTTTACACTGTGGGCGTATAAAATGCGACCAGAGAGGCAAACTAAACAAAATGGTGGGGAATGATAGTAAATTTAAAACAATTCCATAGTTTACTTGAGAAAATCTGAAATCTTTATAACATAGTTTCTCTTTTAGCTTATGTTGTGGTGTTGAAAAAACTCAACTTCCCTTTAAAGTAAACGAACAGGAATCAAACTAATGATAGACACAATGAGTATAATTATATACAAGATGTTACTTGTAACAATATTGATAAGTCATCTATTAACCCCTTAACGCGCGCTGTCCTCGCTGCGAGGACGCAAAATTTAAGATCCAGCTGCAAAATTTCATCCCGGAAATTTTTTAGCAAAAATTTACGTTTGTAACATATCAGAAAAAGCTGGGTTTTTTAACCTTAAAACCCTTTCAGCGTTAGCCGTTTTTCGGTATATCTGTTTAATGATTCATAAAATTAATACTATGCACAGTATAAATATGAAAATTTAATACAATACTCTATACATATTTATTAATCTTATTTTCTCGAAAAAAGCAACATATATTTCAAAATTTAGTCATACCACCCTTTTGTTTTGACTATGCTTGACGAAAAAAGACGGGCTTAACGCTTATAGGGTTAAAATTTAAAATTTCTTTTAGTTTAGTTTAGTTCACGAATTCCGGTGGCAGTATAATTTAAATGATCCGAATTGTCTTGCGCCGCAAAGGGTTAAAATTAGTTACCACAAACTCCAGATTCAGAAATTTTTTTAATTTTGCATTGTGAGACTATTTAATTTCCTTGTATATAGGTCTCAAAAATTTATTTTTAAAAGCATTTTGACCTCTTCTAAAGTATATGTAGTTTAATTATATTATTTAGGAGAAGTCCATAAATCACAGAAAAAAATAAATATATATATATTATTCAAAAAGTATTAACGACAGCATTATGCATTTTTTCACTAAAATGCTCAGAAGCACATGGGATTTTTTAGATAACAAAAGATTTAATCGTAAATTAATTTAAATTTTCTTCAAGAGGCGGCGCTTTCATCGCAAAATTACTTTTTACAGTAGCGCAGTATATTCATCAGCGTAACTAGAACTATAAATGTGCTCATTGTGACGGTAATCATTCATCAGAATGACCGTCCCCTGCTTTTCTGTACATTTAAGTGAAAACCACATAATAGAACTACAGCCATTATTTTTCGAATTACATATTTTTTGTCTTTTCTGTGACTTTTAGATCGAAGCTGTCGGTTTAAACCCGCAGTTTTTTAACCCTGAAGAAAAATCGTAGCTTTTCAACCCGGAAATAAAATCTATCCCGAATAATAATGGATTTTATGTTTTTTGTACTTATACTTCGAAAAGTTAACTTCCCTTCACATTTTATTCAGGCTTAGAACTGACAGCAATTGTTGCTGACGTGTTTAAGAGTTTTTTTTTTTTTTTTTTTTTCTTTTTTTTTTTTTCTTTTTGCGTGTGCGTGTGTGTGTGTTTGTTTTATTTATTACAAATTACAATAAGAAACTTACAACTGACACTCAAAATAATTTACAATTTAACATTTACATTTCAAAATTTACATATTACAATTATTCGAGTTTATGGACAGTGCTTTAAAACATTTTTTTAATATTCAAGGATATATAGTAATACTCGTCTAAAATTTTCCTTATTCTTTCATCCAATTTCATATATTTCCGTTTTCTTTTTTACTTTCTCTTACCCATAGGGTCGAGAAAGTATTGTTTTATGGTCAAATTTTCGGACATGAGTTTTTGTTATATTTATATGTTCTGAGGTCTCCTGAATATGAAAATAATGTTTTTAGCGATTGGTCTGTGTGTCTGTCTGTGTGTCTGTCTGTCTGTTATCAGCAAATATCAAGAACAAATAGTAGCAGAAATTTCAAACTCGGTATTCTAAATGTGTATCATATAGGGGTGCTACAGTAAGCTTTCCGTTGAGATGAAGCCAATGGTTCGTGTATAGAGACACTCAAAAGTATTCAAATACATTACGTTTATTGGGGAAATTACAGGTAAGTAGTGTTTAACATCTATAGACTGCACTAAACTAAATGAAACGAATATATATTTTGTGTAATAGAGATAGTCAACTGGGAAAAAAAAATGTGTATGTAGGAGCCTCGCCTTTTTTTCTAATTTTTTAACATGGCAGTATAGGACAAAATTTTGTATAAATGTACATAATGAGAGCTATTTTTAACTTGTGATTGTAAAATTAATATGAATTATTCATAATAGTAGTAGTTATCAAGGAAAAAATATTGTGCATGTGGGGGCATCGCTTCTCCCCCTGGGTAGTAAATTTTCATGACGGGTATCTTTGAAAAGAGCTCGCCAATACCTTTAAAACGAATGGTTGAACCATCGATCTGCGATAATTTTAAATAAAGTTATTGATTTTTTTCATTTTTAATGAAAAAAAAAAAAATGTAATATTGAGAATAAGTTCAACTTTTTTTTGGATATTTAGTGTTACACTACTTCTCTAATATGGAAACCGTGTGCATTTTTTTAAATAATAATTTTAATAAATTATTTTTACTGAGTGAATTTTTATAGGAATATATAGAAGAAAGTCTTGTGGTGGTCACAACACACCAGTTATTTGTTGTTAGTGATATTGCTTTACTAATAATATTTTACCATTTCCGGGAAAGCTGTTCGGGAATTGAAATAAATTCCTCATAGAGATATGGTAATTAATGTATGTTTTAAGTTAAATATTCATCGCTTGTTTTTCTACATTAATGAAACGGGGGTTTGAGGGGAGCGGCAGCCCCCCTCACACAGAACTAATTATCATATAAAACTCTTTCTAAGCCTTATTTGAATTGTTTAACATAGGTTTACATAACAGTACTCGTTATCTTACCTCTTAATCTCCAACCTGTAATTATAGTATTAAATTTCGGGGTAAGAGAAAGTAGTGTGAGTGACACACCAGATTATTTACCTTCTAAACTTATGCATTGTCTATTAAACAAAAAATCATTATCTTTTGCTTCGTCTTTTAAATTTCTTACTAATGCACAGAAATTAGGATGTGATTTTTTTTACTATATCGTTAAGTCTAAAGTTCCATCCTTCGACGGTGTTATTCGTACGATGGTGACTTTCATTACAATTCCCTATGTTTTGTGTTATTACTTTATTTTCTAACCATTGTTCAAGAAAATAATCATAATTTTTTTGTGGATTATCGTTGCAAGGAGAAGTTTCTTATATTTTAATCGTCGCGTCATTAGTATGCATTACCATAGCCTCCTAAACTAGATGCCTGTCGCGTGCCTCAGAAACTTGGTAACAGTTCAATCGGTAGACAGCGCAACCTGGTATAGATTTCGCGACTTTTTTATTCAACATCCACCAAAAATTTTTTAAAGTGGGATTTGATATACATAAAAGGCGAATAGAATCGAAGAAAAGTCGATTTTATATATCATATATCACTTCTTAAAATTATTGGTGAGAGATGAATGAAAAAGTCGCGCAATCTGTACAAGCTGGCGCTGTCTACCGCTTGAACTGTTGCCAAGTTTCCGAGCAACGCGACAGGCATCTAGTTTAAGTGGCTATGGTTGTACAGTTAAATATGCGCACAGTTAGAGACGCACACATTTTAATGGGAATTTGAATTCGGAGTGTGAGCTACGATTTCTCGTGAGGGTTGAAAAACTGCGATTTCACTTGAGGGTTGAAAAACTACGGGTTGAAAATCGAAGACACCTTAGGATCACCGGATACTATACATAAAAGAAATTGGCAAATAAATAAATAAAAGGTTATAATAATAATAATTATAAGAAAGAAAGTTCCACTCTATAAGTATTCCGATCTAAAGATATTTATTTCTTTTAATAATAATACACTGTTAAAAATTTCAACAGAAAAATCTGTATAATCTATTATCTTAAGTTTTATGTAAAATTACAGAGAAAAATAAACGGAGATGTTAAAAAACTTATTTTATGCATCCATTTTAATGACTATTATTAATTTAATTAATTATTGGTGAGAATATATTTCGAACTTGGAATGCTTTTTCTAAAGTAGAAATAGTCATTTTTAATTTTAATTAAAAAATAAATAATATAATTAGGTAAAAATACAGAATAAAGATTGAGAATTTCGATTATTCACTTTTAACTAAGAATTACTATGAGTTTACAGAAACTCTGGATAAATATTTACATTAAATTTACAGAAATTTTTACACTGTGTAGCAACTTGAATAAATAATGTATAAGTTCAAAATTAAAGCTCATTATATGAAATGTGTGTAATCTTCACATTTACCAGCATGATAAATGTAATAGAAAACTGGCATACTCTTTATCCCATTATCTTTGGTTTTTATTTCATTATCTAAAGACTTTCATGGGCATATCTTAAGCTAGAACAAAGAAATAGAAAAGGAAATTCATTAAGAAGAAGTATTTAATTCAGCGAAGCAAAGCTTCTGTTTAATAAAAGCTCAAAACTGGAGATGGAGATACCGTTTTTTAATAAAACATTCTGATAGGTAGACTAGTAGAGTTTTTTGTGTATAGATTTTCTTCTGCCGAAGAAAATAAAATAGTAAAATTTGTAGAGAAAAAATACACTTCGAAAAGTATTACAGGAAAAATAATTTACAATTCTATTTTAGATCACTGGCTTTAAAATTTTAAATAAAGAATTCTGAATAAAAATGTAAAGTGTTATTGCCATTATTCATTTATTTATTTATTTTTAGACAACGATGCATTTATTTATTTATTAGAATCATGTTACTTAAATGCTAACACAAAGATACCGTTTTATACATTGTGATAGGCAGGATAGAGTTTTTTGTGTATATTTTCTTCTGCCGAAAAAAATAAAATAGTAAAATGTGTGGAGAAAAAAAATATACTTTGAAAAGGATTAGCGGAAAGGTAATTTACAGTTCAATTTAGATCGTTGGCATGCGAAATTTAAGTAAGGAGAGCTGAATAAAAATGTAATGTGGTACTGTAATTTTTTATTTTTATATTTTGCGACATTAATTTGTATTTATTTCTTTTAATTGTTTGTTTGAAAATAGCATATTGCTTTATAGTTAAAAGAAAAGGTATCGTTTTATGTACATTCTGATAAGTAATATATATATATATATATATATATTTTTTTTTTTTTTTTTTTTTTTTTAAGCATAGCGTAGGAAAATTTATAAAGTAAAAAGGAATTTGCAAAGTATTTGAGAAAAAATAATTTTTGGATTGCAGTCTAAGTGCAAAAAAAAAAAAAAAAAAAAAAAAAAAAATCTTGAAATGAAGAAAACTAGGTAAAAGTATGTTATAATGGTACTATGTTTTTCTGATTTTTTTTTTTTAGAAAATCATTTGCTTTATTTATAAAATAATGTTGCTTACAAAAAGTCTTTGCAAAATTTTGTTTTACGCGTTATTATTATTATTTAAATTGTAAATGTAAAATTATTAAAAAAAAAAAAAAAAAAAAAAAAAAAAACGCAATTAAGCTACATAATATTTATTAAAAACTTGAACAATACAATTAATAAAGAATCGTTATTTGTGTTATTTTTCAAATAAACTTCACGCTGTTTTTCCTAATCGTATATAAATAAATAAAACAAAATGAAATGAAACAATCTGTAAGAATTCTTACCCCATTCTGACCCATTGTTAATGTAACTGGTGATTAAACTGAAATAATAATAATAATAATAATAATAATAATAATAAAAATAATACCGGACGTAAATGTTTTTTTTTTTTTTTTTGAACCCTCTTTTATTTGGAGTAAAATAAAATAAAATAGAATATTGTATAAAATTTCTTATCCCATTCTTATTCATTGTTAATGAAACTAATGTGATTAAACTAAAAAAAAAGAAAAAAAAAAACCCTTTTTTTTTTTTTTTTTTTTTTTTTTTTTTTAACAACTAAAGTAAATGATAAAAATAAATAAAGAAAAAGAAAAAGAAACTCATATTCGAAAAATTTTATATAAAGCTATTCTATTACTAAGAAAAAAAGGAACATTCTCTTAATTATTACTGTTAAAAAAGTTTTAAAATAGGTGGAGTTCATAATATTCAAATATAAATGTAAAAATAGTTTAAAAATAAATTAATGAACAATTAACTTACTCAATAATAACTGAAAACTGAAAATAAATAAATAAACAATTAAATTGCTTAATAATAACTGTAAAATAATAAATAAATATATAAAATCACCAATCGTTCTCTGTGTTATTTTGCAAATTAACTTCCCGCTCTTCTACCCGACTATATATTTTTAAAAAAAGGAAAGAAAGAAAGAAAAAATGCAAGAATTCTTATACCCCATGCCAACCCCTCCCTTCCTTCTTGAAAATAACTGCTTTTCCATACATCACAGCTCTACTAATGACCCCCTACTGGTTTTTCTGGCATTTTTCTGCCATGTCTTTGTACACCTTCTTCTGCGGCACATCCTTTGTGCCGTAATGGTTGTTCGATGATTTTCTGACGGCCTTTTATCTTGTGCCGCTGGATTCTTCTCTATATCAGGTAACTTTTCTTCGTTATTCTTTACACAGCAAGAGGCAAATCTTTCAAAGGCTAATAACGGAAGCAGTTCTAGCCTTTTTTCTTAGCAGCGGCTACTGATTTGATCTTTTGCAGATTTTTTTTTAGGGTTATTATCTTTGGGCGTTATTGGAATTTTTGTGATTGCTTTTGGAAATTTATCTTTTTTATCCTTTTTTTTTTTTTTCCGTTATTCGGCTGTGAGTAGAAGAAACTCGTATTTTACGTTGAATTTCTTCTTTCCTTTTTTCGCTTGAGATTAGATAGGAATGTTGTTATTCATTAGTAGGTATGTCTTCTTTTATATCCCAATGATATCGCTGATATCTATTAAATTGATATGTGATTCTTTTGTATTGTAGGCAATCAAGATTTAGTGGGAAAAAAAAAAAAAAAAAAAAAAAAAAACTGTCCATTAAGTTAAGGCAAGAGAAAAAAAATGACTTAGAGATTATGTACTTAAATTTTCAATTAATTAAATTGTTAAGTTTCTTTTAAAATATATATTATTTGTATGATTTTGAAATATCTTGCGCTTTTCGACTATTAATTTAATATTTTGTGTTGCAATTTTCGTTTTTTTTTTTTTTTTTTTTTTTTTTTTTTGAGATTAGATAGTAAGGTTGTTATTTATTAGTGGGTATGTCTCTTTTTTTAATGTATATATCGCCATGATATCGCTAATGCTATCTATTAAATAGATAAGTGATTCTTTTGTATTGTAGGCAAATAAGATTTATTGAAATAATTTATTGAATTTTATATGTACTTAGAATGTAGTACGTACATACGTATATTCTTTTATCACTTGACATAAAAAAAAAAAAAAAATCATTAATATAAATAAAAATAGAATTCACTTAGAAGTTATGTATTTAATGTTTCAATTAATTAAACTGTTATTAAATCATTATCTAAATGAGAATTTCAGATTTGAATTTAATAATTAATTTGCTTTGAAAATATATATGATTCATATAATTTTAAATCATCTGATGTTTCTCGACTATTGATTTGAAAACTTGCGTATTTTTTTAGATTGTACGTATATATGTATTCATATAGATAGTATGTATATATTTTATAAATAGTATATATGTGTAATCGTTTTTTACTTGAAAAAAAAAAAAAAAATATATATATATATTAAATTAAAAAGAGGAGAAAAGATGACTTAGAGATGTATTTAATGCTTCAGTTAAATAAATTGTTATCCACTCATTAACTAAAGGAAAATTTCTGATCTAGATTTAATAATTAAATTGCCTGGAACGTTGTTACTCGTTAATAGGTATGTCTTTTTTCCTTCAAATGATACCACTGATATCTATTAAATTGATATGTGATCCTTTTGTATTGCAGGTAATCAAGATTTATTGAAATACTCATTTGTATTCTATATATAGGTAGTATGTACATACGTCTATTTTTTTACTTTCCGAACACTATAGTGAGAAAAGTATTGTAATCATACCAAAAATCCGAATTTGAGATTTTAATGTTTCTATACGTTTCGAGTTTCCCTGAATCCGTTTTCGCTATTTTTACGATGATGTATGTAAGTGTGTATGTATGTGTGCGTGTACGTCTGTGAGTGAACACGCTAGCATCTAAACACTTTGTTCGAATAGGCTAAAAAGTTGGTACGTACATTGTAAGTAAGTCACCATAGTACGAACCCTATTGATTTTGGTGAATCTAGCACTTATAGTTTTTTTTACAGGGACACCAGAAAAAATTCTTCATCAATATGGCCTATGGGGCCAAATTTTTAAAAGTATGATAGCGTCTAAACGCCTTATTAATCTGTGCAAAAAAAAAAAAAAAAAAAAAAAAAAAAATTGTACACATGTCATAGGTCACAGTTGCACGAACTGTATAGATTTTGGTCAATTTAGCACTTACAGGTTTTTTACAGGGACACAAAGAATAATTCTTTATCATTATGGACTATGGGACCAGATTTTTTAAAGTGCGATAGCGTCTAAATGCCTTATTCAATTGAGCTGAAAATTTATATGAATATTATAAATCACTGTTGCACTAACTATAAGTATTTTGGTGAATCTAGCATTTATAGGATTTTACAGGGACACAACGAAAAATTCTTTATCATTATGATCTATGGGCTCAAAGTTCAGTAGCGTTAAATAAAACATCGTGTAATATATGGAGAAAATTACTCAAACACACTATTATGGTTTTATCTCTTTTGTTTGTTTAGTGTGTTTTCTCCGCTTTATTTACTTTTTCTACAAAACTGTTAAATACTCAATGTTCGGAAAGTCGAGTGGAGTCACTCTAGATTTTTTTTTTTTTTTTTACTTGAAAAAAGTTGTTTATTAAGCTAATAAAAGAAGAAACTATGACTGAGATTATGTACTTAATGTTTCAATTAATAAAACCATTATTCATTCATTTGCTAAAGGAAAATTTTAGATTTAAATTTAATAATTAAATTGCCTTAAAAAATATTAGATAGATTAGAGACATATTAGTTTGATCTTCTAAAATCCTTGTAACAACATGTTAATGATATTTATAAGAAAATGCTTAGTAGGGTTTGCATGCGTTAGCTATATTAAACACTTAATTTTTTAACATACATTAAGGTTAGTGGATGAGTGTCAGGTAATTCATTTAAAACAAAAATATAATAAGGGTCGATTGAAACAAAGGGTTTGTAGGTTATAATTATTGGATAAAACGTTATGTGTTTCGAAAACCCTTCTTTAAGATCGATTTAAGATTTAATCGATTAAATGCAAAGTTTAACACTTAATGAATTATTTAAAATTTTATATATACAGGAATAATATAAAAATTTACATTTATGTGCTAGTAAAAATAATTGTCTCATTAGAAGTTTAATCAGTCATTAACTTAAAACAATGAATTTCAATACAACTGCATGATTCTAATATCATCCACTGACCTCACGGTAAGTTATTTTCACTTAGACATTCTGAGCAAATCTTATTGTAATACATATATTAAAATAATATATAGTTATTATACAAAAAATCTCTCTTGATTTCCGATTATTTATAGATAGTTTATTACTTAGATTTATAACTTGATAAAATAATTACTAAAACAGTAAGATTTCTGTTTTTAATTTTATCCTATTAAGTGATTTTAAAACCTCTTTTTAGTTTTTTTCTTATAAAGTTAAAGTAATTTCAAACCTTTTCATTAAAAATTGCACTTATATTTTAGTAAAACTTTATTTATTTAATCGATTAAATGCAAAGTTTAACATTTAATGAATTATTTAAAATTTTATATATACAGGAATAATATAAAAATTTACATTTATGTGCTAGTAAAAATAATTGTCTCATTAGCTAAAAACAATGAATTTCAATACAACTGCATGACTTACTGACCTCACGGTAAGTTATTTTCACTTAGACATTCTGAGCAAATCTTATTGTAAAGGATAATTTCTTTCTGTGAAAGTGTCCCCCAAATTCTCTCACAAGGATTATTGTTTAGTATTTTATTTTTAAATCATATATCCAACTTATAAAATTTAGCGGTTATGCAAATGAGTAATTTTTATTACTTATAGTTCAATCCGTATAAATAAGTTGAAAATTTTACCTTGCGATGTAATGCATATATTAAAATAATATATAGTTATTATACAAAAATCTCTCTTGCTATCTGATTATTTATAGATAGTTTATTACTTAGTTTAATAACTAGAGAAAATAATTACTAAAACAATAAAATTTCTGTTTTTAATTTTATCCTATTAAGTGATTTTAAAACCTTTCATTAAAAATTACAGTTACATTTTATTAAATCTTTGTTTATTAAATATAAAAAGCGCGACTTATCGTAAAATAATCCTGTTTTAAACACATTATTTTCTTAGCATAATTTTGAAACCACAGTTCAATATTTTAATTGTAAAGTTCAACTCTCAATGCATTATTTAAATAAATGATCTCAAACACCAAAAGTCTTCTGCCAAATAGGTATGATTCAACATTCTTATCTTTATGAGTCATCGTCTAGCGATAAAACAGTTTCTCGCATTTGTGTACAAGACTGAAGGTTGCATTTCGCTAGAGGGAAATTTCTTCAGTTAATTTTTAAGTAAGTTTCATAATTTATTATTACTATTTGATAATTTATTTAACTTAATATGTATCTCTACTCTATACTCTAATAAAATTACTTGTTTATATCATTAAAATTTAGTAAAACATAACTTTTATTAAAACTTTACAAAAATTATATAAGAAAATTTTTATTGTTTCATTGAAGAGAGATAAATCAATTTAAAAAATATTTGTTATTGGTATTTACTTATAAAGAATTTTTTATTGTTACACTGCAAACGTTTTTTTTTTTTTTTATTGTTACACTATAAACTTTTCTTATTGTTTCACTATAAACTTTTTTGTTTAATTAAAACTAAATTTTGCATAATATATAAAACTACTTTCACAAACGAATATTTATTGCTTAAATAAAACCTACAAAATTTTTCATTTAACTTGTGTATGTTCAGAAATTACCTGAGCAAAACTAAATTTTGCAATATATATATAAAACTTCTTATTTAAATCAACTAAGATAGTATAAATTATATTACTGCGTTAAATTCGAATAAATGTTAAATAATATTTGGGTAGTATCAATATAATGTTTAAATTAAATAACATACTCATGTACTTATAACATTTTGCTTATAAAATTTATGTAAAGTTTTAAAATTTTCGTGTTAGGATAAATTTAATAGTAACAGCATAAAGTTTAGTTAATTATAATGTTTATAAAATTTAATTGTCGATTTTAAACATTGTATGAATTTTTTAAATTAATATTATTAAATGATAGTCATTTTCTTTTAAATTTATAACTTTACTGTATATCTTTGTATGCATTTTTTAAATTAATATTATTATATGATAGTCATTTTTTTTAATTTATAACTTTACTGAATATCTTTGTATGCATTTTTTAAATTAATATTATTATATAATAGTAATTTTTTTTAAATTAATATTATTATATAATAGTAATTTTTTTTTAAATTTATAACTTTACTGTATATAAAAATAGTCGTTTAAAACTCGTTGTATGATATGCTTTGTGAAAAAATTATTGCATTTTCCTAATTATTCACTGTATTTTAACTTAATCTTTATATGAGATAGTGTTGATTACTCTTAGGCACGATTCCTCAGCGTATATTACACATGATTCATCAAGGGTATGGATTTTCCGTTGCAGGTGATAACTATGACTCATGGAATATTCCGTATTATCTGTTTTTAAGGAAACTGTTTATTTTCATTTAAAATGATGCATTGAATTTTTATGCAATTTATTTCAAAATTTTAAATAGAAATGTTTTATACAAAATGACTTTTAGTAACTGATAGTTTTTAAATATAACTAATCCTTTTTACTATTATAGTTCATATCAATTTTCTTATATAAAAAATAATTTGTTTGTTTTTTATGTAATTATAAAACTTTAAAATAATTTTATAATCAACTTAATTTTTTTATATTCTTTAAAATCTATAAGTATTTACCTGTTTCATTCAATACAAGCAAGACAGTATGAATTATATTACTGTGTTAAACTCGAATAAATGTTAAACTTATTTAGTGAGAATACAAAGTTTAATTTTATTATATTTAGTTTAATTTATATAAAATTTATTAACTGATTTAAAACTTCTGTTAAATTTATCTAATAGTAAAAGCTTATAAAATTTAGTATGCATTGATGAAGTAAGAATTTATTTTTAATTAATATTACACATGGGTTATATTTTTAACGAATGTAAGTTAGAGATTAAATAAATGTCAAACTTATTTAGTGAGAAGATAAAGTTTAATTTGTATAATTTTTATATAATTTACTGTATATAAAATTTATTAACTGATTTAAAACTTCGGCTAAATTTTTAACGATTGTAAGATAGAGTTTAAATAAATGTTAAACTTATTAATGAGAATATAAAGTTTAATTTATATAATTTTATTATATTTAGTTTAATTTATAATGTATATAACAGCATTTACTGGTTTTGAAACTTTTGTTTATCGTATTTGTTTAGTTACAGCATAAATAACAGTATGTGTTTTATGTAATTTTTATTATATTTAGTTTCATTTATACGTTAGTAAGTTTTTAAAGTGTATGTGTGTTCAATTTTTAAAGAATGTAATAATAGTATTTCTAAGTTAGAGCATGTGTTTTATATAATTTTTATTATATTTAGTTTATATAACATAACTGTATATAAAATTTATTAACTGATTAAAAACTTCTGTTAAATTTTTAACGAATGTAAGATGAAGTTTAAAGAAATGTTAAACTTATTTAGTGAGAATTTAAAGTTTAATTTACATATATTTTATTATATTTAGTTTCATTTATATGATAGTAATTTTTTAAAGTGCATGTGTGTTCAATTTTTAACGAATGTAATAATATTATTTCTAAGATAGTCTAAATAAATTTAAAAAGTGAAACTTATTTAGTGTTAAAATAAAGTTAGAATTTTTAATGAATGTTAAATTATTTATTATTTGTTTTGCTTTTAAATCTATGTGTTAATCCACAAAATACGAAAAATTCTATTTAATTCTGTAAAAATTTCCTAATATAAATTTACAATGACATCACTAAAAGTATGAACTCCTATTTAAATTCCTTATTTATTATCTTAACGCAATATATTTTTAATCTCTAAAAATGCTAAGTTTCTAAAATACTCATAAATTGTTACTGATGTTAATTAACTTCAGTCATTCATTGTTTCATTCAGTCAAAAATGTTAAGTCCCACCGGAAATTATTTATACTCTTCCAATGGCAACACCTAAATTTTAATGTCTATACCCTGTTTTTAATTATATAGTACTCATCAACCTTTGTTTCATTTTGTCAAATTCCTTGAAATGCATAGGAAAATTTCTATTTAATTCTGTAATCAATTTATAATCCTCAAATGACAACTCTCCAAAAGTTTCTATTCTTCCGGTGGCAACACCTAAATATTAAAGTCTATACCATTCATTAAATGTTTTTAACTATATAATACTCATCTACCTTTGTTTCAGTCAATCAACTTCCCTGTCCATTGCGAAAAATGCTAAGTCCGAAATTTATGAAAATAAATATGAAAAATAAACTCCTTATGAAAATAAACTCCTCGAAATTCCCATTCTCCCCGATAGATGACACCACCAGACTTCTCGTCCAAGATAATGACTCATTCCCCCTCGGTGTCAACATAAAGTTTCTAGTCATCCGATGGCAACACCCCATGTTCAAGATGATGGCTAAGTAGTGAAAAAAGGGGGCGTTCACCGACGGGATGGAGGGACGGTGGGATCATGTGGGTCAGGGTGGAGGGCGCGGAGCTAGCAGAGTCCGGAGCAGCAGGTGGAGGAGGAGTGTTTTCTTCCGGTGGCAATGAACCTCGTCCAAGATGATGACTCATCCACAGTCATACAAGAACTTTTTTCTATACATTTTTCTTTCACTTATTTCTCAAATTGCAAATTTTGTATGTATCTCTTTTCAGGCTAAGTCCCAAAAGATCGTGATGTCATCTCAACTCCCGCAAAACTTCCAACTCGAAAAAAATTTTGAAGTCCCCGAAATTGTGAAAAAAATACTAAGTCCTGAAATTTATGAAAATAAATCTAACTTCTCAAAATTCCCATCACCAAACTTCTCATCCAAGATGATAGTCAAAGTTTCTATTCTTCCGGTGGCAACACACAGTTTCTATTCTGCCGGTGGCAACAACCCCTCGTCCAAGATGATGACTAAGTAGTGTAAAAAGGAGACGTTGAGCGACAGGGTGGTGGCGCGCGCGCCTCCGCGCCTCCACCTTGCTGCTCAACTCTCCTTTTTACACTACTGGTGTCTGTTAGTGTGTCAGTGTGTCAGTCCGTTAGTTTGTTAGTCTATTAACACGATATCTCACGAACAAATGATCGCAGAGAGGCCAGATCAGTTTTAAAATATTATTTTCGATACTGGCAAGAACCCTATTTATTTGCAACATTCGAATTAAGAAACTTCGTAAGTTATGAGAAATTTACGATTTTCTTAACATGGGAGAATAGGACAAAATTTCACTTAAACATGCATTAAATGGAAAATTTTTACTGTAAAAATGTCGGACCAGTTTTAAAATATCCGTTTTTAAGCCGGAATGAACATCAGTAACTATAAATATGCTACTTTGAAAATTTCGCAAGTTATTAAAAATTTACGAATTTCTTAACATGGCAGTATAGGGCAAAATTTCACATAAACGTTAATTTTGAGAGATATTTTCATAGTACAGATGTCAGACTACTTTTGAAATATTATTTAGGACACTGGCATGAATATTAATGACTATGAATTTTCCAATACAAAATTTTCGTAAGTTATTGGAAAATTACGAATTTCTTAGCATGGCAGAATGGAGCAAAATTTCACATAAACGTCAATCTTGAGGGATATTTTCATCGTAAAGATGTCAAACCACTTTTAAAATATTATTTTGGATACTGGCATGAATATGTTAGACTATGATTTTTCCAATTAAAAAAATTCGTAAGTTATTTGCAATTTACGATTTACTTAAAATGGCAGAATAAGGCAAAATTGAGCATAAACTTCCATTTTGAGGATAAAATACATTAGACCACTTCAAAATTATATTTATGATATTTGTTTGAACAGGATTGAATACAAATATTCTAATAGGAAAATTTCGTAAATTATTCGTAATTTACGATTTTATCAACATAGCGAAATTGTAAATTTTTCATATAAATATGAATTTTGAGGATTATTGCATTGGAAATAGTAGCATGAAAACTAAGCAACAGAATTGACCCTGATAAAATAAATTAATAGATTAGAATAAGATAAATATATCGAAATGAACGGTGGATAGCCTATTAGGCGGGGATTTCATTCTGTCACTGTATCAAGCTTTGGTCAAATTCATTTCTTTTAACATGATTATAATATGTCTCCCACTAGAAGTTTATGAGAACATAAATATGATGGGAAACTAAGCAGAGTCCACCTATGCCACCTAGTTTTTTTTTTTTTTCTTGGGGGGAAAAAAAATAAATAAAAAGTTCATAAAATTTAAAAAAATAAAAAAACAATTTAGAGATATTGTATGTAGTGTTTTAATTAATTAAATTGTTATTCAGTCATTAACAAAATGAAAATTTCAGATCTAATTTCAGTGTGTAAAAGTAAAGTATTAAATATTTTCTTAAATATCTGTAGAAGTTTTAGCATTTTCAAAAATCATAAATTTATGAAAAAATGCAGGCCGAGAAAAAACAGTTCAAATCTGTAGAAAAGTATATCAAAAACCAAAAGAATTGTTGCCTGAATATATATACGTGCAAGTAAAACACCGCTTATACGTCTATCACTTATACGTCTCTAAAGTTTATACGTCTTTTTATTGAAGTCCTGATTCATTCCTATTCATTTTAATGCAAAAATGTTTCGTTTATTCGCCGCTTAGTATCAGTTATACGTCTTTTCCAATTTTTTATAAAATTCGAAAAATTTCTCGACCGGTCATTATTTTCCATTCTAAATAAGCTTCTAAAATGAAGGAACAGATAAAAGATAAAACTATCCTGATTTCAGTTCATAGTGTAGTTCTTATTTCTCACAGACAATCAGAATGTCAGACGAGTATTAAAGTCCCAATTCATTCCTATTCGTTTTCATGCAAAAATGTTTCGTTCATACGCCGCTCACTATCGGTTATACGTCTTTTCTACTTTTATAAAATTCGAAAAATTTCTCGACCGGTCATTATTTTCCATTCTAAATAAGATAGACTAAAAAGTTTCTCAAATGGAGGAACAGATAAAGGATAAAAGTATCCTGATTTCAGTTCACAGTGTAGTTCTTATTTCTCACAGACAATCAGAATGTCAGATGAGTATTATAGTCCCGATTCATTCCTATTCATTTTAATGCAAAAATGTTTCGTTTATATGCCACTCAGTATCGGTTATACGTCTTTTCCACTTTTATAAAATTCGAAAAATTTCTCGACCGGTCATTATTTTCCATTCTAAATAAGCTTCTAAAATGAAGGAACAGATAAAAGATAAAACTATCCTGATTTCAGTTCATAGTGTAGTTCTTATTTCTCACAGACAATCAGAATGTCAGACGAGTATTAAAGTCCCAATTCATTCCTATTCGTTTTCATGCAAAAATGCTTCGTTCATACGCCGCTCACTATCGGTTATACGTCTTTTCCACTTTTATAAAATTCGAAAAATTTCTCGACCGGTCATTATTTTCCATTCTAAATAAGAGACTAAAAAGTTTCTCAAATGGAGGAACAGATAAAGGATAAAAGTGTCCTGATTTCAGTTCACAGTGTAGTTCTTATTTCTCACAGACAATCAGAATGTCAGATGAGTATTATAGTCCCGATTCATTCCTATTCATTTTAATGCAAAAATGTTTCGTTTATATGCCACTCAGTATCGGTTATACGTCTTTTCCACTTTTATAAAATTCGAAAAATTTCTCGACCGGTCATTATTTTCCATTCTAAATAAGATAGACTAAAAAGTTTCTCAAATGGAGGAACAGATAAAGGATAAAAGTATCCTGATTTCAGTTCACAGTGTAGTTCTTATTTCTCACAGACAATCAGAATGTCAGATGAGTATTATAGTCCCGATTCATTCCTATTCATTTTAATGCAAAAATGTTTCGTTTATATGCCACTCAGTATCGGTTATACGTCTTTTCCACTTTTATAAAATTCGAAAAATTTCTCGACCGGTCATTATTTTCCATTCTAAATAAGATAGACTAAAAAGTTTCTCAAATGGAGGAACAGATAAAGGATAAAAGTATCCTGATTTCAGTTCACAGTGTAGTTCTTATTTCTCACAGACAATCAGAATGTCAGATGAGTATTATAGTCCCGATTCATTCCTATTCATTTTAATGCAAAAATGTTTCGTTTATATGCCACTCAGTATCGGTTATACGTCTTTTCCACTTTTTTAAAATTTGAAAAATTTCTCGACCGGTCATTATTTTCCATTCTAAATAAGCTTCTAAAATGAAGGAACAGATAAAAGATAAAACTATCCTGATTTCAGTTCATAGTGTAGTTCTTATTTCTCACAGACAATCAGAATGTCAGACGAGTATTAAAGTCCAAATTCATTCCTATTCGTTTTCATGCAAAAATGTTTCGTTCATACGCCGCTCACTATCGGTTATACGTCTTTTCCACTTTTATAAAATTCGAAAAATTTCTCGACCGGTCATTATTTTCCATTCTAAATAAGATAGACTAAAAAGTTTCTCAAATGGAGGAACAGATAAAGGATAAAAGTATCCTGATTTCAGTTCACAGTGTAGTTCTTATTTCTCACAGACAATCAGAATGTCAGATGAGTATTATAGTCCCGATTCATTCCTATTCATTTTAATGCAAAAATGTTTCGTTTATATGCCACTCAGTATCGGTTATACGTCTTTTCCACTTTTATAAAATTCGAAAAATTTCTCGACCGGTCATTATTTTCCATTCTAAATAAGATAGACTAAAAAGTTTCTCAAATGGAGGAACAGATAAAGGATAAAAGTATCCTGATTTCAGTTCACAGTGTAGTTCTTATTTCTCACAGACAATCAGAATGTCAGATGAGTATTATAGTCCCGATTCATTCCTATTCATTTTAATGCAAAAATGTTTCGTTTATATGCCACTCAGTATCGGTTATACGTCTTTTCCACTTTTATAAAATTCGAAAAATTTCTCGACCGGTCATTATTTTCCATTCTAAATAAGATAGACTAAAAAGCTTCTCAAATGGAGGAACAGATAAAGGATAAAAATATCCTGATTTCAGTTCACAGTGTAGTTCTTATTTCTCACAGACAATCAGAATGTCAGATGAGTATTATAGTCCCGATTCATTCCTATTCATTTTAATGCAAAAATGTTTCGTTTATATGCCACTCAGTATCGGTTATACGTCTTTTCCACTTTTATAAAATTCGAAAAATTTCTCGACCGGTCATTATTTTCCATTCTAAATAAGATAGACTAAAAAGTTTCTCAAATGGAGGAACAGATAAAGGATAAAAGTATCCTGATTTCAGTTCACAGTGTAGTTCTTATTTCTCACAGACAATCAGAATGTCAGATGAGTATTATAGTCCCGATTCATTCCTATTCATTTTAATGCAAAAATGTTTCGTTTATATGCCACTCAGTATCGGTTATACGTCTTTTCCACTTTTATAAAATTCGAAAAATTTCTCGACCGGTCATTATTTTCCATTCTAAATAAGATAGACTAAAAAGCTTCTCAAATGGAGGAACAGATAAAGGATAAAAATATCCTGATTTCAGTTCACAGTGTAGTTCTTATTTCTCACAGTCAATCAGCATGTCAGACGAGTATTAAAGATTTTTTAATATAATTAAAAAACTACCTGTAAGTACATAAATCGTATAATATCGTATAAATAAAGATACGCAATGTATATAAGTAATACCCAAAATGGGTTCATCAAGTATTTAGGACATGTAATACAATACACAAGATATGAGATATACACCCCGCGACAAAAAGATAGGTACAAAGGGATTTTTCTTTGGTTTTTCATAAAATAACATTATCTAAATTGTTCTTTTTATTTATTATTATCATAAAATAACACTATTCCCGGACTCATTTTTGTTTTAAGACTAATTTGGAAAAGTTTTAAGACTAAAATTTTTCTAATTTACGACTACACTCCGCGACAAAGAGATAGGAACTTTTTTTTTTTTTTTTTTTTCATAAAATAACATTATCTAAATTGTGCTGACCATTTATTATCATAACAAAATATTATCATATCAAAAACATATTAAATATTTGAATCATATTCAAAATATTCATATTCAAAATAATCATATAAAAAAAAAAAACCTTTGTTCCTACCTTTTTTGTCGCGGTGTGTAGTCTTAAATTAGAAAAAAATTAGTCTTAAATACTTTCTAAATTAGTCTTAAAACAAAAATTAGTCCGGGAATAGTGTTATTTTAAGATAATATTAAATGATAAGCACAATTTAGATAATGTTACTTTATGAAAAATCAAAGAATAAACCCTTTGCACCTATCTTTTTGTCGCGGGGTGTATGTAGTATAATTAGTACTCAAATCACTCATTAATGGCATGAATTTTCTTACTTTTCATAATATATATATATATATATATATATATTTAAATATTTTTTTTAAAATTTAATTATTTACAAATATAAATTCTACAATAAATTAATATACTAGTTATAATCTTAAAAATCTTTATTAATTTGTCTTTTCGAATAAACTTTGCTTCACTGCCATTAAATTTATAGTAATCAAAATGTTATTTTTAAATTTCGATTATTCGTCATTACTGTAATTCGATTTATAAATATTAAATAGAATATAAGCTTTTCTATGAAGCATTGAGTGTTGCGAACTTAAAAGTGCCAAGTACACTTAAAATTGGGAGAATGTAAGGACACGTCACCATGCCTTCCATTTAAGTACAATAAAGAACCGTTTATACGTCTCTCGTTTATACGTATTTACATTTATACGTCCTTTTAGTGAAGTCCCGATTCACTCCTATTCATCTTAATGCAAACAATTATTCGTTTATACGTCGCTAATATCGGTTATACGTCTTTTCCACTTTACTAAAATTTACACCTCTCATAATTTTTCATTTTAAATCAGACAGTTTTTTCCTAGAAAGCATCTTAAATGGAGGAACACAGGAAACATAGAATACTGATCAAAGAATCAATTGAATTGACAGTTGAATTTTTAATACTCATAGACAAGCAGCAAATCAGACGAATATTAAAGATTTTTAATGTTATTAAATCACTATCTGCATGGACATAAATCGTATGTTTATTATTAAAGAGATGTAATATATATAATTGATATTCAAAATGTGTTCATATAGTTCTTAAGAAATGTAATATAATACGCAGTATGTGAAATATGTAATTAGTACCCAGTCATACATTAATAGTATGATTTTTCTCACTTCGCAATATATATATATATATATATATATATTAATTAATTATTGTCTTTAAAAAAGTATAATACATACATTTACTAGCTTAAGAAACTTTATTAATTAGTATTTTCATATAAATTTTGCTTAAGTGTCATTAAATTTGTAGTGATCAAAGTGTTATTATTAAAATTTCGATTATACGTCTTTTCATTTATACGTCGTTTTACGTTAGAGCCTCGAAAGATGTACCCCGCGACAAAAAGATAGGTAGAAAGGGATTTTTCTTTGATTTTTGATCATTTATTATTATCATAAAATAACACTATTCCCGAACTAATTCTTGTTTCAAGACTAATTTAGAAAAGTTTTAAGATTAAATTTTTTCTAATTTAAGACTACACACCGCGACAAAAAGATAGGAACAAAGTTTTTTTTTTTTTTTTTTTTTTTCAATTTTCATAAAATAACATTATCTAAATTGTGCTGATCATTTATTATCAAAACCAAATATTATCATATCAAAAACATATTAAATATTTTAATCATTTTCAAAATATTCATATTCAAAATAATCAGATTAAAAAAAAAAAAAAAAAAAAAAAAAAAAAAATCCGTACAACCGTTTTTAAAAGAACGCCTTTGCGAGGCCTGAAATTGAGCTATTTATACAGGACGCCTATCAATTTTGCTGAACTAACCAACTATATCATTCGAAAGGACATCTAATAGAGTGTTTATATAGCAAGTTTGAAGAAAATCGTTAGAGCCGTTTTTGAGATACGGATTTACGGTCCCACTTCCGGTTTTTCAATTTACAGACGTACACCAGACGTATTTCAATTCTAAAATTTCGTAGCTCTATCTTTATTAGTTTCTGAGCTATAATAGCCAGAAGATTCTCCACATACATACACATACACACACATACACACTGACCAATTGCCAAAAACCACTTTTTTGGACTCAGGGGACCTTAAAACGTGTAAATCAGGTGAAAACCCGATATCGAATTTTCAGACCGAGTACAATACTTCCATTACCTATGGTAGTTGGGTAATGGAAGTAAAAACACTTCGTTCCTACCTTTTTGTCGCGGTGTGTAGTCTTAAATTAGAAAAAAATTAGTGTTACAATTTTTCTAAATTAGTCTTAAAACAAAAATGAGTCCGGGAATAATGTTATTTCATGATAATAATAAATGATAAGCGCAATTTAGATAATGTTATTTTATGAAAAATCAAAGAAAAATCCCTTTGTACCTATCTTTCTGTCGCGGGATGTGTATAAACGGTGCTTTACCAACTGCGCAACAATATATTAAAAAAACTGACCTTCATCTAAATCTGAATCTCACCCCAAAATATATTTCTATCTTGTAATAAGTTCAGTCATATGTATATAACTACTAACGTACAACTATCCCTTAAATTTACGCCTCACATAATGACGGCATCCTCCCCCCACAATAACAAATGTTAGACATACTTATACTTACTGTAACGCACCCCGTACACGTGGCTAAAACAAAAGGAAGACATAAATTACCCAGGCAGGTAATAAATACACCCCCAAACAAAACTCTTCATTCAAGCGTTGTGGGAAAATACAAAGGTCTATTAGTGGCTAGCATTTCACAGCTGTTGTAGAACCCCCAAATAGAAAGTTGTCAGCATTTGGTTGAGGACTTGAAAAAGTACCTCGCGCATATGCTGAAATTCAAATTCCTGCCAGCACTAGATCAATCAAGAACTGTCATACAATCACGTCATCACCTCATATGTTCTGTTTGTTCCATTTGTGTTATTCTTATGCATTTTAGTAACTTCTGTGAGGATAAGTATTTATGTATTTATTTATTTATTTAGTAGAGTAAATTTCAGATTTTTTTTTTCGGTTTTTGATGTTAATTGGTAGTAGTTGTCCATTTCATACAAAATAAATTTTATTAATTTAATGATTTAAGAAAAAAAAAAAAAAAAAAAAAAAACACGTATATTTTTTTGCAGAATTTTAGAAGGATTCGATTCTTGATTATTTATCAATAGTAATTTCTGTGTCCTAAATGTATATATATATATATATATATATATATATATATATATATATTAATATAAATCTTTTGAAATGGGAGTGATGAATGAATTTTAGATCATTGCATACACTTTTTTATCATAGTGTCTCACATATTAAAATCGTACAACACATTTAGTAACACATTATGTACCATTTCCTTGACCAAGTGGTTCTGATCTCATAGCTGATAGACGAGAATCGCTGGGTTTGACCCGGGATCGTTTTCTACGGCTTAGTCATTTAAAGCTTCCGGTTTTCTCCAAATCTCGGGTGAATACGGACTATTAATCCTTTAAAAAGACTACAGACTTGGATCTCACGCGTAGACAGTTGCCCTTAATCTCTCACCACTACACTGCTATTTCTACTATATTTTATTATAACTTTGTAAATTAATCATTAACTTTAATTACACCATATTATTTTAAGAAAATGCATTCGACAGTTTAAATAATATATGTTAAATTTCTATTTTTTTTTCTTTTTTTAACAGCTTAAATACATTAAAATACACTTTAAAGAAATACTTTCCATAGACCGTACTGTATCTGAATTATTTTGTAAGTGCCTGATCATAAACCAGTGGCGCTGTTTATTTTTATCAGTAACATGCCGAACAACCTACTTCAGTTTCAAGGTATTCTCGTTTTTATGGAATTGAGAGCACATATGGGAGGAGATGTACTTTTGACATAGCTGCAAACATTTTAATTAATATTTCGTAAAATTGTGGTCCCAGGTCTCTTTTTTACACACTACTTAATTTTTAGAGTAATTTTCTCTAAATGTAATCTAAAAAAAGACTGGTGTGAAAAATATTTGGGTACTAACAATTTTATGAAATATTGGCCGTTACGTTCTCAACAGAGATGGAAAGATCTTCAACGAAAAAAAAAAAAAAAAAAAAAAAAAAAAACGGTTAAAAAGCAGGAAAAGGAAAAGAAGGGAAAAGTAACTAGAATTATTTTACAGAAATGCAAACAATTGAACCATTCAGAAGAGAAAAATATAATCTGAAATGAAGACTAACCATTTTGCGAAATAATATTTTAAAAATTAAAAAAGTATCTTCAAGAGCAGAACATTTTTTTTTTTTTACCAAATCACCGGCAATTGTATTTTATTATTATTTTTTTTAAACAAATGTAAATTTCTTTCACACTATGTAAAGAATTCGCCCACTACGTTGCGGTCAGCGACATACGCAAAAAATGTCGATTCACTAACCGTAAAACTGAAGTTATGTCCCTTTAATCTGTTATGATTTTTTTTTATACTAAAAGAAGGAAGTTACTAAAAAGTTACCCGTAATAAAAGGTCGATACTCCGAATTGTACAGCAGTTCCCTACTAATACGGATAATGGAATTTTTTCTAAAAGAATGGAACTATCCGTAGAATATAACGTTCAATTCATCGGATTTTACAAAAATTTCTTGGGTTATATTCCATACCTCATTCTCTAATACTAAGTGATAAAAGAGTATGAGAATAGCGCTTATTAAGTAATGTACACCAAAGCCCTTTCTGTAATAAAGAGTTTCAAGTACAGTCTGCCATATTTTCATTCAACTCATGTAAAGCTCTCATAAAAATGTGAGATTTGCTGAAAACAGCATATCACCTGTTAATGTACAAAAAAATTATGAGATAAAAAACTTTTTGTATACCATGTTTTTAAATTTTCTATTGAATCATAGCTATAGAACTACATCGGCACTTTATCAATGAGTATAAAATTTTTAAAGTGATAATGACGTTCATTTTTATGAGATGCATAATTTAACTTTTCACAATTTTTTAACGTTCACGTTTAATTAAACGTATTTATTTTTATGTCTAAAGAAAATGAATTCGTAATTTTTTTTGGCAACAAATAAATTATAGCTAATATTTTAATGGCTATTTTTAAAGCTATTAGGAGGTTATTATTTTCATATTTTAATTAATAAAAAGAAAACTAATCAAAAATTCGAAAACCGGGCTTTCAAATATTGTGTTGTCATCGGGTTCCGAGCTACTAGTTCAGGCAACGAAGGCCAAAATTTGACGAATAGAGGAAAAAAATCGTGTAGTTTTGAAATTTTACATACTCATAGCCGAGAGGGTCCTGAACAACATACTAAAAGTCCCCGCCCGTGAGGGGTGAGCGGGGGGCAGGGGGGGCATTTAAGGGGGGCACTTTTCAGTTTTTATTAAATATCTTGAAAACTATCGCATATAGAGAAAAAATGTCAATTACAAAATTAATCTACGTAAAATTTTCTACAAAAATGTATGCTACATTTTGTTTGTACGATCATTAGTTTAGAAGATATAGGGAGATGAAATAACACATTTTCTTGAAAAATTCTTTTTTGCAATAGTAAAATCAACTAAAGTGTGCAATTAAAAGGGTTCTTGTCAAATATTTTCTAATGTAAAAAACAAATATATACATAGGGAATATGCAAGGCTAATACAGCATGTTTTGTACGTTTTAAATAATTTTAAGGCTAGTAGGTGTAAGCGGTGGTTTGAGTAAAAATCCGTCCAGGCAACGAAGGCCAAAATTTGACGAATAGAGGAAAAAAATCGTGTAGTTTTGAAATTTTACATAATCATAGCCGAGAGGGTCCTGAACAACATACTAAAAGTCCCCGCCCGTGGGGGGTGAGCGGGGGGCAGGGGGGGCATTTGAGGGGGCACTTTTCAGTTTTTATTAAATATCTTGAAAACTATCGCATTTAGAGAAAAAATGTCAATTACAAAATTAATTTACGTAAAATTTGCTACAAAAATGTATATTACATTTTGTTTGTACGATCAAAAGTTTAGAAGATATAGGGGGATGATATAACACATTTTCTTGAAAAATACTTTTTTGCAATAGTAAAATTAACTAAAGTGTGTAATTAAAAGGGTTCTGCTCAAATATTTTCTAATATACAAAATAAATATATACATAGGGAATATGTAAGGATAATACAGCATGTTTTGTACGTTTTAAATAATTTTAAGGCTAGTAGGCGTAAGTGGTGGTTTGAGTAAAAATCCAGATAACGAAGACCCAAAATCGATCAACATTAAAAAATATCGTGTAGCTTTGAAATTGAGCACAGTTATAAGGTTAAGTTCACTGAACAACATACTAAAAGTCCCCAATCCTATTCTGTGTTTTTTATTTAATTTTTTATGTTATTTGCAATAGTAATAAAAACTATATTTCGTAATTAAAAAGGTTCAGGTTAAATATTTTTTACTCATACAAATAAATATTTGTATATAAATATTTGTATGTGTGTGTGCGCGCAATGCACCAAGTTTAAAGAGTGGAAGTCAAAATACCTTTCGGAGTACCTTTAGATGATGATGAACTTGAAACTGAGTATATAATTACAGAAGATGAGTCCTATTAACCATAATTTAAAAAGTATGTATATGTTTAGCGGGAATTATTATATGTATATTACAGATAAATGTAAATTTTTTATACTTTAAAATAAATAGAGAGTAATCTAAATATTTATACTAAAATATTGTTAATTTTTTTAATGCATGCTTGCTATAAGTAATTTTAATGTATCATAACATTCACATTTTATGTATTTTATATCTACTATCACTTAGAGAGGATTTAAAGAAAATGAAACTTTTAGCATGTTGTTCAAGACACTTAGCCTTATAACTGTGCTCAGTATCAAAGCTATAAGATTTTTTTTAATGTTGATCGGTTTTGGGTCTTTGTTATCTGGATTTTTACCTAAACACCACTCGCGCCTACTAACCTTAAAATTATTTAAAACGTACAAAACATGCTGTATTATCCTTACATATTCCCTATGCATATATTTGTTTTGTACATTAGAAAATATTTTATCAGAACCCTTTTAATTCCACAATTTAGTTGATTTTACTATTGCAAAAAAAAAAAAAAAAAAAAAAAGAATTTTTCAAGAAAATGTGTTATTTTGTTCCCCTATATCTTCTAAACTATTGATCATACAAACAAAATAGAATATACAAATTTTTTCGAAATTTCACGTAGATTAATTTTGCAATTGGGATTTTTTCCCCCTAAATGCGATAGTTTTCAAGATACTTAATAAAAACTGAAATGTGCCCCCTTTAAATGCCCCCCCCATGGTTAGGGACTTTTAGTATGTTATTCAGGGCACTTAACTTTATAACTGTGCTCAATTTCTAAGCTACACGATTTTTTTTTTTTTTTATGTTGATCGGTTTTGGGTATTCGTTATCTAGATTTTTACTCAAACCGCCACTTGCGCCTGCTAGCCTTAAAATTATTTAAAACTTACAAAACATGCTGTATTATCCTTGCATATTTCCTATGCATATATTTGTTTTTTACATTAGAAAATATTTGACAAGAACCCTTTTAATTGCACACTTTAGTTGATTTTACTATTGCAAAAAAGAATTTTTCAAGAAAATGTGTTATTTCATATCTCTATATCTTCTAAACTAATGATCGTACAAACAAAATGTAATATACATTTTTGTAGGAAATTTTAAGTAGATTAATTTTTTATTTGACATGTTTTCTCTAAATGCGATAGTTTTTAAGATATGTAATAAAAACTGATAATGGCCCCCCTTAAATGCCCCCCGCTCACCCCCCACGGGCGGGGACTTTTAGTATGTTGTTCAGAACCCTCTCGGCTATGATTGTGCGAAACTTCAAAACTACACGATTTTTTTTTCTATTTTTCCTATTTTGACTGGACTTATCCAGATTTTTACTCAAACCGCCACTTGCGCCTACTAGCCTTAAAATTATTTAAAACTTACAAAACATGGTGTATTATCCTTGCATATTACCTGTGTATATATTCGTTTTTTACATTAGAAAATATTTGACAAGAACCCTTTTAATTGCACACTTTAGTTGATTTTACTTTTGCAAAAAAGAATTTTTCAAGAAAATGTGTTATTTCATCTCCCTATATTTTCTAAACTAATGATCGTACAAACAAAATGTAAGATACATTTGTGTAGGAAATTTTACGTAGATTAATTTTGTAATTGACATTTTTTCTCTAAATGCGATAGGTTTTAAGATATTTAATAAAAACTGAAAATTGCCCCCCTTAAATGCCCCCCCCTGCCCCCCGCTCACCCCCCACGGGCGGGGACTTTTAGTATGTTGTTCAGGACCCCGTCGGCTATGAGTATGCAAAATTTCAAAACTACACGATTTTTTTCTTCTATTTTTCCTATTTTGACTGGATACTGAGAAAGTTTCAAATGCCTAGCTAGTAGGGAAGTTAGTTAAAATTCGATTGCAAGATGTGTACTGGACAAACAAACATACAAACAAGAATAGAAGTTAATAAAAACATGGTAAAATGGAATGGGGATCGATTTACACGCTACCTACCAAAAAATGTTTGGGTACTTTCGAATTTAGACATTTTGTCAAATATCTGGAAAAGTTCTTCAGAAAACATCTTGGAATTTTGGGAATATGAAGAACATGTACATTCATTTCAACAAAAGTTTTGTTTTGTCCTAAAAAAAAAAGACAACCAGTAAAAAAATTAAACACAAATCAAAATAATTTGGATTACCCTGTAAAAAGTAATACTTAAAATGCGTTTTGGCTGTAATATGTCATTATGATGATTTTACAATGTTTTTATTAACTTCTATTATTGTTTGTTTGTTTATCCGGTACAAATCTTGCAATCGAATTTTAACTAACTTCCCTACTAGCTAGACATTTTAAACTTTCACAGTAGCCCAGAACCCGGTGACAACACAATACTTCGAAGTCCGATTTTCGAAATTTTGATTAGTTTTCTTATCATTAATTAAAATATGAAAATAATAACATCCTAATTAAAATAGCCATTATAATATTCGTTATAACTTAATTGTTGCCAAAAAAATTACGAGTTCATTTTCTTTCGACATAAAAATAAATACATTTAATTAAACGTGCTTGTAAAAAAAAATATAAAAAGTTAAATTATGTATCTCACAAAAATGGACGCCATTATCACTTTAAAATTTTATGCGCATTGATAAGAGCTCTATGATTCATCAGAAAATTTAAAGCATGGTATATAAAAAGTTTTTCTTTTATCTTATTTCTACTTATCTGTACAAATTTGTAGAAGGCGCATATATTCATGGAGTCATGGCAATTTCATTAAAAATTTCAGGGAAAAGAACTTTTTTATTTATAAAACGTAAGTTATTAGATACAGTGAAAAGCCACTTTTAGTAAACTTGGCATACTACATTAGACACAACCTGCTGCAATCAGAATGCAAAAATATTAAATATCTTACGAAATATGAACAGTTTTACTAAAAATTTTGTAACTACACATGCGCAAGATTTAGCCAAATTTCAGTTGCAGATTATAATAGCTAAAAGTACAGTACCGCCACATATTCTAAAACTAGCAGTGAGGACGCGTCCAAAATGTTGGAGGGATGCCAGCTTGACCGACAGTTTAAAATTTGGAAAGCGTCCAGTAATTCTGCTCTTTGTTATTGCTCATTTTCTCTGAGTCGGATGACTGTCACCCCTATTTTATCATTAGACTCGTTGAGTTTGTACTTGCGCAGATGCTTCCATAGTTTCCTGATCTGTGGTCGAAGAATATTGAGCTACTTACATGAAAATCCCAAACAAATATCGTGTACACTCAAAAAATTATGAGAGATGGAATAAAAAAAATTCCATCCCTCTAAAAGACCTTGAAAGGGGTTTTTATCAATATTTATTTACAATCAGCGACCACTGTATTACCATTGGGCATTGATTGAATCAAAATAAAAATATGAGTAAGACTCCTTGTAGTTAGTTTAGCCTTTATTTTGAGAGGTATTCAAATTCTGTTCATTCTATCACTCATATTTTTTGTAATTTATACGATAGTTGTTTTGGGTTTTCATATATGTAGCTCAATACTTTTGCCTATTAAATTATGCAAATGACATTTTCCTAAATCTCGCGCATGCGTAGTTGAAAACTATTTAGTAAACATGCTCATAATTTATAAGATATTTAAAATTTTTGCCTTCTAATTGCAGTAGATTATGCCTAGTTTCCCAAAAGTGGCTTTTGACTGGATCTAATACCCTACATGTTATAATTAAAAACGTGTTTTTTTTTTTTTTTTTTTTTTTTTTTAATAAATCGTTATATCTCCACAAAACATTCGTTGAACCCTCATAAAAATTTATACACATAATTAGAAGCATCTTTATAATCACATGCTCGAGCCAAAACGTATTTCAAGCATTATTTTTTACAGGGTGATCCAAAATATTTTGAATTTTGTTTAATTTTCTACTGGTTTTCTTTTCCGTTCAGCATAAACGTTTAACTGAAATATATGAGGTGGTATAATCTGTTCTTCATGCTCCCAAAGTTTGAAGATGATTCCTAAAAAACTTTTTCAGATATTTAAGAAAACGTCTAAATTCGAAAGTGTCCAGATATTTAGTGGTAGATACTGTATCAAAATCAATCTAACATACATTCTTAAGAAATGTCAAGCCTATATTTTTTATCTATAGGGCCCGGATTTTTCCGGCAATACATGGAAGCAAATAGACAGACATTTTTAAAAAGTCGAATTGAATTCAGGTAGTTTCAAAACATGCAAGTTCTTCAAAAAACCAAAAGACAGAAAATTTCATGTATTAACGATTTCCTTTTTATGTATAGAGGAGAAAAATATTAAGTGAATTTTGATAGAATGGACTAGAAGGCTGATTATTTTACCAACTATGTGAAAAATACCAGAGCCGGGAATCGAACCCGGAACATTCCGGTCAACGCGTGGATGCTCTAACATAGTTGGTAAAAAAAAATCAGCCTTCTACTCCATTCTCTCAAAATTGAATTTTCATGGTTGTTAAAAAGTTTCTAAATTGAAATTTCATGGCCTATTTGAGTTGTGTCATGTTCAAATTTGTCACTTGATATAGCTGCTCAAATCAGACTCGGTGACCTTGCCAACGTAAATTATGTGAGAAGTACCGAGCTAGTTATCAACCAAGGTAACTCAGTGGTTAGAGCATCCGCGCGTTAGGCGGAATGGCCCGGGTTCGATTCCCGGCTCTGGTATTTTTCACATAGTTAGTAAAAAAATCAGACTTCTACTCCATTCTATCAAAATTGAATTTTCAAGGTTGTTAAAAATTTCTAAATTGAAATATTAAGCGTGTGAGGTATAGCAAAGTTAGCTACAATTAAAATTCGCACTTTACGAGTAAAACATGAATGTGCAGAATTTAGGATTCAGTAGATTAATAGAGTTAGTTCTCATCCTAAATTAAAACCTTAATTTGTCATATGCTAATAAGTTTGGAAAGTGAGATGGATAAAAGGCGATGTATTTCATAGTGAAGATATAGTTGAGAGGTAGCCGAGATGAAGTGAAGTTAGATGTTAGCGGCTTAGAAGGCGGTTTAGAGTAAGAGGGCTGTTGGGGTAGCTGCTTAGAGTAGGATAGTTGAAGATAGTAAGTCGAGTAGTATGGTGGCGTCAGGGAATCCTCCCACATACGAAAGATCAGTGAGAGTTAATGAATTTAAATAAAGTAATTGAGATAAATGGTGGTTATTTATTGATGTTAAAGTATTTAAGAAAGCTGCCATCTAAAGTTATAAGTTATTAAATGCCATTATAGTCCAACGCCCACCTTCTCTTTAATCTCTTAATAAAGCTCATTTATTTTATAAATCTGACTTTGTCATTAATTCATAAATTTAATTAAGTAATTAAGTTTCAGCTTCAATCGAAAGTTAAATGAGCGTGGCGACGACATTTCGTTCGTCACAAGCGGTCAATGCTCAGGGAAAAAAATCATCGTAATAAAATTTCTGTAAATTATTTAGGGAAAAAGTTTATATAAGAATAATTAGAATTTCCATCTCATATAATCACAGAAATAATAAAGCTGGTACGTCATCATGCATCTGAACTTCTTGATTCATGTTTCAGAGTCTGCATATTTTCTTCAAGATTTAGAACTTACTCTATTCAGTATATCATGAGAATAGAATACTTTTCATTATTTATTAAATTAACAGTTATATATAAAAATGTGTGTGTGTGTGTGTGTGTATTCATTTAAATCTTAATTCATCCATTCATTTTGTTTTTTGTGTCATGATTCATTTTAAATTATGCTTCGTGCTGTTTTTATGTTTCTTTCTTACATTCTTCTTTTTTCTTTTATTATTATTATTATTATTATTTGTGTGTGCTTGTTATTTTCATTCTCTTTAATTGACTAAATTCTCAAACCTACTACAATTATTAGTTTAATTAATATTTATCTGGTAATTTATGAAAATTTCTTATGTATATTTAAAGAATTTAGTAGAAATCTAGATACATTAAAGGTAAGAAACATAATTGAAAACGCAGCATTTTATGATCCTCCGCAAATTAAACGAACATTTTATTCTCGAACGCAAACAAGTATTTCATATGATAACAAACTCTCTAGAGAATTAAAAAAAAAAAAAAAAAAAAAAAAAAAAAATCGATTTACATCAACTATTACAACCCCACTGCATATAGTCACATGACTGATGAGTTCTACACGTCATCACTTATCTAAAATTTCTCATTCGTACGTGAACACGGCAGCTTCTGTGTATTTTCAGATGCATATGGATCATATTCTACTGTTTCCATGGAAACGTATCATCCATCACCAATGACAACAAGCGATAATGAAATCCTAACGAGTTGAGGGGAATACACAGAAGTGGGTACAGTGTTAAGAACTATCTCTAGAGAGTACCACACCAGGTATTATAATTTCCTGTTATTGCCATCAAAATATATCCATTGTGTGGAGGATAAGTAAGTTTTAATTGAAATTTAGAGAGGAGTAAAGATAAGCGTATTTAGACATGAGATTTCGGACAAAATGTTTGCAATGTATATTAAAAGTAAAATGAAGGATATAAAGATGTTTTTAAGTAATTTACTATATTTATTTTAATATATTTTTTAAATGATGAGTCATTGGTTCACTTAAGGGCCCTCTTCACTCACCGCCGCCGGAAGCCGAAGCTAATGTTATTCTATGAGAATTTTTTCTTTACAAATAACTTATTAACTAATACATATTTTTCAATACTGTTTTCACATTCTGAAAATTCCCAGCTGTTAAATGGACGGACCTTTTTTAAATATATATATATTATATATTTTGAAATTGCAAAATGAAAAATTTCAATATGTGAATTTTTTTCATTTTGCAATTTCAAAATAAAATATTAAAAATTAAAAAAATACATTTTTAAAAAAAGGTCCGTCAATTTAACAGTTTGGAATTTTCTGAATGTGAAAACAGAATTTAAAAATATGTATTAGATAATAAATTATTTGTAAAGAAAATTTCCCCATAGAATAACATTGGCTCGAGCTTCAGACGACGGTAAGTGAAAAGGGCCGTTAAGCAGAAAACATTAAACATATACCATGCCATAATGAACTTGAAAAACACACAATATAATCAAGGAATTGTAAAAATAATTAAATTGAGAAAGCCGGTCGTCAGACGGAGAGACGGACGGACGATCCGAAGTTAAATGATTTTTTAATTTGTAGGAAAGTACTACTACTACTACTACTATTACTATTAGTAATAATAATAATTCAATTAAAAGAAAATTTCTAGCATTTATTTCCTTATATCCCCTAATGCATCTAAATCCTTTTTAACGTCTTGTAAACCAAAAAATTAATATTCAATAAACAATGTTCTCTAAAGATAAAACAAGCTGCTGTGCATCTAAATAACGTATGTTAAGTTCAATATGTAGTTACTAGTATAAAGATACTTTAACATCAGCATAATTATAAATTTAAAAAATATTCTTTATAATTGCAATGTATTGGAATTTTGAGAGTGCCTATACACAAATTATAACATAATTGCTACAGCCTCCGATTAGTCCCTGACTCTGCCATCTCCATATTTATATAACAATCGTCCACAGTACACTGAGAAAAAAAAAATATGCCGCCTTGCTCTAGAATGAATAAGTGGCCATTTTCTAAATCCCTTAACTAGAAATATAGATTTCCGAGCTATGCGCATAAGGCACGCGAATAAACTGAATAGACGAAATCATCGAGAATTCCTAGTGTACACATTTCTAGATGGTGAAATAATATTCTGAATACTCTGAATATTCTGAATCATTTATATTGCGAGAAATTCTCGCTTGATTTTCTAGAATTTGGTAATATAGCAAGATTATAGTTGCAGAAACCCGCCTCTTGTATTCTCATTTATTTGCAGAGATTTTTAAATAACTTTGCCCTCGAGAATATAGGCAAACACTCTAAAATTCTATTAGGGACTTCTAGAACTCGCTTTCCATGGGGACTAGAATTTATAAGGATGACATGGAACTATTTTTTCTAGAGCCACAATTTAGATTCTAGATGTCAGTTACAGAATTTTTTCTCAGTGTATATTTCCAAGATCATTAAGGAGGAAAATTGTTATATAAATACAGTGGTGGAAGATTCTTATAGAAAAGGCAATGCCGTAGCAGCACTGTATAAGTAGTGCAATTTATACTATTTTTAAAAAAGGGGACATAGCTTAGTAATACATATCAATTTAAACACATAATAAAGTTATTTATGGAAAATATTTAGAACGCTAACGGACAGACGAAATAAAATTTTTAAACATTTGAAAAGTATTAAAAAATGAAATAAAATAATAAAATGAAACTAATATTACACGCATTGTAAGAGAATATATATATATATATATATATATATATATACATTAAAAACCTTTTTAAATATTGCATCCATGCATGTAACCAAGTATCACATAAAGAACTAGGAAAAAAAAAGTAAAATTATATGAATAAAGATGACTAAAAATTGAGCAGTATGATATTAAAACATACAACGTCATTACGTTTTCAAGGGCATAGAATGAACCTTGCATGTAAATAGGGTGATATTTTTGTAATGATGCGTGTGCTTTGCTAAACATTAACAACACTCTATGCCGTATAACACCCATAAGACATGAAAATAATTTAAAACTCAAAGAGAAAGCGGAAAAACCAAATGTAAATTTAATGCAACATGCAATTTGATGATCTTGATAAAATCGAATCAGATATTTAAGCCTTAAAAACATACAGTAGAACTTGGGTAATTCGAAGTTGAAGGGGCCAGAGAAAAATTCGAAATATCCAAAAATTCGAGTTACATATACTATTTTGTCAAAAAAATAAAAAAATAAAATAAATAAATAAAAAGAGATAAATTGAAAAATTAAAACTCTACAATAACACATTTAACGCATAAACTTTATATCTAAGAATACTGCTGCATACCCCCCCCCCCATTTAATCAATATTTTTTACGAGCTTAATTATTCAACACTTTTTATAAAATAGTGAGATATTTTTGATTTCTTCTTTAAGTACAATCTTTGTGTCATAGCATACGACTTGATAAGAAATAGAATCTTCTACATTAGACATGACTTTCAATTGCAAAAAAACATCGAAGTTCATGTATATTCACCATATTTTCTAATGCACTAGTTATGAGCTTCTTTTGTATTTCCTTATCCTTCTTTTGAAATACTGTTAAAATATATAATGGACTTTAGCTGAGAAAAATCTCGGGAAAAAAATTTTACTGTAATATTTTAAACGTAATCCTATGAAAAATTCGAATTATGCAAAATAGAATTCGAATTATCTATGATTTTTTAACATTTTTTTAATATAAAATTCAAGGGACCGAGTAAAAAATTCGAATTATCCAGAATTTCGAATTACACAAGTTCGAATTATTCAAGTTTCACTGTACTTTACTTCAAAACTTTAACAAAAATAGAAAAAAAAAAAAATTCTCAATTTTTCCTGTTATCCTCTAAAAGTCTTTATGTTCATAATGATTGCACAAATAATACCATTCTCTAAAAATTAAAGGGAAAAAAAAAAAAAAAAACTACATTTTTCAGTGGTTAATTGTGTTTGTATACCTAATGTAATACAATATTTGTGGCCATGGAGTATTTTAAAGATTTATTATAAAGGTTCAATAAAGAAAAAAAAATCTCAGTATAACAAAAGATACTTTATTCAAACTGTGACTGCATGGAAATATGCGGAAAAATTTATATGGTTACGAATGTATTTGGGGAACAACATTATTTTTGGCATGGAATTTTAAAGTTTAATTCGTAAATCAATCTAGTTACGAAACTAAACTTACTGAAGAGCGTGATAAGTAGGACGTTTTTTAAACTTACCGGCGGAAGAAGAAGTAATGATGAACCAAGACATGTGAATTAATATAAAAGGCATAAAAAAAAAATCATGTTCAAAGGAAAATGGGCAGTCTATCAACATCAAATTTAATTGGAGTATTAAATCCCTCGTGAATTATTAAAATCGATTTTAAATCATACTGAAATATATATATATATATATACCGCCTTCATCTAGAACGAATAAGTGGTCATTTTCCTGAATCCTTAAACTGGAGATAGATTTCCGAGCTATGTCTATATAAGGCACGCCTTTAAGCTGAATTAAAGAAATTATCGAGAATTTCCAGTCTATACATTTCTACATCGTGAAGAAATATTCTGAATTTTATGAATAATATGAAGCCTTTGTATTGCGAGAAATTGTCCCTTGATTTTCTACAATTGAGTCATAATCTAAGACTATAGTTGTTAACTCGGCTCTTGTATTCCCCTTTATTTGAAGAGATTTTTTAAATAAGTTTGATTTCGATAACTAAACATACGCTCTAAAGTTCTTATAGGGGTTTCTAGAACTCCTTTTCAAAGGGAGACTGTACAGTCCCTTAAGAAATTATAAGACCACTTTAATTTTGTAAATTATAAGAAAAGTAAAGATTCTAATCGTAATTTAAATACATAAAATAACACCTTGCTTTATATTTATTTATAATTAGTTTGCAATAACTTGGTATAATGCAATAAATGCTTAATTAAAATATATATTAGAATTAAGTGAAAAATAACTTGTTAAGAAAATATAAGACCATTTGTCAAAAAACAAAATTGTATAAAAAATTAATATGATATTGGTCCTCCTTTTTTCCTGATGACTTCAAACACTCTGTTTTTCATTGAAGTAACTTGGTGATTAAGTTCAGTTATAGAAATATTGTACCATTCTTCTATAATGGCTACTTCCAGTTTATTGGCAGAGGAAAATTGTTTATTATTAGCATAAACTTTGCGAGATAATATACCCCATGGGTTTTCTATGGGGTTCAAGTCTGGACTTCGACTTGGCCATGGAAAAACATTATTTATTTATTTTTCAAACCACTCCTGTGTGGATTTAGATGCATGACAAGCAACATTGTCCTGTTGAAACACCCAGTTAGCACCACCTAATAAAGGTCCAAACAGTATCATATGATCATATAGCATAGACTGATATTGTGTAGAGTTCATATGACCAGAAATCCGCTGCAAATCACACAACCCCTCATAACTGAAAGCTCCCCAAATCATTACTGATCCTCCACCTATCTGTCGACTGAAGCATTCTTTTGGTTCCTTCCTCAAGCAATGCCAATGGTGTTTGTAACCATCGGGACCATCAAGGTTAAATTTCTTTTCATCAGAAAATATAATTTGTTTCCACTCATCATTCCACAACATGACATTTTTAGACCATTTTAATCTTTCTTCTCGATGGCATTTCAATAACTTTGGTTTTTTCTTCAATTTCATAAATTTCGTATTAATATTTAATTTAAGACTCTTCCAGACTGTTACATGTGGAGTTTTCTTGCTGAAACGTTTCGAAATTTCATGAGTTGAAAGATCTTTTTTAGTTGGCAATCGAAAAATTTGTCTATTATCACGTGCTGTCAAAATATCTTTTGTACCAGATCGTTTTATTTTGTTTGAATAATGTTTCCTAATTATGGCATTACGAATGGCAGTTTTAGAACGGTTCATTAATCTCGCAATATCTCTATCAGATTTACCAGAACCTTTATAAAATAAATTTTTTCTCACTTCGCACTCCGATAATTGTTTACCTCGAGGCATCGTCAAATTAATCATAGATAACACATTCAAAATTTAAGCCATTGCTTCTTAGGTAATGCTTTTACGAAATACTGACGCATGCGCTTTATATTGAGTTTGACGTCATGTATAATATGCTAATTTTCTCATGTGGTCTTATTATTTCTTAACAGTCACAGTCTTTAATTTTTAGAAAAAAATGAATAAGTTTTAATGAAATTTAATTTAATTTTAAAAGTTGAAATTAGTATAGGATGCGTTTTCCTATCAATTTTAAATACGCAACTAAAAATTTGCATACTATGCTCTCTTCTTCAGAAATGCACCAATACGCTTGTGGTCTTATAATTTCTTAACGCAGTGTAATTTATTCTAAATGTAATTGATTCTAAATGTGAGTTACAGATTTTTTTCTCAGGGAAATCAAGGCAGCACCGAGAAATTTTCTGTAGGCTCTAAAAAAAAAAAAAAAAAAAAAAAAAAAAAAATGGAATAAAGAAAATGAAAAGACCAAACAGTTTTTCATTAAAAGACATTTTTATCATTTTTTTTTTTTTTTTTTTTTTTTTTTTTTTTTTTTTCAATTATACAGGCTGTTCGCACATTTTTTAGACGATTTTATTTCGCAGTAAGAAAAAATCGTTTGCATGGATAATTTTATTTTCACAAAAGTTATATTTTTGGAAGTTTTATTTATCTTCTGATATTTAGAATTATTGTTTAGATGAAAAAATGCGCTTTTAAAATGGCAGTGGATGGAAGGATAGGTTTCCGCTCTTTCCAAAGATAGTTTTTAGTGAAATCGTTATGAAAAGCATTTATCAGGAGAAAAATGGAAAAATGTTGCAACAACAGATGAATCTTAGGTCTATTTAAGTGGTTGCAATAAAAAAAGATCAATTTATTATCACAAAAGTGGAGAAAAAAAAATTTGCTACATGGCTCAAAGCATCAAAAGAGAGTTTTTCTAAAGGATTTATGATTGCCACTGGTTTTTTCATACAAGCGCAAGATAAAAGCAAAAAAATGTGACAAAAATGTCAAAATCAACTCTAACTACTCTCAAGAACGGATTTTAATTCCAATTTAAAAAAATGAAAATCCAGATCTTTATCCACAATGCTATCAATCCGTTGAACTGCATCAAGACAAAACAAGCAGCCACACATCGCAATCCGCAATTGCTTTTTTAGAAAAAAATGGAACAAAAAACGGTAATTAAAACCATACCCTTCACTGACATTCCTGCTAAATCTTCTGATGTATCACTGTTGGATTTTTGTGTTTTTCGACTCTTAAAATCAACATTATCCAAACACCGACCTACAACACTTTGTGGACTCTGGAAAGCCGTTCAAGAGGAGTAGAAAAATATACCTCTTCCGATATTATAAAAAGTATTATTATCATAGAAATTATGATGTAGAATGTTAGTTAAGAACAAGGGCTATCAAACTGAACAAATAAAACAAGAAATATGAGTGAAATTGCTTCAGTACACTCCATCAAAATCGTCTAAAAAATGTGCGAACAGCCTCTGTAATATCAAAATTTGTTATACATTTTTGAGCGAACAATAATTTTGTTTCTTTTTAAAATGCCAAATATGAAAAGCATTTCAAATGCATTTCACGTCTTTTCAAACTTCAATTAAAACGTTTACCGACCGAAATTAATTTATACGTTTAAAGACCAAAATACTTTATACAGAAAAAAAATCATATTTTATATAAATCATGATAAAAATAATATTCCTTGCAAAATAAATGAATAAAACTCTTTTTTTAAATATAAAATACTTATATAAAAAATATCTTGATTTATTCTTATATTTGTCAGAATGCAAACATAAGGTTTTTTTGATAAGTAAAAATTTAAAATTAATTTAAATAGGGAAAAATTTCAATAAATTATATATATAGAAAAGTACGATGTCGAATTGTCAACAAATAATTGACTAAAAAAAATTTAAAAGCGTAATTAAAAATAAATAAATAAATAAATAAAATCTGATAATTAAATTTGACAAAGCACTAGAAAGTTCAGATTACATATCGTATAGTAATATGGAATTTCAAAATGTTGTTAGACTTGCAATCGCTGCTCCATACTTTAAAAAACCAGGATTCATAGAAAATGCAACTTATGAGCAACTGGTTCACCTTCTCTCCGAGAAACTTTATCCGGACGGGCGAATTCTACTGGCACTAAAACTTTATCTAGAACAACACACAAATGTGTTCGATAGAGTTGATTTTGTTTGGGGTTATGAAGGAAAATTTGTCTCCGGAATATTTGAAAAAATAAATCGTTCAGAAGCTGACATCGCTGTTCAAAAGGAAATTATGAGTGAAATCGCTGTTGAAAACGTCGATTTTTGTTATCCCTACAGACTGTCGGCTTTTACGTTTGTAACTGGAAAACCAGAATATAAACCACAAATATTTGGCATCTTTCAAACATTTTCGCTGTCAGTTTGGTTGACATTTGTATTAGTATTAATAGAAATCCTTTAGTAAACCAGAGATAAGACAAGAGCTTAGTGCGCTTGCGCAGTGGACGAAAAAAAAATGGCGGACTGATTAAATTTCGTCCAAACTATGGCAACCTGGATTCCTAACCTTGGCGCATAAGCGCAGTATGGGCTATTTATTTGTATGTTTCATAAGTGGTTTTGTTTGAAGGTGTTCTAGTGCAGTGGTCGCCAAGTCTATGTTGGCGCTGCAGCCTTCCCTCAGGCGGTCGAAAGTAGCTTTAGACGAATCAGGATTCATTGCCAGCATTGTCGTATCTCTAGTTTACTGAAGGATTTCTCGTATTAATTGCGACATTTTTAATCCATCATGCTGTTTGGAAAGGGAAATGTAGTATTAGTAAAATATTATTCAACGTTTTTGCAATACTGATGAAACAGAGTGCTCTGATTACACCTTCGTCAATTTCAGAGAAACTCATGATGTATTCTTTGGTTTTCGGATCTATGATTCTTTGCCTATGTTATGATTCCGTCTTTCTTTCCTTCCTCTCATTCCCCCCTGCTGTGAAGATAAAGAAATTACCGGAATTGGTCTCCGCCGTCGAAAATGGAGATCTCCATTGTATGACTTAAGTCCGGTTTCCACTTGCGCTCATTGGGTGGTTTCTATTCAGAATCCTTTGATGTGGTCAGCCGAGCTCACCGGAGCTCAAAGCCCTCGAACGGGGATGGAATCTAACCCCCTGCTGAGATAATTGAGGGCCAGGGGTAGACATCTTTGTCAATTTTGCATGCTTTAATTTGAGGTAACTGCGCAATCTGATAAAAAAAGTTACAATTGGTGACAAGACATTTGGCTCTTTGTGTCGGAAGCGTGATTAATGACGTTTTGAGCGTTTATCTTGAGCCCAAGTGGATACTGGCCTTTACATGAGTAATGGTGTTCTTAATTATTTGTGGAATACAAAACAGAATAAGTTAAGAGTCATTGCAAGAGACATAATAAAGAATAATTTTAGTTATGGACAAGTGTTTAGTAATTTTGTTCGTGAGAGTAAAAAGCAAAATTTGGCTTTTTTTGTACAAACGCATGCTCTAGAATTTTTCCTGGAAAAAAAACTTTATATCAGAAGATCGTTTTTATGAAACTATGCTTGCAATGATGGTCCGAAGAGACTTTTGTTGCAAGGAGCTGATAGATACATTTGTACATAGAATGATGGTATCCGGTCTTTTTTTAAAATATAACAGAGATGCTTTTTTTTTTACCTCCATGTGGTATTCATCACAAAACTGGAAATCCGAAACCACTAATCGAAAATTAGTACTGACGGACGTTGCTCCAGCATTCATATTCCTCTTGTGCGGCTATTTTGTATCGTTTCTAGTTTTTATTGGAGAATTGGGTTTAGGTCGCAAGAAAATAAAGCGTAGGAAAATCAAAATGGCAAATAGGAGGAAATTGTGGAAAATAACTTCTGCAGTATAAATTTCCAATTTTTATTTATTATTTTTATTTTTTTAATTATCTTAAGAACATTTCGCATATTTCTTTCTATATTGTTCATTGCTTAAAAGTTATATATATATATATATTTAACATATTTTTCGTCTAATTAAAATTACTTTTTGAAAATCTATTTTTTATTTTTTAGAAACATTTCATGATATTAACTGCAAATATAATTTCTCTTACAGCAAAAATATTGTAAATAATAGATGTCCGATTTCCCCTTTAATAAGTTTTAACTGAATTATGTTTGATATACAAAATTTAAGAGTCATTCTATTACTCTTTATATTTCAAGTGAATTTAATGACATTGATTTTTCATGTCATGAAAGTTTCGAAATCACAAAAATATCCCTTCGTTACCTATGTAATGACACATTGGATGAATATTTTCTATTTTATTTAATTCAGTTTTAATGTGCTTTTTTATGTGCATATTCATAACATTTTGTCGTGTAAATTACTGTTAGAAAATCTTAAGATTCTCGAGTAATACGTCGACATCTACTGAAAATTACAACAGAACAGTGGCTTATAGTTCATTCTATTTAGTTCTTTACAAGTTTCATAAGATTTCTGCTTGCAAATAATTATACTGTTTCTTCCCCATGAGTTTTATGTATGTGCCTAGTGACATCATTACTTTGTATGCAGAAGAGCAAGAAAATCTTATGATTAACTCTATATAACGAGCGCAATAGTACAGCAAATAAATAATGTCTAGTTAATTCAATTTAGTGCTTCATGTGTATTTTATATGATCATATAACGATGACATTTCTTCGAATTCATTAAAGTCAAAAAATTATAAAATTGAATAATTCTCGAGTAATACCTTAATATCTACGGAAAATTACAACAGAACAAAATCTTATATTTCATTCCATTTAGTTCTTTTACAAGTTTCGTAAGATTTTTGCTTCAAAATAGTGATACCGTTTCTTCCTCATGAGATTTATGTAAGTGAATAATGATATCTTTACTTTGTATGCAAAAGAGCAAGAAGATCTCAAGATTAACTCTACATTACAAGCGCAATTACGACAGACAAATAATGTTTAGTTAATTCAGTTTAGTGCATCGTGTGTTTTTTACATGTCCATATAACGATGTCATTTCTTCGAATCGATTAAAGCAAAAAAAAAAAAAAAAGATTAAATGTTTAAGTAAAAATGTAACAAACAAATAATTTTTATCTTTTTCATTTAAGTTCTTGATGTGTTTTTTGCATAAACATGTTAATAACCAATATTCGTGTGCTCAAACTTTCAAATAAATGAAATGTAATAAAAAAATCGCAAAATTAATTCACCGTTATCTATGCAATGGCCGAACAGATGTATATTTTTTAGTTCATTTAATGTAGTACTGCATGAGATTTACGCATGTACATAGTGATACCGTTTCTTTGTGTCTGCAGGAGAGCAAAAAAATCTCAAGATTAACTCTATGTTGTGTCATTGCAATAATGCAATAAACATATAATTTCTTGTTAATTCCAATTAGCGCTTCATAAGTATTTTGCATGAACATAATAATATCATTTCTTCGAATCCACTGAAATCAGAATATCACTGTATTAATCTTATCTACGCAAAATGCTTAGCTCTTCATATATATATATATATATTCGTATTCATAGTGATATTATTTTTTCGTGTAGAAAAAAGTTAAAATATCACTATATTAACTTTGTTTCTTTTTGTTCTTAAAATTTAAAAGATTCCGTTAGAAGAGAATATTCTGTTACTTCTTGAGCATAAAATTTAAACGATGACAAGATTAACTGTTCATTATCCACGTAACGTTCGTACAGACTAATACTTTTAAGTTCATTCAATTTCTTTTAACTCTGTTATGCACTCAGTTGTCCAATAGATAAATATTTTATGGTTCATAAAATTTATTGCTTTAGGTGTTTTTTGCATGCGTATAATAATGTTGATTCTTCGTGTACATTAAGAATGAGTATAAGATCACAACATTTAATCTTCAATGCCTCTGCAATATTACGTGTGACGAATACTTTCTATTTCCCTCAATTGTGCTTTTTGTATGTGTTTAATTATTCCGTTACTTTTTGATCATAAAATTTAAACGATGACAAGATTAACTGTTCATGATCTACACAATGCTCGTACAGACCAATAACTTATAGTTCATTCAATTTTTTTAACTCCCTCTAATGCTCTCAGTGGTCCAACACATCAATACTTTCCAGTTCACTCAATTTATTGCTTTAGGAGTTTTTTGCATGTGTATTATAATAGTGATTCTTCATGTGCATTAAGAATTAATAGAATATCACAATATTTACTCTTCAATGCCTGTGCTACATTATATGTGACCAATACGATCTATTGCCCTCAATTGCGCTTTTTGTATGTATTTCATTATTCCATTACTTCTTAAGCACAAAATTTAAACGATCACAAAATTAACTGTTCATTATCTACGCAATGTTCGTGCAGACGAATACTTTTAAATTCATTTTTTTTTATTCTGTTATGCACTCGGTGGTCCAACAGATCAATACTTTGTAGTTCATTCAATTCATCTTTTTAGGTGTTTTTTACATGTGTATAATAGTAGTGTCTCTCCGTGTGCATTGAGAATGTGCAGAAGATAACATTTAATCTTCAACGCTTGTGCAACGTCATATCCCATACAGCAGAGAACGTTTCAGTTATGTTGCAAAAAGCTCACAATCTTTCATTAACGTAACGCATTATAGCGTGTTCTCTGAAATCTTTCTGAAAAGTTCAGCCGTTTCAATGTTCCATCTGTTAAGTGTTTGAAACCTTTCTGTAACGTTTCTGATTCTTTGTTACGATCGCGAACATTTCTGCGTTTATGAAACAAATCTGAAAGCAAACTGAACGTTTCGAAACATTCATGAAATATTTGCAATGTTTCTATGTTATATGATCGCTACGTTTTTCGAACATTTTGTGCTGTTAGGTTTGTGACCAATATTTTCTATTTCACTCAATTTTGCTCTTTGTATGTGTTTAATTATTCCGTTACTTATCGAGCCTAAAATTTAAACGATGACAAAATAAACTGTTCATTATCTACACAGTGTTCATTCAGACCAATAATTTATAGTTCATTCAAATTTTTTAACTCTTTGTTATGCACTCAGTATCCCAATAGTTCAATACTTTCTCTTTCATGCAATTTATTGCTATAGGTGTTTTTGGCATGTTTACAATAATAGAATTTCTCCGTATCAGTGTTACCAGATTGGGGACTTTTTTATCCAACTATCACCAATAATTTTGGGAAGTTATATTTGATATACATATTAAGTAGAACTCTGGGATTCCACTGTAGAAAGTTCCAATTAATTGTTCAGGTCCATACAGCTGAAAAAGAGTGTCGTTAAAATAAAAAGGACTAATTGTTCACTGTAAAATATATTTTATTTTGGAGAGGTTTCATAGGAAAATCAACAGTTCCTTAATATTGGAAATACATCTTGACCGTAAGTTACGAGAATGCAATAGGTAGAGGTGAGAGAGAGAGCTACGTGATCACATGTTGTCTTAGCAGTCAATTGCGAGCGAATTCTGAAGTTGTCTATATCGCAATCAAGATCAGACTGCTGAATTACGCCAAGATTTTCGAAATAGTGCCAAATTTTACAGCCAAGGATGATCCATTGTTTCTAGAATAAATTAATATAAATATTTTGAATTTAGCAAGTCCGTTATAACAGTTTATGCCAATTATTATGCCAAATTTTATCGCCAGAAAATCGTTGCGTAAGGGCACACAGACTACGATTTATTGCACATCCTGTCATTAAGAAAAATATAAATTACCCTTTAATGATATTACAACGGAAATTATTGCCTAATTTATTTATAACAAAGTGGACTTGCGCAATTTAAAAGAATGAAAATGCAATTATGTATACAGCGGTTTATAAATGAAAATAATGTTTTTTTATATTTTCTTTATTAAATGATTTAGGAGAGATTATAATTCTGAGAGACCTCATTTAAAAAGATGACTAGCAGAAATAAATTATTCATTTTAAAGAATATGTTTTTGTTCTCAGAAGATTTATTTAATAGCTTAACGGATAAAATATTAATAGAATTAAGATATCTATTTATAGACAAATGCGAATAAATATAAAAAGTAATTTAGAATTATATTAGATATTTTTATTAGCCATTTAATTTATTGAAAATATAGTAATTAATTATTGCATTTATTTAAAGCTGTAACTAAAACACATATATGTGAAGGAACGACTTCACAATACATTATAGACGATTTATCTTCGAAGTGATTAGGGAACCGTTACAATTAAAATTTAGTGGTGGAATTTGTATTAAAAAAGTTCATAATCTGGCAACACTGAGTCTGTCGAACACTGAGTCGAACAGATTAATGCACTATCTATTTCTTTCAGTTTATTGCTTTAGGTGTTTTTTACATTTGTATAATAATAGTGATTTTTCGTGTGCATTAAGAATGAATAGTAGATCACAACTTTTAATCTTTAATGCCTCTGTAATATTACGTGTGACCAATACTTTCTATTACACTCAATTTTGTTTTTAAGATGTGTTTAATTATTCCGTTAATTCTTAAGCATAAAATTTAAACGATGACAAGAATAACTGTTCATTATCTACGCAATGTTCGTACAGATCAACACTTTTTAGTTCATTCAATTTTTTTAACTCTCCGCTATGCCCTCAGTGTAGTGTTGCCAGATTGGGGACTTTTTTTATTCAACTATCACCAATAATTTTGGGAAGTGATATTTGGAATACATAATAGACGATTTATCTTCGAAGTGATTATGCAACTGTTACAATTAAAATTTTAGTGGTGGATATTGAATAAAAATGTCCCCAATCTGGCAAAACTGTCTCAAAAGTCCAACATATTAATGCACTATCTATTCATACAGTTTATTGCTTTAGGTGTTTTTTGCATTTGTATAATATTAGTGTTTCTCCGTGTGCATTAAGCATGAGTAGAAGATCACAACTTTTAATCTTCAAATCCTGTGTAACATTACGTGTGACCAACACTTTCTATTTCACTCAATTGTGGTGTTTGTATGTGTATAAATATTCCGTTTCTTCTTGAGCATAAAATTTAAGTGATGAAAAGATTAACTGTTCATTATCTAAGCAATGTTCATACACACCAATTCTTTTTAGTTCATTCAATTTTTTTAACTCACAGTGTTGACATATTGGGGTCTTTTTTATCCAACTATCACCAATAATTTTGGGAAGTTATATTTGATATACATTATAGACGATTTATCTTCGAAGTGATTAGGCAACTGTTACAATTAAAATTTAGTGGTGGATTTTTAATAAAAGAAGTCCCCAATCTGACAACACTGAGCCTGTTGTCCAACAGATTAATACGCTATCTATTTCTTTCAGTTTATTGCTTTAGTTTTTTTTTTTTTTTTTTTTTTTTTTTTGCATTTGTATAATAATAGTGATTTTTCGTGAGTATTAATAATGAATAGTAGATCACAACATTTAATCTTCAATGCCTCCGCAATATTACGTGTGACCAATACTTTTTATTTCACTCAATTGTGCTTTTTGTATGTGTTTAAATATTCCGTTACCTCTTGAGCATAAAATTTAAGTGATGACAAGATTAACTCGAAATGTTCGTACAGACCAATACTTTTTACTTCATTCAAATTGTTTAACTCGCAATGTTGCCAGATTGGGGACTTTTTTATCCAACTATCACCAATAATTTTGGGAAGTGATATTTGATATACGTAATGGATGATTTATCTTCGAAGTGATTAGGCAACTGTTACAATTAAAATTTAGTGGTGGATTTTGAATAAAAAATGTCCCCAATCTGACAACACTGAGTCTGTGGTCCAACAGATTAACACACTATCTATTTCTTTCAGTTTATTTCTTTAGGTGTTTTTTGCATTTGTATAAAAATTGTGATTCTTCGTGTGCAATAAGAATGAATAGTAGATCACAACATTTAATCTTGAATGCCTCGGCAATATTACGTATGACCAATACTTTCTATTTGACACAATTTCTGTTTCTGTATGTGTTTAATTATACCGTTACTTCTTGAGCATAAAATTTAAATGCTGACAATATTAACAGTTCATTATCTACGCTACAGACCAATAATTCTTAGTTCATTCAATTAATCTCTTTCGGTGTTTTGAAAGATGTATCTTTTGTTATATACGGTGTACTCAAACGAGACAATATTTTCTGTTTGAAATAGTTTAATACTACATCTTAGTATTGAATTAAATTAAATCAATATTTAAAAGGACACATTTATTTACAATAAATAAACACAAAACTGCAATTTAAAAAGCATTAATACCATGACAAAAAATTCAGTTATAAATCAACTTTCATCAGAGTCGACTTATGATGGCTTTCGCTCCTTATTTCACTCCTTAAGCGTATTGTTATTATTTTCTACGCAAACTTTATAGTATTAATGGTTGTATACCTTATAAAAAATGTATTTCGCCACAAATAGGTGAAATAGGAAAAAAAAAAAAAAAAAAAAAATTATATATACAGACACGACATTATTTCATTATTTAAAACATGAAACTCTGACATTGACAGATTTTAATTTAGTGCCAGAGGACTACTGCTAAACTTGTTAATATCGACAAATTCTTCTTTAGTTAATTCGTGACGATCTGAATTCCATGATAAAGTTTTCATTAAATCAAACCAATGTGTTTCAGCTGCAGATATTGTAACAAATAACTTTGGAAGTCCAAACTGTCTTATAGCCGCAAAACAACGTTTTTTCTCTTTTTCCCAATGAGGGGGAGATGTGCCTTGGGGGGGACTCATGTCAAAGGTGTGCCTTGGGGGGGACTCATGTCAAAGTTGTACCTTGGGGGGGACTCATGTCAAAGTTGGGCCTTGGGGGGGACTCATGTCAAAGTTGGGCCTGGGGGGGGACTCATGTCAAAGTTGGGCCTTGGGGGCCTCATGTCAAAGTTGTACCTTGGGGGGGACTCATGTCAAAGTTGTGCCTGGGGGGATTCATGTCAAAGTTGTGCCTTGGGGGGACTTCATTCAATAAATCCCCATTCAATAAACCGACTGAAATAGGCCCTTAGCACTATTAAGAGTGTATTATAAAAATTCGACAACGCTGTACCGACTGAAATAGGGGTACCTTGGGGGGACTCATGTCAAAGTTGTGCCTTGGGGGGACTTCATTCAATAAATCCCCATTCAATAAACCGACTGAAATAGGCCCTTAGCACTATTAAGAGTGACGTATGAAAATTCGACAACGCTGTACCGACTGAAATAGGGGTACCTTGGGGAGGACTCATGTCAAAGTTGGGCATGGGGGGGACTCATGTCAAAGTTGTGCCTTGGGGGGACTTCATTCAATAAATCCCCATTCAATAAACCGACTGAAATAGGCCCTTAGCACTATTAAGAGTGTATTATAAAAATTCGACAACGCTGTACCGACTGAAATTGGGGTACCTTGGGGTGGACTCATGTCAAAGTTGGGCCTGGGGGGGGACTCATGTCAAAGTTGTGCCTTGGGGGGACTTCATTCAATAAATCCCCATTCAATAAACCGACTGAAATAGGCCCTTAGCACTATTAAGTGTGACGTATAAAAATTCGACAACGCTGTACCGACTGAAATAGGGGTACCTTGGGGGGGACTCATGTGAAAGTTGCTCCTTGGGGGGACTTCATTCAATGAATTCTCATTCAATAAACCGACTGAAATAGGCCCTTAGCACTATTAAGAGTGTATTATAAAATTTCAACAACGCTGTACCGACTGAAATTGGGGTACCTTGAGGGGGACTCATGTCAAAGTTGGGCCTGGGGGGGACTCATGTCAAAGTTGGGCCTTGGGGAGACTTCATTCAATAAATCCCCATTCAATAAACCGACTGAAATAGGCCTCTAGCACTAATTAAGAGTGTATTATAAAAATTCGACAACTGTACCGACTGAAATAGGCCTCTAGCGCTAAAAAAAAAGATAAATAATTAGAAATTTATTTTTTATATATTGATCATGTTCCTGATTTTGAAAATGTTAAGGTCCTGCCTTTGGCACAAATATCTATGATTCGCGCATAATCCTAGAGGGCGTCTTTAGAAAGTAACAACCCTCTTCCTCGATAAAAGTAAAATCGGTATCTGTCATACATTGATACATTCTTTTTACTTTCTCTCACCCATGTATATATAATACAGAAAGTATTGTTTTTCGGTCAAACTTTCGAAATTTCGTTTTTCTTATATTTACACGTTTTGACGTCCCCTAAATCCGAAAAACTATACTTCTAGCCGTTGGTCTGTAATTGTGTTTGTGTTTGTGTCTATGTGTATGTTATCAGTATATCTCAGAAACCAATAGAAGCAGAAATTCAAACTCGTCAATTTCTAAATCAATATCATATAGAAATGCTACACTAAACTTTCCATTGAGATAAAGAAAATGGTTCATGTACAGCGACATCTAAGAGAATGCAAATACATTATGTCTAAGGAGAGAATTGAAAGTAAATAGAGTTTTACATCTGCAGACTATACTAAACAAAATGAAATGAATGTAGAATTTTTATAAGCACAAAAGCGGGTTTCATGTAGAATGAAAATCATTTACAGTTTGTTTACAGGTCTTCACGAAAGAACTGAAATATAATTGGAAAATATTTGGAAATTCGATGAAGCCCATTTCAGGTATGTTATTAATATTGGATTCTATTTAAGTGCACAATGTAGGGTGTGAATAATTTTTAGAAGATGTATAGCGCTGCCAATAACTTAGGAAATTCATTATTTTTATTGAATATAATTAGTGGAAGCGTTTAACTATAATAAAGGGTGTCTCAAAATTAACGCAAGGTTTGAATTTTCCTCCATTCGTACAGTAAAGTGTTGACAACTCTATTAAGAAAACCATTTGACAACTGATAGTTTAGCGTTAGAAAAAATGAAGAGTTACACGATAAATCGACATGTTTTCATCGTTGAACAATATTTCAAAAGTAACGAAAGTCTGGCGGCCACAGTTTGAAAATTGTGTACAAAATATGTTCGGAATAATGATTTAACTTCCTCAGCTGTGAAGAGAGTAATCGAAAAATTCAGGTAGACTGGATCCATTGGTGATTTTAAACACACTGGTCGTCCAAAAACAAGCCGATCGAATGTCAATATCGAAGCAGTGCACTGTTAAAAATGGTTTCTTAAAAATGAGCTAAATTGTCTCAAAATAGCTCCGAAACAATATATACTTAAATTTGAAAACTCATGTACTCATTTTTGCTTATATTGACATGTGAAATATAGGGATATTTGGATTCTTTTAGGTCAACAACCCATTTTTGAGCATGTCAATATACTCAAAAATGAGTGCATGGTTTCTCAAGTTTAAGTATATATTGTTTCGGAGGTATTTTGAGACAATTTAGCTCATTTTTAAGAAACCACTTTTAACAGTGTGTGTGAGAGTGTTGGTGAAAATCCAGGAACAAGAACTGCAAATTTCAATAAGCTCTCTACAGTGTATACAGGTTGATTCAAAATTAGTCTGACCAATTTTAAAAGCCTTTAGCTATCTATGGTAAATTTTAATCACTTTACCACCAGTTTTATTTTAAAGTTGAGACGTTTAAATTACTATTCTAACTATTTTTATTAGTGGGAGTAAATTATGGCTCCTAAATTAGGTCCTCAAACCCGAAATGAAATTTTAAAGCTTTTGAAGGATAGTTGCTAAACATTGTGTTATAAATAACACATTTAAAAATCAGAAAAGACATTTTTCTAATGGATTACTATCTGAACTTCGAAAATAAATAAAATTTGGCTGGCAATCAAAAGTTCCAGGAAAAAAATGTGGACGAAAGGAAGTCTTTGGTGAAAAAGGAAAAAAGAAGCTGAAAAGATTTGTCGCTGTAGAAAATCCTCTGCCTCAAACAACTTTAGCAAAGAAACTACAGGTATCGCAATCGACAATCTGTCGTCAGATAAGGAAAATTGGCTATAAAAATGTGAATAAAGCAGTCTGTCATCAAATGTCTGCAAAAAACATAGAAAAACGAAGAAAACGTTCTTGGCCTATCTGTATTTAATGTTACGCAAAGGTAGATACAAAACATGGATAACTTAGGATGAAACAATGTTTCATATGTCATTCAATACTAGAAAAAAGAAAATACAATATATATCACGCGAAAAGCGTTGCAAAGACGCAGTTGTTTTGCAAAAGGCAAGTTGGCCGTCAGGTGTTGTGGTATGGATGGGAATGTCCTCTAGGCTTAACAAAACCATTTTTTCTAGAACTAAAGACTAAAATCAATGTTAAATACTATCAGAATGCAGTTTTTAAGCAAATGTTCAAAGAAAGTAAACGGCTTTATCCTCAAGGAAACTTTGTTTTTCACCAAGATTCTGCAAAAAGTCACACTGCAAAATCAGCTATAAAATGGCTGAAAGATTAAAAAATAAATTTTCTTCCTCCCGAGAAATGGCTACCATCATCCCTTGACTGTGCTGCTTATGATTATGTTTCATGGGTATAGTTAGGAAAACAATTAAGTAGCCGTAAAGTAAGAACACTTCAAGGACTTCAAAAAGCAATCAAAGTGGAAGAGGGAAAAATACCACCAAAAATTGTCGAAAAAGCTCTTTTGACTTGGCCTAAACGTTTGTGTAAAGTGTACTATGCTAAAGGAAACCATACTGAAAATTTCATGTAAATAACTTAATTCAATAAAAATTTCTGATGTCCTGAAATTGGTCACACTAATTTTGAATCAACCTGTACTCACTGAAGATCCGTGTCTCGATGCTTATAAATTTCAATTAGCACAAGAACTGAAGCGTAATGACACCCTGCACATCGAAGAGACTTCGTTGAATGGATTATTGAACATCAACAAGTGGATGCCGAGTTTTTGAACAAAATCATTTTCAGCGATGAATTACATTTTCACCTCGATGGCTTTGTTAATTTCAAAATTGCCACATTTGGGTTTCAGAGAACCAGGATGTGGTTGTCGAAAAACAAATGTATTCTCGAAATGTCAATGTTTGGTGAAGATTTGGGGCTGGAAGCTTCATTGTACCATGTTTTTTAGAAAATGAAGCTGATCAAGCAGTGAATGTTACTGGTGGTCGATATCGTGACATGAGAACACAGTTCTTTCTGCCTAAATTGGATGAGATTGATGTAGACAATATGTAGTTTCAACAAGACAGTGCCTCATCCCATACAGTCCATGAAACAATTCAGTTACTGCATGAGACATTTCCTGGCCGTGTACTCTCCTGTTTCGGTGATCCCAATTGGCCTCTTGATCGTGTGATTTCACACCTTTGTTTTTCTTTTTATGGGGTTATTTGAAGTCAGAAGTTTCAAAAATCTTAATAAAATCAAATTATAAATATTTACAATTAAGATGAGAGCATAAAAACCTCATAAGTCACATAATAGAAATGAAAAATATTGTTTTACTATAGGAAAGAACAGTGCAACTTAATTAAATAAAAATTTTAAACTAATGTCAAATATCTCTAGGAAAATATTTATCCACACGCGAATTCCAGATCAAAAAAGAAAAAAAAAATCATTAACTTTTTTAGCGTAACAATATTTTTTTCGGTAATTTCATAGTATAACATTGTGAGCCGTTGCTATAGGAACACAGACGATTGAAATGGAAGGAATTTTAAATATAAAAGATTACAGGTATAAAATGAAAAGGTGCATAAAAAAAAGTATTTTTTAAATATCTCTTTGACATCGTAAGAAAATAATTTTTGTATTCTGCAAATCTGGCTAATCATATCTTTCGAATGATACCACTTTCAATCCTCTACTCCCATAATTAATATGTTAAAAGTGTACCAACAATTTCTAGATTGCCTATTAATATACAGATTTTATTTTATTTCCGGAAAATAAATAAATAAATAAATAAATAAATAAGCGTACATTTCATTTCCTTATTTTTGCACCAAGTATTTCGTTCTTTTTAAGTTTTTGATGTTAAAATGGGGTTTTTACTTAATATCTTTTTATCCAATTATCCGTCTGGACTAAAAAATACGGTGTTAGATAGATTTGTTCCTGATTCAAAAGTGTACCACTTTTCGTAGTTGTCACTTGAACGGTTTAGATTTGTATAGCTAACTAAAAAATCCGGGCAAACAAAAAATCATATATATATATATTAAAAAAATCATTTTTATACATCATTTTAATGTGATTTGAAAAGTAAATTACTACTTTCATTTATAGTTACATTTTACACATGAAAACAATAACCATCATATGACATTATATACGATGCATTTTTTCTAGCCATTTTTATTCATCGTTTAAGACTCGCTTTGCGCCTAAATTATTTATAATTTAATTTATCATTCAATTTAAAATGTATTCATTTTCCTCCACTCTCGTTAATTATTTCTGTTCTATTTTTTTTGAAAGGTAATATAATTCTTTGATTGAGGACAATAAATAATTGATTCATTTATTGCTACAAATTTCTCTTTCCCATTATTTATTTTTAATTTAAATGAAAGTAAATTAATTTTAAATCTGTTTAATTAAACCATTACAAAAACTCCGAATGAATTCTGTGTGTTTGCAGATAATATTCCGCCTGCTTCAAGACAATTAGACGTGATTTATTCTAAAAGACACGTACAAATTATTTTCTTTCCTTTCAGTTAATTATATCAATTAAAATTTATATTTGATACTCGTTTTTTTTTTTTTTTTTTTTTTTTTTTTTTTTTTTTTTTTAATATAAATATATATATGTATATATTATTTTTAAGTTAAAGGAAATCCAGTAAACATAAAGTATTTCCTATCCAAAAATGCAACTATCAACAAATATGATAAGTAAATTAAAAAATACTTAAACATTTTTAAGGGTTTGACTTAGGTGAAACTTTGGATCCTTTATATCCCTTTCGCAAAATTCAAATTATCAAATGGCCTTTTATCAAAATTCAAATAAATGAAAAAATGTTCATTTACATAATTTAATTTTAAGAAAATTATTCTGTTATATACAGTATTATTTTCAACTATTCAGACTGCGTTCGCGTCTCGTAGTATTCCATTTCCATTATTATTCGTTTTTTACCAGTTTTATTACTAAACATTGGATTACATGCTATTTAAAAGAAATGTTTTCATCTTTCCACCATGATATTTACATGTGTTGAAGTCCAAATATCTCCAAGAACTTAAAAAATAACATCATAATCCTTTAATTTAAATTTCCTAACAGGATATCGATTTATTGGTTTTTATTAGTTATTTCTTATGATGTATTTGAAATCTACATATTTCATTTATTATAATTATTTTTCCATGATGTATTAAAATTCTGTAATTCAATGAAAAGAGCTAATTCTAAAAATAGAGATTCTTTCGTTTTATTTATTAAGAATCAGTGAAAGAATATTTCAAATATGCAAGTCATTAATAAAATTTATTTTCTTTATCTGGATACATTTTTGAGATTGCGATGTAAGTTTTCGCGTAGAATTATCATTTTCATTATTTTATTCATTTGGAATGCACGCATAAAATCCATACGTAAAACTTTGCATTCTTCTTTTCCAGTACTTTGTTTTAGCTATAGCCTCATCTTCAGCATCATAATCGGGAAACATTAATTTTTATTATCAAGAAGATGACATGGTTCATTGTTTAACTTGATATTAAACATTATATTGAGAGACTATTCAAATGGAAAATTTTGCACACTAATATTACTTTTTTAGAGATAAATAAATTTATATCTGTATATATTATGTATTTATAAATATATATATGTGTGTGTGTGTCGTATTAAACTGAAAAAGTACATTCAAATAATTAAAATGCAGTCGCTGAGACACGTGGTTGTTTAATACATTCAAGATCTTACATCCTTCGCGCAAAGATGAAGATCTTGAAAACCAACTTCAGAACTAAATTGAAAATTATCTTTTTCATTCCAGGCGGGTGCGGTCACATGATCGTAACCTTCCCGATTGGCTTTAGAAGGAAGCCATACGATACATGCGAGTAGGGGACAGTGGATTCCAGATTAAAATTACGTTTGAATTGCACAATTTAATAACTAACGATTTTGTTTCTTTCGGAAATAAAATAAGTTTCAGATTTGAGAAAAAGTCAGCGAATTTGAAATTACTGAAATATTTAGAAACTGCGTTTATAAAAAATTAATTACAGGCCGCTATCAGTTGATAAGTTTGAGGCAGAATTATTTAAGTTTGAGAAATGAAGCTTTAATTTGAAGGGGGCTTTTAATTATATTTCATATATATATATATATATATATATATATATGTATATATGTATACTTTTTTTCTTTATTTTTATTTTTATTTTTCTATTTTATTTTTTGACAGAGAGAAAAATATTTGTTTCTCGCAAAAATAAGCCCCAAAAAATTAAAACCCTCATTGACACCTGACTTTTCAGTTAAAAAGTTTTGAAAGAGAATTTTATGGAAATACATACTGATAAAAGATGATATTTTAAGAAGTTTTAGTAAACTTTATAAAGTTAACCGTTGAATTATACAGCCAAATCCTTTCTTTAAGAAGAAAGTCTAATCATAGCCTCCTAAACGAAATGCCTATCACGTAGCTCGGAAACTTGGCAACAGTTGAAGCAGTAGACTGCGCCCCCTGGTACAGATTGCTCAACATTTTATTTAACTGTCACCAATAATTTTAAGAAGTGATACATGATATATATAATAGACATTTCTTCGATTTTATTCGCCTTTTATGTATAGCATATTTCACTTTTAAAAATTTTTAGTGGCTGTTGAATAAAAAAGCCATGCAATCTGTACCAGGTGGTGCCGTCTACCGCTTCAACTGTTGCAAAGTTTTCGAGCCACGCGACAGGCATCTAGTTTAAGAGGCTATGGTCTAATATCCATATTTGTGAGAAATTGTTGTAAAATTTAGTGTATTAATTGTTTATTAAATGGTCACATCCTTTCTTCGAGAAAAAGTTTATAACTTTAATTCGAATAACTTATTTTTACGGACAATGGATAAAGCACATATTACTTGTCACTGATAGTACTGTAGCGTTCAAAATTCTTATATCATATATACACCCCGCGACAAAAAGATAGGAACAAAGGGTTTTTTCTTTGATTTTTCATAAAATAACAAAATCTAAATTGTGCTTATCATTTATTATTATTATAACATAACACTATTCCCGGACTAATTTTTTTTTAAGACTCATTTAGAAAAGTTTCAAGACTAAAATTTTTCTAAATTAAGACTACTCTCCGCGACAAAAAGATAGGAACAAAGGTTTTTTTTAAATTTTTCATAAAATACCATTATCTAAATTGTGCTGATCATTTAACAAAATATTATCATATCAAAAACATATTAAATATTTGAATCATTTTCAAAATATTCATATTCAAAATAATCATATTCAAAAATTAAAAAAAAAAAAAAAAAAAAAAAAACCTTTGTTCCTATCTTTTTGTCGCGCTATATAGTCTTAAATAAGAAAAATTTTAGTCTTAAAATTTTTCTAAATTAGTCTTTAGTCCAGGAATAGTGTTTATTTATAATAATAAACACAATTTAGATAACGTTATTTTATGAAAAATCAAAGAAAAAACCCTTTGTTCCTATCTTTTTGTCGCGGGGTGTATTTACTATTCTTAATCATTTTAACATTTTATGTTTAGATTCAAAGACTCAAAGACGGAAGGAAAAAAAAATCAGAAACACAATAGTTATAATAAACAATTACAACATATCTATCTTTCATACAAACGGAAACATTAAGTAAATGAAACACCATCAGATACCTCTCAAATAAAAATTTTCTTCCAACAGTTTCGTGGAAAACTTTATGTGCTTTCAAAAAGATATTTTTATTTACGAAATGATGAGTGATAATCATTATTTATCATTATTTTTAATAGATACGTGTATATTTTCATGCAAACGTTTTGGTATTGTTTATCCTAAGTTCATTTACAACTGTCTTAATTAATCAATTTAGGTTATACAAATTTTCTCCAATTTATTAATTACTTTTTTCTTACAAAAATACAATTTTATTTTGATTACTGGAACAAAATAATTGTTTCATTTGTTGTAATGCAATTTTTTTTTTTTTTTTTTTTTTTTAATCCCGATGAAAATAAATTTTCCTTTAAACTATTTCATCACAGAAGTTCTGGAAAACCTTTGTGTTTTTGTAAGTAATGTGTTGTCTTTTCTCATGTGTAATGCGATATTAATTATATGAAATATGTTAACAAACTGTTATCGCATTTTTTCTGTTGCAGGTTTTATATTTTTTCGTATTCTTTTTACTGGTATTTTAGACTTTATAATTCTTTTAGATATCCCTTAAAGTAAAGTTTCCTTTGGAAATAATCAAGTGACATAGAAAACTAGTATGCTGTAGCCACCACATGACTTTCTTCTATATTTTCCTATACAAATTCACTCAGTAAAAATATTTTATTAAAATTATTATTTAAAAGAATTATCTTCCATGATAATGCAGACGATTTCCATATTACAGAAGTAGTATAATACTAAATATCCAAAAAAAAAAGTCAATTTTATTGTCAATATTACATTAAAAAAAATGAAAAAAAAAATCGATAACTTTATTTTAAACTATCGCAGATCGCTGGTTCAACCATTCGTTGTAAAGGTATTGGCGAGCTCTTTTGAAAGATACCTATCATGAAAATTTACTCCCCTCAAGGGGGACATATTTTTCCCAGTTGACTATCTCTACTATAAATAATTCTTGTAAATTTCATAATGATTACTATAAAATAATTCTCTTAATGCACATTTATACAAAATTTTGTCCTATATCACCATGTTAAAAATTTCGAAAAAAAACGGGATGGCAACGAATCCCGTAAGACAATTTTCACTAAAAGTTGAGGCACTAATTTATGTGAAGCTGCAACTACATACCATTTTGTATGAACTTCTGTGCAGTAGTTCCTGAGATACAGTTGCCACAAAATTTTGTCACACACTGACAGACAGACAGACAGACATTTTCTAAAAATGGTCAAATCGTGTTCTACAGCTCTCAAAACGTGTAAATCCATCAAAAACCCGAGGTCGAAAATTTTTACGAATCCAATACTTTCTTCTATTGAATATAAAAGAAAGTAATAATAAAATGGGGATTACGTATATAAGAAACATATTGTAATCTAATTAAAAGGTAATGTAATTGAAAAGTGTTTGCTAAGTAATTTTCTGTAGTTGTAACTAACACGCAAAAATGTCGTTATTAAAAATATCATATTATTGTTAAATAGAAACCAAATGAATTTAAAATCTTTCACATTCCCAAAATGAAATATCTCAATGATACACAAAATGTAAAAATCAAAATATATCAAATACTTCTAAAACAAAAACTTTCTTAACCCTTTGGGTACATTTGGCGAGTGAGACTCGTCATGTGCTTACTTGGGCGAAGTTACGGTGGATGAGTCTGACTCGTCGTCTGAATTTAAGAAGTATACTTCTTAAATTCAGATGAACATTAACGCCTATAGGCGTTAATGTTTGCAGCACTCCCGTCAGTGGGCGTTGATCGCAAGCACTTTTCTGGCGTTTTTTATGATATCTTACAACCATACTTATATCATCAATATAACCATACATACATCATCAATATATTCCAAATAAAATGTATTACTTTTACATATTAACACTTTCGCGACCGCTGACGTAGATTCAAATCATTTGAAAATCTGTAACTCCACCAGTGGGCGTTTCTTTTGCAATTTGTATGTTTTTTTTTTTTTTTTTTTTTTTTTTTTTTAATATATAATTAATATTTACAATTTTACAATGAAATATACTATGGATACAAAGACTTTGATTAGAAAGAATAAAATTATAATGTATATCCATTTGTAATATAAATGTGAATACAGAAAATTTTGTAACATGGGAGAATAACGCCCACAGGCGGACCTTACTGTCAAAAATTCAAAATGATTCCATATAGCTACAAATTAAATCCGTCCCTTGGGCATAAAATCTTCAAATTATTCAGTACTGAAAGGGTTAAAAGAATTCCGTTCCAAAATTAAATAAATATGTGTTTGTGAAAAGACATTTATCTATGAAATTACAATTGGTAATTATTATTTATAATTATTTAAAATAGATGTGCGTGTATTTTTTTTAACTCTACATTTTTACTATTTTTTATTCTGAGATTATTAAAAACTATCTTAATTAATCAGTTTAGTCTACACTACGCATTAAGTACTTTTTTACAAATGAATCATAAATGTAGAAGTTTCTTTTGATCGGTGGCATAAAACAAATGGTCCATTTTTTGTAATACATATCTTTTATTCTTTTACACGCATTATCATTTTACTCTATTGAAGAAAATTAATTTTCTTTTGAACTATTTCATCACAAAACCCTTATTTAGTTTTGTATATTTGTAAATATTATCTTCATTTTTCCCATGAGTATTGCGCTATTAATTATACCAAATAGGTTGACAAACTGTTATCTTAGTTTATTATTTCAAAAGTTTTTTAAATATTTTTAATTGCTAGTTTAGATATTATAATTGTTTCAGATATCATTTGAAGTTAATTAAAAATAACGAAATAATATGGAAAAATAAAATAAAAGGTAGTTACGTATCTAACAAACACTTTGTAATGTAATTGAAAAATAATGTAATTATAAAGGCTTTGTAAAGTAATTTGTAGTGTAATTATAAGTAAAACTTGCCTTAATAGTAGTATTTTAAGTAAAAAAAAAAAAAAATCTATTGAACAGAAAGTATTTCACATTCACCCCCCCACACACAAGAAAAAAGGCAAATACTTTTGAAACAAAAATTTTCTCTTTTAAAACAATTTCGTTAAAAACTTCGCTAAATGCATGTTTTCGAAAAGATATTTTATCTATAAAATGATATAAATGATAAATATTATTTATAGTTATTTCCAATAGATACTCGTGTATTTTTTACTTCATCTTTCGTACATTTCATCCTGAGTTTGTTAACAACAGTCTTAATTAATTTAATCTACATTAATTTTTTTGTCCCAAAATCGTTAATTACCCTTTTCCAAATAACTTACAATGATACAAGTTTCTTTTGATTGCTTGTAGAAAACACTTGTTTTTCCTTTTTCCTTTTTCTTTTCTTTTCTTTTTTTTATTTTTTTTGTTAGTTATAATACATTTTTTTTTTCTATTTACATGCATTATATTATTATTCTGATGACAATAAATTATAGTTCTTTGAATGATTGTATCACAAAAGTCCGGAATCACTTTGTGTATTTGTAAATTATCTCTTTTTCCGTGTGTGATGGGCTATTACACCAAGCATGTTAACAAGCTGTTATTTCTAATTAAACTGTTAAAGATTATTAATTTACTTTTTCGTTGGTAATTTAGACTTTATAATTATTTCCGATTTTTTTTAAAAGCTACTAAAAAATAATCAAGTTGTAAGGAAAACAATAAAAGGGGACAATACGTATCTAAGGAACATTTTGTAATGTAATAAAAGGTAATGTAACTGTAAAGGATTTAAAAATAACTTTTGTGGAGTAATTAAAGCGCAAAATTTTCTCTAAAAATATTTTAAGTTAAAATAAATTAAATGAATACAAAGACTTTCATATCCGAAAAAAGAAATCAAGTGATACAAACCACATCTCTAAAAATCTAAACCACATCTAAAACAAAAACTTTATTTAAAAAAAGTTTCATTTAAAATTTCACATAATATATGTTTCTGAAAAGACGTTTGTATCTATGAAATGAAAGGTGATAATCATTATTTATAATTATTTATAATGGATACGCACGTATTTTTTCTATCTATAATGTTTTGGTAAATCTTATTCTGTGAATATTACCAACTATCTTAATTAATCAATTTAATCTACATTAATTTCTTTCCAAAATCGTTAATAACCCTTTCCGAAATAACTCACAAAGATACAAATTTCTTTTGATTGCTTGCAGAAAACAATTGTTTCATTTATTGCAATACATTTCATTTTTTATTCTTTTTACATGCATTATGTTTTTATTCCAATAAAGATAAATTATATATTTTTTTGAATTATTTCATCAGAAACGTCCTGAATTAGGTATTTATAAATAATATTTATTATTTTCCTATGTGCAATTACCTATTAATTACACTAAATTTGCTAACAAACAGTTATCTTAAATTTATATGTTACAGATTATTATTACTTTCCGAACACTATAGTGAGGAAAGTATTGTAATCATGTCAAAAATCCGAATATCAGATTTTGATGTTTCTATACGTTTCGAGGTCCCCTGAGTCCGTTTCCACTATTTTTGAGATGATGTATGTATGTGTGTGTGTATGTGTGTATGTGTGTATGTATGAGTGTATGTCTGTGAGTGAACACGCTAGCGTCTAAACGCTTCGTTCAAATAAGCTGAAAGTTGGTACGTATATTGTAAGTCACCATAGTACGAATCCTATAGATTTTGGTGAATCTAGCACTTATAGTTTTTTTACAGGGCCACAAAGAAAAATTCTTTATCATTATGGCCTATGGGACCAAAATCTTAAAAGTGCGATAGCATCTAAACGCCTTATTCAATTGAGCAAAAACTTTATACCCATATTATAGGTCACAGATACTCAATCTGTATAGATTTTGGAGAATCTAGCACTTATAGTTTTTTTACAGGGACACAAAGAAAAATTCTTTATCATTAAGGCCTATGGGGCCAAATTTTTAAAAGTGTGATAGCGTCTAAACGCCTTATTAATCTGAGCAAAAAAATTGTACACATGTTGTAGGTCGCATTTGCACCAACTGTATAGATTTTGGTGAATCTAGAACTTACAGTTTTTTTACAGGGACACAAAGAAAAATTCTTTATCATTATGGCCTATGAGACCAAATTTTTAAAAGTGCGATAGCATCTAAACGCCTTATTCAATTGAGCTGAAAATTTGTATGAATATTAGAAATCACTGTTGCACTAACTATAAGCATTTTGGTGAATCTAGCATTTATAGATTTTTACAGGGACACAACGAAAAATTCTTTATCATTATGATCTAAGGGCTCAAAGTTCAGTAGCGTTAAATAAAACCTCGTGTGATATATGGAGAAAAAAACACTCTATTATGGTTTTCTCTCTTATGTTTGTTTAGCAATTCCTCTTTCTTTATTTTATCTACAAAACTGTTAGTTACTCAATGTTCGGAAAGTCGAGTGGAGTCACTCCAGATTTTTTTTTTTTTTTATTGGTAATTCAGACTTTAAAATTATTTTTGATAATTTCTAAAGGTATTAAAATATAATCAAGTTGTAATGGGAACAGTAAAAAGTTATAATACGTATCCAAGAAACATTTTGTAATGCAATAAAAAGTAATAATATATGTTTCTGAAAAGACACTTATATCTATGAAATGAAAAGTGATAATCATTATTTATAATTATTTATAACGAATACGAGTATATTTTTTATTACTACATGTTTTTTATCCATTATTCAGTGAATATTAACAACTATCTTAATTAATCAATTTAGTATACATTAATTTCTTTCCAAAATCGTTAATTACCCCTTTCCAAAATAACTCACAAAGATACAAATTTCTTTTGACTGATTGCAGAAAACAATTGTTTTATTTATTTCAATACATTTCTTTTTTTATTTTCTTTACAAGCATTATATTTTTATTCCAATAAAGATAAATAATTTTCTTTTGAATTATTTCATCATAAACGCCCGTAATTACATTATGTATTTATAAATAATATTTTCTATTTTCCATGTGTAATCAGCTACTAATTACACTAAATTTGCTAACAAACTGTTATCTTAAATTAATCTGTTACACATTATTAATTTTTTCAATTCCTACTATCCTACTATTAGTTTACACTCTCCCTATATATAACTTGTACAAAACTTGTAATCGATTTTTAACTAACTTCCCGACTAGCCAGAAATTTGAAACTTTAACGATTGCTCAGAACACGGTGATAACACAATACATCTAAGTCCGATTTTTGAATTTTTTATTAGTTTTCATATAATTAATTAAAATATGAAAATAATAACGTCCTAATATCGTTAAAATAGCCATTAAAATATTAGCTATAAGTTAATTGCTACAAAAAAAAAAAAAAAAAAAAAAAAAGAGTTCATTTCCTTTCGATATAAAAATAAATACATTTAATTAAACGTGAACATTAAAAAATTATAAAAAGTTAAATGATGCATCTGACAAAAATGGACGTCATTATCATTTTAAAAATTTTATGCACATTGATATTATAAGCTCTATGATTCATCAGAAAATTTAAAACATGTTATATAAAAAGTTTTTTTTTTTTTTTTTTAATCTTATAATTATTTTTATTTCGTTTTTCACGTGCGCTTTTTATTTCCGAATTCAAAATTATATATGGAAAAAAAAAAAAAAAAAACTTTTTCGATAGTGTTTGTAAGTAGGAATTGACTTTAAAATTTTTTCTTTTATATTACTTCTTTTATTTTTAATTCAGACTTTAAAATTACTTCTGATAATTTCTAAAGATATTAAAGTATAATCGCGTTATAAAGGAAACAGTAAAAAGTTATAATACGTATCCAAGAAATAATTTGTAATGCAATAAAAAGTAATATAATTGTAAAGTATTTTAAAGTAATTTTTAGAGTATAAGCAAAAATTCTTCTAATATATATATATGTAAGTGAAAAGAAATCAAATGAATGCAAAATATTTCATATCCGATAAAAAAAAAAAAAAAAGAAAAATCGAATGTTGCTTAGAAAATTAAAACAAATACTTTTAAAACAAAATTTTCGTTTAAATTTTCACGTAATTCTGAAAAGATATTTTCATTTATAAAATGGTAAGTGATAACCATTATTTATAATTAATAATCGTGTATTTTTTCTAGCTTCATGTTTTAGTATTCTTTATTCTGAGGATATTAACAACTATCTTAATTAATCAGTTTAGTGTACATTAATTTCTTTCCAAAACCGTTAATTACACTTTTCCTAATAACTCACAAAGATACATAACAAGTTTCTTTTGATTGCTTGCAGAAAACAATCGTTTCATTTGTTGTAATACAGTTCTTTTTCTTTTTACACGCATTATCTTTTTATTCCGATGAAGATAAATTATTTTCTTTTGAATTGTTTCATCACAAAAGCTCTGAATTATTTTTGTTTATTTGTAAATAGTATTTTCTCTTTTCCCATGCGTGATGAGCAATTAATTACATTAAACATGTTAACAAATTGTTATCTCCTTCTATTCTATGGTTTATACATGTTTACATTTCAATTGTTCGTTATTTTATTAAATTTAAAAAAAAAAAAAAATCGATGGTTTTAAAAGTTAATAAAAAATAAAAAATAAAATAAGTAACATAGAATATAATAAAAAGTTATTTATTTATTTATTTATTTATTTTTTCAAATTTTGTAATATTATTAAATGGAATTATACACAGAAACTACTTCGGTAAAAAAAAAAAAAAAAAAAAAAAAAAAAAATCAAGGAGTTTAAACTGTACAGTGTACAATATAAAAAATTGCAGTGGAGAAACTAGGTGGCAGATATAGACTCTGTTCAGTTCCCCATCAAATACTTGTTGTCATAAATTTTTATTATAGGTCACACTGTATTCGTTTTAAGAGAAATATATCTATAACTCAGCACGGTCGTAGAAATATATGCTTCACTCTCTAAGCTAACTTAACTCCACTTTTATGCATTTACTTAATTTGTTTTATTTTATTAAGATCAGTTTCTTATTTCATTTTTCATGTAACTCTATAGTCTTTCCTATCGAATAATTCTCATAATACAAACCTATGTGAGGTATTCTAACATGTTAAAGAAATTGCAAATTTCAAATAATTTACGATGTTTTTAAAATAGAATACTCATAATTAATGATGATGTTGCGTATAAAAAAAAGTGTTAGATATTTTAAAACTGATCTAACTTTTATATAATGAAAATAATCTTCTCGTTTATGCGAAATTTTGCCCTATTCACACACATTCAGAAAATCGTAAATTTTCAGTAACTTACGACATCTTCAAAGTAGAATGTTTATAGTTAATGATCTACATTCCAATTTCATAAATGATATTTTAATACTTGTTCAAAATCTTTACGATGAAATTAATATTTATAATGAAAATATATGCGAAAAATTGCCCCTATCCTTCCATGTTAAGAAAATCGTGATATTCTAATAATTTACGAAATTTTGAAAGTAGAATATTAAAAACAAATAGGTTTATTGACATTCCATTAATGATATTTTAAAACTGATCAGACCGACCCCTCTGCGATCATTTATTCTTGAAAATCGTATACACTGATTAACAAATTAACACACTAACAGACTAAGAAACTGACACCGGACAACATCGCGATTTTGTGATTTTCAGTTTCCTCACAACCCAAAGCGTGTTAAAGCATTAAGGGGAAAAAATGAGGCAGAAAATTTTCACGATATCCTATGTTCTCCATTTCTATAGCATGGTGGATAACTAAGAACTGTACATATATGTGAGTGAGCACGATGACGTCTAAACGTTTAAATCAAATGAGCTGGGTCACCGTGGCATCAACTCTAAAGATTTTGATGAATCTAGCACTTACAGTCTTTTGTATAGGGACACAAAGAAAATTTCTTTGTCATTACGACCTAGGGTGCCAAATTATTTAAAGTGCGATAGCATCTGAATGCCTTATTACAATGAACTGATAATTTATATATGTAACATAGGTCATCGTCTCACGAACTGTATTAATTTTGATAAATATAGTACTTTCAGTTTTTTTTTTTTTTTTTTTTTTTTTTTTTTACAGGGACACAACACAAAATTTTTCAAATGGGCTTGATTTATGTCAAATGAGCTGAAATATTTTAAAGTGCAATATTTTCTAAATGCCTTATTCGATTGGGCTTTAAAATTATTTTTATGATATAGTTCATAGTCGGATAAACTGCATATATTTTGGTGAATCTTGCACTAATAGATTTTTACAGGGACACAACAAAATTTCTTTTATCCTTAAAACCTAAGGAAACAAATTGCTTGAAGCGTAATAGCGTTAAATTAAGCAACGTACTATTTGAGTAAAAATGCTAAAATTGAACTGAAGATTAAATAAACAAATACCATATAATTTCATCTAATAATATTTATAAAATGCTTCTTTTCCCTTAAACTTCTTTTTAAGAAAGCGATATTATTGACAAAAAGTTTTGGTATTAATTTTGTAATACATTAAAAAAAAAAAGAAAAAAAAAATCTGTAGATTTTTTTAATTTAATGTATGTAATGTTTGTAAAGTGTTACATATATTAATAAAAGCTTTTTTTTATAAAAAAAAAAAATAAAAATAAATAAATAAAAATAAAAATAAAAATAAAATAAAATAAAATAAAATAAATTAAGCTATTAAGGACATATTACAATTTAGCCATAACTAAAATTTAATATATATATATATTTTTTTTTTAAATTGTGACTAAATTAAAATTTAGACCTAATTTAATAACATTCAGTTCTTTGTTTATTAAAATCTTAACCGAAAAATTATTTTATCAATAGATTTATATAAATTTACACAATATTAAAATTTACACCCAATTTATTAAAATTTATAACTTTGTTTTTTAAAATTCTGCCTTAAAAAATTATTTACTATAAGCAATATAAGGATTTTTGGAAAGCAGAATTTAACTGTTCCTTGCTGCTTTATATTAAAAATTAATTTACAGAAAATTGAAAACTCTACACTTATGCATTAAGAAGTTAAGTTACTCATCACTGTCAAACTTAATTAGTATTCTAACGCCAGTTAATTATACTTCTTTGCGTAAACAAAGTAAAGAATAACTTAAAAGCTGTCTAAAATATGATAGGGCTCTATTTATGCGAATATTAAATATTAAAATCTAAGTTAAAAACTGGAGAGTTTTTAAATATATAAGAAAAATTTGACGTTTTAATTAATTTATCAAATTTTCTCACTTTTAAGAAATATAAACTTGATATAATTTTTATTAAGCTTTTTTTTTTTCTTTTACTGATCCTTAAAATTCCTTTTTTTTTTTTTATGTGTGTGAAACGATTTTTTTGCAATCACAAGAAATAGTTTTCAGCTCACTGATTTCTGATGTTTCAAATATAATACCTTCATATAATATGATGTCTATCGACAACTAAGAAAATGTGTGATATTAACAAAAATATTCGAAATTAGAGAGAAAAATTATGCGTTTCGAATAGATTATGAAACATTTTCTAACTATACTTACCCGTTATAAAGTTGAAATCTTGATGTATATAACATATATTATGATAACTTAAGATGTGTTATCTTTTTATTTATAAAAGAAAATATCTCTCAAGAATTTTTAAAAGTAAGAATAAAATAGATTGCTTTTGTATTACATTGTATATTGCATATTATAAATTTCATAATCAATATATGATGGTGATGATCCTCAACATCAATTTCAACTTTTATCAATATATTGAAGGATGAGTGCCTCTCCTAAGTGATTTTAATTTGCCCTGTTTTCTGCAATTCTTCTGCATTATGTTCTTCAAGAATTGACAGTCTCTCCAATGACACTTTGAGTTCTTCCTGGATTTTTCTTAACTCTCTCTATCCAAAATACGACTGGTATATATATAGCCCAGTTGCATTTCAACTTCTTTACACTCAAAACATTAAATCTGTTCTAAAGATACAATGTAACTCTTTTTTAATATATGTCTTTACTCTACAAAAGACATCAGTAACTTTGGTTTGCTCCATAATCCTTATGTTTCACTTTCTGTCTCTTCTGGCGAATTTTAACATGCGTATCTCCATGCTTTTGGGGCTTATTTGATGATTTTGTGTAGTTTTACACATTAATATATAAATTTAAGAAGTACAAGTTAATATCGAATCAACAATATTCTAAAATTTCGTAGATTGAAAACAACCACAACACAACAGAAAATGCACTTAAATTCCATAATGTATCTGAATATTTTTGTATTTTTCATGCTTCAAATGCGATAGCGCTATGTAATATCATGTATGATGAGAAGAAGAAAAGAGATGAGACTACCGAGGATATTGAAAATACGAAAGAAAATTTATGCCCTTTCGTTGATCTCTTAGATTATAAATCCTTTTCCAGTCATACTTACACATTACATTGTTAAAACTTTAATGCATTTTATCTTCATTATGAACACTTAAAATATATTTTCTCTTTATAATGAAGGGAAACAACTCACATAAGCTTAAAAATCAATCTTTTGTGCATCCTGTATCTTATCTAAAAGTAGAAGGGACATAACACATAACCTAAAAAAGAATAAATGAAATTGTTTTTATACATCTCTGTATATTATCTAAAGTAGTACATATAATGTGCTAAAAATTAGTTACAGGAAAAAAAAAAAAAACCTCACAACCTAACTGAAAATGCAGTTATATCACGTATTTCCGCTTATAATGTATGTTAACTCATAATTTTTTAAATATTTTTGAATACGTCCTTGTGAATAATCAATTAATGTCATATATATAACATAATATTCTGCAGAAAACATGCATTTTTACAACTATATGTTGTAAGTTAAATTTGTTATATTTTTTATGCAGTTGAAAAATACTAAAATTTGGTAAAAATGTACCTGAAGCAAAATTTATATGTTATAATGCTGGTGTTTCATAAGTTAAAAAAAAAAAAAATCATAAAAATTGAAGGATTTGGTGGAAATGAACGCAGTTTCCAAAAAAGGTTATTCTCGTGAAGTTACACATCTACATTTATATCTAGCTATCTATCTGTCTATATCTATATATACAGTCGGTAACAAAAGCGTCCGAACACTAGCAAAAATTCCTATGTAAAAAAAGGGCACTTTATACGGTTTTGTTAAATAAATCCTTATCGAATCATGTTCTTACACTGACTTAGAACAGGTTTCGACAAGGATTTATTTAACAAAACCGTATGAAGTGTACTCTTTTTTTACATAGGAATTTTTGCTAGTTTTCGGACACTTTTGTTACAGACTGTATATAATGGTTGAAATTTTCGCCGATACAAGGCGCTGAACAGACATGTAACAAAAAATAGGCAAATTAGAATCCTATAAATTGCACGGTTTTACAATTAACAGCTCATTTATTATTTTCCCTGCTTATTGTGCATACATGAAGATTTAATTAGGATGCTGACTTGGATTGGGAATTTTATGTTTTGGTAGACAAAGCGTCATTTGTGAAGATATTTTATCTCATTTAAGAATCGCTAAGGGAAGCGGTGTTGCAACACTTTACACATTGCATTTTGTTGTAAAGACATACACATAGAATAGGATTTATATGATTTTAAACATTTGCTTCCAAATAAATATAATTTATCAAGGATATGTGTGATTTTCTCACGAACGGCGTCTTCTGTCGACGAAATTTTTAATTATTATTTTTTTACACCCCCCCTTTACTAAAATAAATTTTCGCTAAAGGTGTTCAACTTCTTCAACTTTTATGAATTTTCAAAATGTCTACAATCTTATGGAACACCCGGTATATTAATATTTTACCAAACATTTTTCTTTGAATTGTTAATTTTACTTTCAATTGTTAATCTTACATTTTGTTGATTAATGAAGAAACGGCAGAACTTTGATAATTAATTTCTACAATTTGAGCGTTTTTCTTCAATTTAAATCTTTAATGAGGTTTTATTGTTCCTTTATGTTTTAGTACAAACTGGATAAACAATTTTGAATATATTATACATATGTAATTTCACTCTCTCAATTTTCAGTAAGGTTTTATTGTTCCTGTAATACAAACTAGATAGACAATTTCGAATATATCATACATATGTAATTTCACTCTCTAAATATTCAATAAGGTTTTATTGTTCCATTGTACGAACTAGATATACAATTTTGAATATATTATACATATGTAATTTCTAATTCTTAATAGAAAATTTCTTTTTTAAAAACGTTACACATGGACATCATTATTAATTTGAAATTTTTATTTACGAGTTTTTTCCGTGTATAGGGCTCCAATGAGTAGAATGATTACTTTCATACCTTTATTAAAACTACTGCTTATTATAAATAATCTCTAAAAGAAAGAGTTAAATTGAACACGTGTCATTTGTTAATTATATTAAAAACACTTTAAACACACGTAAAATTAAATTTTATTTAAAAGGTGTTAAAAAAGTTTATCCGAAGCTTTTCGCTTTAATAGTAAAGCATCATCAGGGACTTTTATTATTCGTTTTCAATGAGCAGTTTTTAAATATTTTTTTCTTTTCACAGTCAACAGTTAATAACGTGAATATCAGCAAAGTCAATTTGAAGTCCGGTAAAGGTTGGATCAAGGAGCTAAGAAAAATAAGAGAAGCTGGAACTATTGAAATATCACACGAGGCTATTGTAGGAGAAAAACCATCATGAATTAGCAGAAATAAACTATTATCTATTTTATAATATTGTGCCAAATTATTAGCAAAATTGCAGCATCGTTTGAATTTATTGTATTTTTGCATTTAATTATATTAATAGCTTCAGAAATGTAAAGTTCTTGGATAGTAGATGGTGCTGTAATAATTTTGGCTTTATCCCATATAGGGTTAGCGTTTGCGTTGGCATAAATGAAGTCGACTAGAGTAGAACTCTTTCCTACTTTAATATTTCGTATATGTTTTTGTATTCTTTTATTTAAAGTCCTCTTAGTCTGCCCAATATAATAGAAAAATTCTTTATTGTTTTCCATGGGAATCAATTTCAAAATTAAAGTAAGTAATATCATGAAAGTTTTTTAATTAAAATCAATTTAAGTTAACTAGTTACTTTGTTGGCATATGTGTGTTTCTGTGGTGATTTATTTGACTGTCCATTCTGCGTTCTTATTCTTTTCTTTTTAATAAAATGAATTATAAATTATATATATATATATATATATATATATATATGTGTGTGTGTGTGTGTGTGTGTGTGTGTGTGTGTGTATACTTACAATGAGTGTATAAAACGAAAAAATGAGATGACCATATGCCGGAAGAGTTTGCCACAAGAACCAACTCACTCACTTTTTATCGATCTTTATTTATTTATTTATTTTTAATTTAGTCACAAGAAACAGTATTCACAGAAAATGCAACTGATAAATCCATATCAAATTTATTAACCAAAAAGGAGCAATGAAAAAATTAATTAAAAAGTTGGAAAAAGCTCAAATGCTAAAGAATTCCATCTCCAGGAGGCATAAAATTGTTGCAAGATTTCAGTTTATAGCGGCCGTATTAAACTAAATGCTATTGGGATTAACTTATCTTATGAAGAAAAATACAACGGATTTGAAATAAGAAATGCTCAAATAAAAGAATAATTACAAAGGGTAAAAACTAAAAATAGGAAATTACAAGAGATATAGAATGGCGAAATCCAGACACGAGTTGAGTGGCATTCAAAATACTGAAAGAGTTGAGATGTTCTCAGCATGTATCATGTTAAGTGAATCACTAAAATATATGTAAAGCAGTAACTAAATTAATTTAACTTTACTATTACAAGAAAAATAACCAATTTACAGTACATTATACTCATTAGAGGTAATTTAGAAAATAATATTAAAATAAAAGGAAATCTTACAAAAATGTAATGAATTATATTTTCTAAAACTTTAATATGCACGAAGAACGTATACAAATCTATAGCTCAGTAGATTTGGAACATTGCCGCCATCTATCGAGTGAAAATATATTTATATATCATTTACATTTTGATTTCACAAACTAATAAAATTTAATTAAAAAGAAGATTACTTATCGTGGATTACATACATGGATAGATATATAGGTAGAGATGGATAGATAGTTAGACAGATATCATGGTGAAAACGAATGATTAAGTGAAAACCAAATGATTTAAGAACATAATTTACTAGCAGTAATATCGCAGTTTTATTTCTCAAAAAGAATTAAATAATATAATGGGTTCAGCTTATTAAAATATCTTCATAAATAATTAATTATTCATACAAATACATATTTTCACGTTGGCAGCTTTTACAATATTTTTTTTATATTATCGTCAGCATATTCATTTCGTTACAAAGATTTCAGTTTGCAGAATTTATTATCTGTAGTTTTATGTTATAAAATAATACTGCTATGTTTAGTACAAAAATAATCTATAATAATCGACAAATCTTCCTGTTTTATTTCGTTTCATGTATTTTGCATGTGTAACATACATATATAAAGGAGAATGAATCGGTTTTAGAATAATCTTTATCAATTTCATCTGAGAAAAAAACCGAGTGATCAATCTTTTTCAGTATATTTATCTTATCAGTTAAATGAATCACCGAAACGGAATATAAAATTATATTTTACAAAATTTACATATCCATCATTATGGCGATAAATAAAAAGAGTCTGGAAACATAATATTTACACCGTTCTTTGTGTTATGAATTATAACAGAATGTAAATTTAATTTTACACATTATTTCATTAAATTTCTTTTTGAAATTTTGAAATTATATTGCACGAAAGATGTTTTTAGTAATTATATATTTCATGAGTTCTCTAATTAATTTTTAACCACATTTTTTGTGACCATGGAAGCCTCTGCGCAAGCGCGGGCTCAACGAATCCACTGTTAAAACAGGAGAGATAATCTTTTCCTTTAGAGAAAACAAATAATAATGGCACACCGAATGACTGGATGTTTACTAAATCCCAACTTGTCAGTCGACTTCGCACCCCTCAAAGGTTTTGGACTCGTCCTCACTGCTAGGCGTAGGAAACGTGGTTACACTATACAGTAGGCATCAAACTTTTTCGAGCGCTAGCAATAATTCCTACGTAAAAAAAGTACACTTAATATAGGCTGACCAGATCAAAGTACCTTTATAATACAGAAACGTTAAAAATTGCTATAATTATCCAATTACAAATGTATTTTTTTATTCCTAATAAATAAGGACTAAAAATAAAGTATCATTGATTAATTATTTACTTTCTACAGTTTTTTTAAATCTTAGAAAAATGCCGTCAAAATAAAAGAACTCCCCAATTGTCCCCAGAAAATGGGGACATTTGGTCTGCTTAACTTAATACTGCTTTGTTAAATAAATCCTTGTCGAGTCAGTGTAAGAACATGATTCGACAAGAATATCTTTAACAATACAGTATTAATTGTATTCTTTTTATATAGGAATTATTGCTAGCGCTTGAAAAAATTTGCCGCCGACTGCATTTCATTTGAATAAACTTTTAATTCTAGAGTTTTTTTTTTTTTTTTTTTTTTTTTTTTTTTTTTTGATACATAAGCTGTTTCGTACCATATTTCAAAATTTCTAGGAGAAGTAGAAAGCATAACGATGACTCATAATCATATATCATCCAGGGTAGAACGTTATCTACAGTCGGTAACAAAAGTGTCCGAACACTGGGAAAAATTCCTATGTAAAAAAAGTACACTTTATAATAAATCCATGTCGAATCCTGTTCTTAGTCAGTGTAAGAACATGATTCGATAAGGATTCATTTAACAAAACCGTACGAAGTGTACTTTTTTTACATAGGAATTTTTGCTAGTGCTCGGACATTTTGTTACCTACGTACACAAAAAAAAAATAAATAAAAGACACCACGTAAGGAAATTTTCGTTTTAACAATAAATATACAAGAACAAAAGGTAGGTTGGTTGGTTGGGTTTTTACGTCGCACTATTGCTGCGCAATGGGCAATTAGCGACGGTCTGAGACTCACCCCTAGAGATTGTCCGGAGACATACCATCACAATTTCGATCCTGCACGGAGAGGATCAAGAACTAAAGGAACAGATAGTGATAGCTTTCGAAGTTTAGTCCACAGGCGACATCTACGGCGCATGGAATTCCGAGTTCTGTGGTTGCATAAATCAGAGCAGCTGCCGGAGAAATGAAAGATGAGCCCTGACCACTCCTGAATTTTCGGAATTCTCGGCACGGTAGATTTCTAGCATCAAGAAAGTACATTAATACTGTTTTGTTAAATAAATCCTTGTCGAATCATGTTATTAGACTGACTAAGAACATGATTCAACAAGGATTTATTGAACAAAACAGTTTTAAATGTACTTTTTCAGATCGGAATTATTGGATAGTGCTCGGATACTTTTGCAGCAGACTGTATCAGTCTATACCATCGCATGAGGGAAATATTTCCGACCCTGCATTGCTAAAAAATTCCAAGTATTTAGGATACACCCTATCTCACCTTAAAGTTTTGAAATGGGGTACTGGAACACTTTGCATAGTGGAATGGTGTCACGCTCATTCGCAAAGTATGGAGTAAAGCAGAGTCATAAGGAAAAAACTAATAAGCAAATATGAGCGTATAAATGTTTCGAAAAGCAGAAATATAGTGAAAAAAACTGGCAATCGTGAAAAAAAATCGTCTTTTAGAGCCTAGCATTAATCTTAAGACGAAACTGAATGTAGAATTTGGAAAAAAAAAACAGATATGCAATAGAGTGGGGAAGGACACCAGTGAAATTAGAAAACAAATTTAGGAAAATATAAAATTTTAACAAATGGCTACCAAGTAAAATGTATTAAAATATTAACAGGTTTTAGCTATGCAAAGTTCCTATGTCTGAGTGGGGTGCAACGGCTTTCTAAGTGGTCCTATTTGGTGTTTTCACGTGTGCTTGGGAAAAACAAACGTGTACCCCAAACGCTAAGTTTAAGATCCTGAGCTTGATTTGAACCTAGCACCGCCCATCTAACGAGCTTTGAACTCCGAATCTCTTGCGCTCTAGTAAAGTTTAAGCAGAAAATGAAAAACACACGATAACTTATTTTAAATTTTGTATGGACCCGCGGCTTAAAGTTTAGCATGGAACTTAACCCGTGGTTAAAAACAGAATGGAAGAGAAGAAACGACATAATAAAACATATAAAAAAAAAAAAGAAGACACTGAGACCTGTAGAGCTAAAAGAAAGAATCGAGTCGCAGAAATGGTAGCTCGAGGATAATTTAATTCAGCTGTTGTTTACGGCAAGACCTATTATTATAGTATTGTTGTTAGCTCACAGTTTAGAATATGGGAAAATAAAGAAATAAATATCATAAAAACATATCGTAAAAAATAAAAAGTAGAAGATAATAAGATGAAGATGATGATAAGAAGAATGCGCCATATAAATTAAGACTAAAAAAAAAAAAAAAAAAAAAACATCTTTTTATTCAAAAATGCACTAAAAACTCCAGTTTTGTTGATTTTCATACTCTAATATATTGTTGATATGATAAAATTCAGCTCAATCGATTGACAGGAATTGAGTTAAAATTTCTGTACTGATAAGTATAAAGGATTTAAGTCCAAAAATGTCGATTTTGAGTTAAGTGTATAGTCAGACTCAGAAAAAAATTCTCTATCGATTGGTATAAAGGATTTAAGTCTATGTCATTTAGTCTCTGAGAAAATCCATTGGTAAAAAAAGATTCAAATAAAAAATTTATCGTTAATGTTTGGTATAAAATATTTAATTCAATTTTTTCCCTTTATTAAATGAAGGTTGACAGTCACTGAAGGGTATGAAGGGTATAAAACAACATAATCCCTTTTTCCTAATCGATTCTTCTGATTAGTTTTTAGTTAGTTTAACTTTATTTTTCGTCTCCTGAAAAATCAAGAATATGGACTTAAATCCTTTATACTTATCAGTACAGATTTGAAAACAAATTTTCAACTGAAAATGGTGAACCAGAGTTCCCAGATTCCCGTTTCTTATGAAATACTTTTTGTATTTAAAATTTAAATATAATTAAATAACAAGGATATAAGAATAATTAGAGAGTTATAGTTTTTATAAAAATTGTTTTTTGGGAGAAAAAAAATAAACAGCAAAAAAGAATGGCTTAATATAAACTACCGTGAAACGATAAGAATAAATTTTTATCTACTATTCTTAAGTAAAAACATATGTTTGGAACTTTACACTTTAATAAAATATTTTGCAAATATTTCAAATTTCTAAAAAATGTTTCCAAACAGGTGGAATAAATTCTGGCACTGATTTGTCAATAAATATGATATTGGCAACAAAATTAAAACAAAATAAAATAAAACAAACAGATAAAAATTTTTTGATTACATACTTTGTAAACAGACTTTAATTTAGCACTACAGGGCTTATTTTAATTTATTCTTCCATATGAAGGCATGCAGTAATATTCCCTCAATTTGGTTACTACAATCATTTCTTAAAATCAATTTGGTATACCTGTAGCCTAAGAAACCCTTAGCGGTTTTTATATTTTTATTGCATTTTAGCGATGAATTAAAATGGATATCACAATTGCGTAAGTAAACATCATGGCGAGAGACGACCGAGCTACAACGTGGTTACACTATAATAATAATTCAGGAGCCGAGTAAATATATATGTGTAAAAGTTGCTATAATGTCAAAATGGCAGCAACACATAATACTTAAAAAAAAAAAAAAAAATAGAAAGAGAGAGAGAGAAAATGGTTTATTATACTAGTGAATTCTATAAATTTTATATACCAAACACCATAAGTTATTGGAAGTTATTTATTTAATGGAAATTAAATTAATAACCTTCTTGAACTATCTTAAATGTTAAAATACGATAATATTGTACACCTACGACAACATATTTTTTAGCAATTACTTTCTAAAATTATAGGGAAAAAAGAAAAAGAGGTATGAAATAAAAAAGAAAGATAATGATCTTTTACTTTTTTCTTTCTACAGAGTATGTACAGATTTATGCAGCATAAAAACTAAAAAGCTTTTAACATAATGAAAATTATTATGCGAAACTTGCATAGAATTTAATACTTATGGCAAGAAAGAGATTTTTAAGTAAGTTTTAAGTTGTGTCGAAAAATTGTTTCATCAAACTATGAAAATTACTTTATTAAATATATGAGATTACTAACATTTGATTTTTTTGCTGCTATTTGCTCGAAAAGGGAGATATAAAAAAAGAACGAGACATTTTTTGAAGAAAATTAATTTCTTTTTTCATCGTTTGGTGTACAATATAGTATGAAAATTTGCAATGCAATATAAATTTTCAAAAATTTACTTTTTCAATGAAAATAGTTTAATTTTTCTGATGCAATATTAACGTCGCAGAGAAAATTGTTTAAAAAAATTATATCACATAACGTACAGTTAAAACGATGGCCTTTAAAAAACATTCTTCTACATAATTCTTTATAATATCACCAAACTACATTATTTTACATGACAGCAAACTATATTTGTTGCTAAGAATATATTAATAGTTTTTATTATTTATTACTGTATTAGTACAAGAAGCTGCCATAAATTTATCATTTTCTGATATATATATATATAAATATATTTTTGACATTTTCATCTTGTATATCTCTCAAGAAAATAGTAAATTTGTACAGAATTTATTAATGAAATTCCTTCCTTTTTATAAACAAATATGATAAGAATTATGGAAAAAGTTCCTATTTTATTTACTTGAATTTTAAGAGCATAATTAATCTTACTCTCTACTAGTAAATCAATTTGGAGCTTCTTTTGAAATTTGCTTTTTTTAAATATATTTATTCGTGTAGCAAAATCACAAAGAAAATGAACAAGGATTCAAAAAATTAAACACATACTTGTTTAAATGTTAAGTAATGTGACATTCGAAAATTTACGCAATAAAAATTTACATACAAAGATTTTCAGATGAGCTCGGAACGTTAATCCGGTAATTTATTTAGTATTATATGCATAGCTAATATATATATATATATATATATATATATATATATATATATATATATATATATTAATATAATATTTTCAGTGCAAAAATTTGAAATTTAAAGATGATTTAATTTCAGTATTCAAACAATTAGTCTGATCAAAAGCGAAGACCACACAAATCAAACCAAAAAAGAAAGAAGAAAGACCACCCAAATCAAACCAAAAAAGAAAAAAAAAATATATATATATATATGTACATATATATCTTAAAATTGTTTCTTATTTTAGTATGTTATTTATAAGCAAAGAATCGGACTGCCGCAATGTGGTATTACATCTGTTCTACTTGATTTACATCTATATTGTTATGAAAGAAATATATTGTGTATGGATTATTTAGGTATATTGATTATATTATTGTATTTGACTTAAATATGCATAACAATAACCAACATTACAAATTAATTATCCTAATATTTTTTCATTTTGCGAATATGCTTTAAAATGTAATGAAACAATTTTTTAGATTTAAAAATTATACTTAATCATAATTTACAATTAGATTTTAATTTATATGATAACTGTAAGGCTTTCCATTTTAAAGTTTTTTTTTTTTTTTTTTTTAGAAATTTAGAAATTTACATAAATCTGAATTCTCTAAGATTCTTATTAATTTTAATTTGCATGCACATATTAAACATTTAGTGTCCAATGTATATATTAAAAAATTCAATACAACTATAATTAAAATCTTGTCTTAGTCAATGGTTTTCTGAAAATTTAAATAAAACGTTTTCCATAATTAAAATCATACTTATTCTCTTTGTTTATAATTTCTTACAAATTGTCTTAAAGTGTAAATCTACTTCTTTTTAAATAAATAATTATTAATATTTATTGTTAATAAACCATCTATTAATTTCTTATATAGTTTATCAAGTTTCTAATGTCAATTTTTACTTTAGAATAGTCATTATGACCCATTTAATATGCATTTATTTTATGCTTAATTTAAATTTAATGCTTATTATTATTTTAGAACATTAATATGAATTGTATAAGAATATTTTACCCTCAATTTATGTATTATTTATATATAAATTATCAATTTATATATTATTTTAATTTAGTCTGGTGACAACATAATATTTGTAATTTAATAAACTAGATTAAAGTTAGTCGTATTTTTATTACTTTCCGAACACTATAGTGAGGAAAGTATTGTAATCATGTCAAAAATCCGAATTGGAGATTTTGATGTTTCTATACGTTTCGAGGTCCCCCGAGTCCGTTTCCACTATTTTTACGATGATGTATGTATGTGTGTGTGTATGTGTGTATGTGTGTATGTGTGTATGTCTGTGGGTGAACACGCTAGCGTCTATTCGCTTTATTCGAATAAGCTGAAATTTGGTACGTATATTATAAGTCACCATAGTACGAACCCTATAAATTTTGGTGAATCTAGCACTTATAGTTTTTTTACAGGGACACAAAGAAAAATTCTTTATCATTATGGCCTATGGGACCAAAATCTTAAAAGTGCGATAGCATCTAAACGCCTTATTCAATTGATCAAAAAATTTATACACATATTATAGGTCACAGTCACTCAATCTGTATAGATTTTGGTGAATCTAGCACTTGCAGTTTTTTTACAGGGGCACAAAGAAAAATTCTTTATCATTATGGCCTATGGGGCCAAATTTTTAAAAGTGTGATAGTGTCTAAACGCCTTATTAATCTGAGCAAAAAATTTGTACACATATTATAGGTCACAGTTGCACCAACTGTATAGATTTTGGTGAATTTAGCACTTACAATTTTTTTACAGGGACACAAAGAAAAATTCTTTATCATTATGGCCTATGGGACCAAATTTTTAAAAGTGCGATAGCATCTAAACGCCTTATTCAATTGAGCTGAAAATTTATATGAATATTATAAATTGCTGTTGCACTAACTATAAGCATTTTGGTGAACTAGCAATTATAGGTTTTTTACAGGGACACAACGAAAATTCTTTATCATTATGATCTATGGGCTCAAAGTTCAGTAGCGTTAAATAAAAACATCGTGTAATATATGGAGAAAAGTACTCAAACACTCTATTATGTTTTTCTCTCTTTTGTTCGTTTAACAACCCCTCTTTTTTTACTTTATCTACAAAACTGTTAATTACTCAATGTTCGGAAAGTCGAGTGGAGTCACTCCAGATTTTTTTTAGGTAGATTCCTTATAGGAAATCTATCTATTGCAATAGTCCTCATGACACGACTTCTGGAAAATTTCTTCATATCTTCACTGATCATGACCCCTAGAACCCAAAACCACCCCCCGTTCAAAAGTTTATATATATATAGGTATATACATATATATATATATATATGTATATGTATAACGCTTTTTTCCATGTTAAGTTGTGAACACGGTAACTGGAGGAATTTTTATTTAAATTTAACCAGCTCAGGATATGTTGTCAGGACAGTAAAAATCTCGGTCGAGTTCGTAGAGGATGTATCTAGCTCAAAGGGATGGAAATGGTGTGTGTGTGGGGGGGAATATTCATTTGGCCCTAATTTCTTTAATATTGAAAATAGGAAAAAACTTCAGATTAGGCGAATTACCGTCTTACCCCAAAGAACAATTTTTGCATTTAAACTTTATCGATAGCTTCAATTGCTGAAAAGTTATAAGTTAAAAAGTGATTTTTCTTCAATTGTGATGAAGCCGACATTTTGATTTTCTATAGCTTTCATTGCTTAAATTTATAATCTGGTACTTAGTCACTTGCAAACGATAATAAAAAAGATCACTGAAAATATAAAAACCATGTTAATCGCTTCAATTAATCATTTAAAAATATAAAATCAAAATAATACGTTTGTCTTAGTACAAATATCTTTTGTGTTGCATAGTTTAAAATGCTGGTTTATACAAGAATTTAAAATTTACGATTGAAATTGAGAGTAATACGGTACAGCATCCTTTGACTTTTTATCTTGTAGGAACAAGATATTGGTCTGTGAGGAGATATCACATTTTCGCGTGGGAACAAAATATAATGACGCCAAAGCTGCCGTTCTCCATCGCCAAGCTCGCCATATTTTGTCGTCAGATAACGAATTTCATCGACAAGTCAAAATTTTGTCGTCAACTATCAAATTTTGTTGCCAAATCACTTTGTTGCTAAGTTGCAAGTTTTGCTACCAAAACCACGCGAAACCATACAATTTACTAAATCCGTAATAATTAACATTGAAATTTAGTGGCGACCAAATGGTCTAATGTTAACTAATGTTAATGTTAATGTTGATGTTCCAGCTTATGTGAACCAAAACAGTTTCACTTGACAATTTTTACTCATCTGACAATAAGAATCACAAAAACAGGATACAAAACTTTCAGTAATTCAATAAAAATTACAATGAAATAACTATCCAAAAACCGTTACCACTTAACTGTATTTGACTTGACCATAGCAACGTCAGGCTCACCAGTGCTTGACCATAGTAAGATCACAAGTGCATTTTAGTGTTTCTATTGTTTTTTCTTTAAAAGACAGATATTGAACCAACAGTTATATGGATTTTAAATAAAATTTATTATTTTAATTCAGCTTGGGTGAGGAGGAGGCTGTAGCCCAATAGCCTCTTGTTGCTGGGATTGTATATCTTTATGACTTCTATTTGTTGAATGATTATGAGCTTAAATTAAAAAAAAAATGAAACACTTACAGACCAATAAATCTAGCATAAAATTTTAAGTAGAATAAATAAAACCCTTTTGTAGTTGAAAATTAAATTTCCTGTAATCAGAATAGCGACGTTAATGCATATGTAATATTTTTTTTTTACTTTTGTAATATTAACGTAAAATAATCTACCTTTGCCTTTAAGCTTGCCGAAAAGGGATTTATTTTTTATTTATTTTTTATTTGTATTTTTGTTTTTATGTATTTTTATTTTTTAATAATATATAAGTGGCAAAACCTCCTTTTAGTTTAAATCCTTTTGCATAAATCTTTCAATATATATAATAGGATAGAAGGGAGGTAAGATTTGAATTAGTGTTTTTGTATTTTGGTGTATTATTTTCGTATTTCAGCTTATTGTTTTCAAATTTTAAATTAGCATTGCAAAATGAATTAAAGGAAATCTCATATTAGTCAGTAAGCTACTTTAAAAGTATAGAAAATAAAAAACGGAATTTCTTAATCGCGACCATTCAAAAATGAATAAATTTGTTAATGGCTTAAATTGAATCAGCATTTTGATGCCTGAAATATTCCATAAATAAGTTAAATGATGTTTCTAGATGAGGGTTAAGATTTATGACGATAATTGGGTAATAATTGATGAAAATTAGAGTTTGATTACTTATGTCAGATGCAGTAGCCATAAATGTTGTTGCTTATGACGGCAACTTGCTGAGTGTAAGCGCCATCTTGTCTAGTCACGTGAAATCATTGGCCAGTAGGACACAAAGAAGCATTGCGTCATTAAATAATATAACCAAAAAAGCAATAGGGAGGAGATTAAGATTACTTCGGAAATATGTCAAAATTATGACTATAAAAGATGAAACACGCCAAAATTAAAGGACTACTTCCAGAGTTCTCCAGTGACAACAATTGCCTAAAAAAGCTACCCAGCCACCGGATATGAAATTTAACGGGCGAGGTCATCTACAAAGTCCGCTACGCGCAGTCTGGGCCGCAAAGTCTGATACCCCGTCGGTCTCCATTGCCTTCCAGGACCCAAGCCACGATGTGGATATTAAATAAAGAGATGTTTCAGAAAGCGAGCATGTTTTCTTGTGTAGTCCACGAATGAAACTTACTTCCGTTAGATTTACTATATATCTATATATATATATATATATATATACTGGGTTGTTCGGAAAGTAATTTCGTTTTTTCCTTTGAAAATGAAAGATGATTTTCTTATATTGTATAAACATTTTATTGAATTTTATATTCCTTCACCTTGATCGGTTTGTTTGCGATCTCACAAGTTGGTATTCGGCAGTTTTCATAAATCAATACTTTATTTTGTCTTCATTAGCATAAAATGGTTTTCCAGAACGTAATGCATCTTCAACGTCAAAATTGCCGGAACAAAATTTGGCAAACAGTTTTGACACTGGAGTTCTTTAAATTAATTTTCCGTATCCACATCGTATACTTTTTTCAATGTTTGAACAGTATTTTCCCCTTTTTGATAGCAAAAACAAAATATGCCGAAAATCTCGCTTTAGATTTTCTTTATTTGATAGGGCACCCACCAATCAAAACGTATTGAGCAGAATAAAACGAACTTTTTCACAAGCAAGCCTTGCTATATAAGCTGTCACAATATATAATGGTAATGCAGCTTAATTGTGAAGATGGTGTGAAAAAAATACAATTAAGTCCTCTGCTGAAATAAACAAAATTACTTTCCGAACAACCCAATATACAATATATATATATTATTATTATTATTATTTCTTTCAGTAAATAAGCCTAAATTATTATAATTTATTATTTTTAAATATTTATTCATTTTATAAAAAATATTATAATTTTAATTTAATTTAATTTAATTATTTCTAGTTATATAATAAGAAAAAAACATAGCTGCTTCTACATTTTCTCCGTGTTACAATCATCTTAAAAGACTTAGATTGCTTGTTTAACTATTAACTGCATTACTCCACCTTTCCTAATTTGCTTGTGTAAACAAATATATTAATGAATCATCGAAAATATTAGCTATCATTATAAGTTTTATTTGGAAATGTTTTAAAATAGAAAGTAATCTACAATTTTATTTACTTTTTCGCAGAAAAAATAATTTTTCCTTTTCGATTTCACGTCTTTTACAATATCTGTCTGATTAGAAAAAGGCACAAAAGAAATGAAAAAGTGTCGAAAATTAAATAAGCCTTTGTTTAAGTATGAAGAGATATGATCTGTCAAACATTTATGTAATATTCAGAAACGATTTCAGATAAGCTGAGACGTTTCATCTGTTAATTAACTCAATATAAGCTGCATACATATCATAAATGAATAAGAAAAAAAAAAAAAAAACTGAGATTTTAATATAGATATCACATATGCTTTTCAAAAGGGGACAGAATAATTAATTTGGTTCAGATTATAACATATGAGTAATTAGTTAATAAAAATTTTAATTTGGGTTTTATAAATAATCACAATATATATATATATATTGTGTGTGTGTGTGTGTGATTGAGGATCAATTACAAAATTTCACAAAAGATTTTGTGTTGTAATTAAAAGTTTTTGTGTCTTTGTAATTAAAATTAAAAGGAATTGTGAACAATCACATTTTTTGTGTGTGTTTGTAATTAATAGTTTATCGATTAAAAGAAAAAAAAAAGAATGAAAACGGATTTTGTGAATATATTTCTGTTAATGCAAATTTTTAAGGCTGTACGTCAAATAGATTATTTCTTTCTCTCTCGCCATGTTAACCAATAGGATTTTCGTTGTTTCAGAATATCTCATACAAAAATGTTTTTTTTCAAATTCTGTTTTTTTTTTTTTTTTTTTTTTTTTTTTTTTTTGTTAATGTTACTTTTTAATATGTCGCCTTTTATATTAGTGAGCAATGTTTTGAAAAAATAAATTTAAATATTTCCTATTGAGAACTAAACATAGAGACTTAAATTTATTTATTGAAGTAAAATATTTATTTATTTATTTATTTTTATTTTTATTTTTATTTTTTCAAAAATATTGCTCACTAAGCTAAAAGGCGACATATTCAATGAGTAAATTCGAAGAACAGAATTTAAAAAACTATTTATTATTTTATTCGAAATATTAATTAATAATTATTTTTAATTAATTTTAATACAATTTTTACAAGATTTAATTTTTTGTAGTTAAAATTTAATTTTTTGTATTAATGTTAAAATAATTAAAAGACATATGAAAACGAATACTATGAATATATTTGTGATAATGCTAAATGTTTAATTAATGATATATTAAATACAATTGAATAAAATGATAGTACGAGAAGCTGTCCATAATCCATTATTTAACTCTTCCTCTTTGAACAATCATTCATACAAATATAATTTTGCGATTTTTTTTTTTTTTTTTTTTTTTATCGTGGCGATCTTTCAAGATCTGCTGTAAGTTTATTTAAAACGAATTTAAATTTTTTCTAAGGGTAAACAAATACGGACGGTTCATTGTGAAAATGGTGTAACTCCATATTTTTTAAATATGTATATTTTTGCTTAATTGTATCACATTTAGTCACATATTGCATAATAAAAAGGAAGAAACTCCAATCATTGCATTAAAATATCATAAATGACATTATTATTATTTTTTTTTTTTTCAATCAGAAAACTAGAACTTCTAAATATTTATTATAAAATGAAATTTCTAAGTTATTTTGAATTATTTGTTTTATAATTTGTAAGTTTTCTTATAACTCCGATTTGTTTTAAACACTAAAACTCGGTAATACTTACTGAATCTTGATTTTTTTTTTCCCGACACATAAATTTGCATAAAGCTCGTTATTTCAAAATCAATTTACAGTGAAATAATTCACTTTAACAATGAACTACCCGTATGTTAACGCAATATTGAAAACTTTAACTCTCCTCATCAATATTATTTTAAAATGGTTTAAAACAAAAAGATAGCTCCAGTTTTATTTAATTTCTTCACAGTAAGACAAATTGCTTCTTTTGAAATTTGCTTCTTTTACAATATTTATTCACTTAGAAAAGTCACAAAAGTAATGAAAAAGAATCAAAAATTAATTACACATTTATTTAAATTAGAAAATATATGACCTGACGCGAATTTAATGTAATAAACCGTAATTTATTTGGATCATTTGGGAATTACGGAGGTTAATTAATTCCGTATAATCTGCATACATATAATATATTCTTATAAAGAAAAACTTGATTTATTATAAAATAGTTGTACACAAATGTTTCTTCGAGAGGAGATGATGTAAATAATCTTAATTAAACTACTGTAGAAGTACAAATAAACATTTAATCAAAATGTTAATTTGTGTTTCATTAACATTCACAAATTTTTATTTTATTGTTGTTGAATGTTGCCCTTGTTAAAAAATAAAATGGATTGTGAATGTTTATTTCAAAATGCTAGATTTCAAATTTAGAAAATTTTATATTTCAGATACAAGTTTAAAATACATTTAAAAAAAAATTTACAATACTTTTAATGTATTTAAACTTATCGATTTAGAAAATTTTTAAATAAATAACTATTGGGCATAATTGATAAAAAAATAATAGAATTACAATTGAATTACAATTATAATTATTTTACAGTCAATCAATTAACAAGTAATTCATTGCAAATAAATTGAATAAGTAAATCAATTTATTTGTAATCAATTACTTGTTAATTGATTAACAGTAAAATAATTATAATTGTAATTTAATTGTAATTCAATTACTTTTTAATCAATTATTCCCAACACTGCTATATACATAAACAGAATATTTATCAAAATTTGGACTAATTCAACAAAAAAATTTTGGACCAGAAAAAATGGACTAAAACAATCTGTCTTCTACCTTATCTTAAGCATTCATAAATATTAAATGATTATTTAATAAATCATGTCAAAACTTTAAACATTGCACTGAATGCTGATTTTAGTGAAATAATTTCAGGTAATTTTTTCAATAAAAGTTATCGAGGATAAATATCAATATTTTGCATTAATAAACGGAAAGGTTGTTAGATAATCTCAAGAATTTATTTGATAAGTTAATTGATTTAATGTGATATCTTCATGACAAATTTAATTAATTTTTAAGCAATTATCGCAGATGCGTATTTCACAGAAAATAAATTAATTAATCTTGACAAGACTTCTATTTTACAAATGTTGTTAATTATTCAGCCAAAATGTGAATTATAATTTTATGAACATTCACGACATTTATTTTATTGTAGTTTAATGTTACACAAGTTAAATGATAAAATTAACAAAATTAACAAATAATGTCAGTTCCTTTCGTAAAGACTGGTTTACAGCCTGCTGATGTTCTCCCATCTTGACTACTAGAAATGTCTATGTAACTTAAATTAAGTCCAATAAAAAAAAAATATATATATTTTGAACTTCAAATAAGAGAAAGAATATACTTTTATATTTAATATTTAACTTCCATTTAACAGATCTTAAATCATATCTTAATATTAAAGATGGCACACTAGTGGCCGAGAAGTTCTGTGCTGATATCTGGTAGACGTGAGGTGCTGGGTTGTATCCCAAGTCGCATTTGTCGGCATAGCCGTTCGGAGTTTTCGTAGTTTTATCCAAAACAAGCATAAATACGGTCTAGGACCCCTTAGAAAGATCTCCAAGGAGGGTACTCCCCCTCAGGCTTAGGGCCCTTGTGCTGCCAATCGTCCCTAATCCTTAGAATCCAACCCTTCATATTAAAGACATGAATAAAATTAACGCCTCTTGAAATTTGTAGTAAAGTTGATAACCTCAGGTTTTCCGCATTTTCAGTTCAGGTTTTCAGGTTAACCTCCAACTGCATGATAAGTTAATATCACTATTTTCATATTGCGAAACGATTAACCTTGAAGGATTTTACAAGCTTAATGGACCATATTCCCACTTTGGGTTCGAGGCTACAAGAATATCAGCTGGGTAGGGAAACAATCCTCAACTCCACCATAACAAAGCATTGTGGCTTGCAAATTTTTATCTTGCAATATTATTTCTAAGAGTTACAGATTATATGAAATTGAAGTAAGAGTGATATAGTGATAACTTTGTTTTGTTTTTAATCCAGTTTTAGTAATATACTTTAATATTAATCAACATATGTAATATTAAAAGTTGCCATGTGAACTGTGGCGATGTTAACATATTTAAATGGATGTTCCATTTAGTAAATTCCTTTATTAAGGTGATTGAAATTCTAATTATTTAAGCTTTGATGTTTATATATATGTGTGTGTGTATAAAATGTTCTTATTAATCTTTTATTCATTATATATATGTGTGTGTGTGTATGTTCTGCAATTTTACGATATGGAATAGTCTTAACTTTATCATTCGATTCAGTTGTTTACATTTCTCTTTTGTTCTTGTTTGAACATTATTATTAAGTTTCACTGCAGAAATATTTAGGAAAATGTTATGCGTAACAATAAAATGGCATCTTGAATCTAATTTGTTTACAAAATATCGGCCACGTGTTCGGCGATTTTACCTACGGTGACGTCACAGGAATATTGTCCATTGAAAATCATGATCTAAAATTCATGATTCAGTAGCACTGTCCAAAAGTACACTTCAATAATTTAAGAAGTTTTTCAGATTGTTTTAAAGTAGGCATGCACATGTTTCCATTTCGAAATGGCCGAATTGGAAATCCATATATATATATATATATATATATATGTATATGTATATTTCTGTCAGCATTACGTGGATACTATGAACGCTCACATATATTAGGACCTTAAATAAATTCTCGCTGTTTCTTAACAAATTTCATTACAAATCAAATCAGACGAATCAGACGAATACTACAGATTTTCAATGCTATTAAATAACTATCTGTATGGGCATCAATTTTATGCTTATAAAAAAGATACGCAATATATATAATTAATGTTAAAAATGTTAATATAGTTCTTAAGAAATGTAATATAATACTTAATATATGATGCATGTAATTAATACCCAGCCATGCATTAATAGTATTATGATTTCTCTCACTTTTTATAATATATATTTTTTTAATTAATTATTGTCTTTTAAAAAAAGTATAATATACATTATATACTAACTTAGGAAACATTATTAAATAGTATTTTCATATAATTTTAGTTAAGTGTCATTAAATTTGTAGTAATCAAAGTGTTATTATTAAAATTTCGATTATACGTCTTTTCATTTATACGTCCTTTTACGTCAGTCCCTTGAAAGACGTATAAACGGTACTTTACTGTACTTTACATTTAAACGGATTTGACCGCAAAAATACAAATTGATGGCGGTTTTGAGAAAATTACGGTTCTTGCATTTAAAAAATGGCAGTAATCCAAAATTATGCTTTTATGACATCAGTTTACGGACTTTGACTATTAAACTAGAAAAACGGCCATTTCCCGCAAAATAATTCGGTCAAATCCTAAAAATTTCCTTTTTTTTTTTTTTTTTTTTTTTTTTTTCTTACAGTGTATGCTCTGTCGGAAACGGCATGCAGAGACTGATTTCAATGCTTTAAAAATAATGATTTTGATCTTGGAGAATCAGGCGCATCGAAAATATTAGAAACGAAGAATTGGAAGAATTACTTAATGGAGACCCATGTCAGACGCAAGCTGAACTTGCAAAACCATTACCAGTGGCAAAACAGTTTCGAAACGTTTGAAAGCATTAAGAATTATCCAGGAACAAGGACATTGAGTGTCGTATACAGAAAAAAAAAAAAAAAAAAAAAAAAAAAAGAGCGCGGTTCTAATACATACTAGGTGAAGATTTGGAACAGAATACATTGAATTTATTTTTTTATTTTCTTAAAATAACTGTAAAACTGTCAAACTTTTGTGACTATCTCTATATATTAAAAAAAAAAAAGTTACTGTCGTTGACGTGAAAATTTTTGTCTGCGACCTCATCTCCTCGCGAAGGGCAGAGTCCTTCGCGTAATGGGAGGTATTAATGATTGAGGAATACTTTAACGGCTCTCTTCACTTACCGTCGCAGGAAGCCCGAGCCAATGTTATTCTATGGGGAAATTTTCTTTACAAATAACTTATTAACTAATACATATTTTTAAATTCTGTTTTCACATTCAGAAAATTCTCAACTGCTAAATTAACGGACCCTTTTCAAAAATGTATTTTTTTAATTTTTAATATTTTATTTTGAAATTGCAAAACGAAAAAAATTCACATATTGAAAATTCGTATTTTGCAGCTTCAAAATAAAATATAAAAAAATAAAAAAATAATTTTTTAAAAAAGGTCCGTCAATTAAACAGCTGGGAATTTTCAGAATGTGAAAACAGAGTTTCAAAATATGTATTAGTTAATAAGTTATTTGCAAAGAAAAATTTCCCATAGAATAACACTAGCTTCGGCTTCCGGTGGTGGTGAATAAAGAGGGCCCTTAAGGAAGATATTTCAATGGGTTAAAAATTTTATCATCTTAATTAACAAAGTTATTAACTAAAAACGTCGGGTTTATAAAGGTACTCTATTTGCAATTTTCAAAAGAGTTTCTTAAATTGTTGTTATTTTAGCCTTATGACGTCATTTTCCGCAGGAAAATTAAAATGTGATCAATGGTGTAAAAAATAAAATAAAATAAAATAAAACAATAAAATAAATGTCGACGTAGCTATTGTTAACAAAGATATCTTTTTTTTTTTTTTTTTTTTTTTTTCTACTTTTAGAAAATTAAATTTTCTTACTGGCAATTTCGTATGTAGTTTGTAATACTTTTTTAAATATATTCTTTTTTTTTTTTTTCTTTTTTTTTAGTAATGAAATAATGTCGCATCTGTATAATTAACTGCATTTTTTTTTTTTTTTAATGTATTTATCTTTTTGATTGAAAAACGCGTTTTAAAATACTTCGGATATATTTCTAGATTCAAATTCAATCTCATTTTATAAATCACAGTATCTCCTAATTTAGCATTGATAATATTTCAACATTACAGAATTATACATTTCTATGATTAAGACATTTCATATTTCTAATTATGGCAAGAAAAAAATTCATCTCGTAAAATTCTTATATAGAATCGAATAAATTTTATCCGTCGTTGTTTTAAGTTTTAGATAGGAGAGAATTAAAAGTTGAAGATGTAGAAAATTTGGTACATTTCCATTTCCAGAACGCAAATCTCGCCAAGCCAACGTTATTGGCGACAACAATGGATTAAAATATTAATTTGTAATTTAGATTTATCCATTATTTATTTATTTATTTTTATATATTTAAAGTTAATTTATACCCGTTATTATGGATTTGATAAAATAAGTTTTATATTTGTTATGGGCCAACACTTTTAAAAGCTAGCTTTAAGCAAAATTTCAGAAAATATACTAATTAAAATCAAACAATTACTCTTTCTTAGCTGTTTAAAGATAAACATTGGTTGTATCCTTTTTGGCGAGTTTATAACTTAGGCCGGTGAAATGGAAAAGTACTGTAATTTTTTTCAAATTAAAATAATAATAATAATAATTTCTTTTCACATATTTTTGAAGGTGTAACGTTATTATCTGTCTGTACATTAAAAAATATACAGAGAGTACAGTCGGTAACAAAAGTATCCGAACACTAGCAAAAATCCCTATATAAAAAAAGTAGAGTTAATACTCTTTTGTTAAATAAATCCTTGTCGAATCATGTTCTTAGTCAGTCTAAGAACATGATTCGACAATGATGTATTTAACAAAACAGTATTAAGTGTACTTTTATTATTTAAGAATTTTTGCTAGTGCTCGGATACTTTTACTGCCGACTGTAGCTTCAATGTGACTTGCAGGCACTGTATGCTTGGACAGATAGCTCGACCGGCACACCCGCACCTCCAATATAGCACAATTGGAGCGCACAAAGACGCTCCCGAAAGCCAATTTTGAACTACAGTCGGCAGCAAAAGTATCCGAACACTAACAATAATCCCTATCTCAAAAAAGTGCACTTAATACTGCTTTGTTAAATAAATCCTTGTCGAGTCACGTTCTTAGTCAGTCTAAGACCATGATTCGACAAGGATTTATTTAACAAAACAGTATTAATGTACTTTTTTGATATCGGAATTATTGGTTAGTGCTCGGATACTTTTGCTGCCGACTGTAGCTTCAATGTGACTTGCAGGCACTGTATGCTTGGACAGATAGCTCGACCGGCACACCCGCACCTCCACGATAGCACATTTGGAGCGCACAAACACGCTCCCGAAAGCTAATTTTGAACTACAGTCGGCAGCAAAAGTATTCGAACACTAACAATAATCCCTGTCTAAAAAAAGTACACTTAATACTGCTTCGTTAAATAAATCCTTGTCGAGTCATGTACTTAGTCAGTCTAAGACCGTGATTCGACAAGGATTTATTTAACAAAACAGTATTAAGTGTACTTTTTTATATCGGAATTATTGACTAGTGCACACATACTTTTGCTGTCGACTGTAAGTGCTTAACAAACAGGAAATAATAATTTAAAAAAAGTATGGGGGGTTGGGAGCAGGCCAGGGGTTCTGCAAATAGTCAGCTCAGACTAGACTCGACTAGGAACTTCATCTCTACCAACTCAACGCTTCATGGACAACTGAGCGCGATTTGGAGCTCGAATGTAATTAAATGAGACCTATAATTTTTTAGAACATGAATAAATTTCATATACATTCTATATGGAATTTTTTCCATAAAACACGAATAAAATCCATATATTTTTTTAGAACACGAATATTCTAATTTATTAAACTTTTATTCATAAGAGAAATGTGATGCAAATTATTTGGATTAGAAAACTAATTAAATTTTCTTACTTGCTCATTATATCATTACGTCAGCTGTGTAGTAATATAAAGAAGACACTTGCAGAAATGAGTATGTTCAAAGACGGACAAACAGACAGACAAGTAGACATTTAAACGACATATGTACGCCTTTCAACTTCATGCGATGTTGTAATTATGCACATCCCAACTGAAATAAAGCTCTCAACAATTTCCAACTATCACCCTTCACGAATCTAAATATTTTTATGCGGTGATATAAATAATAAATTATCTATAATAATAACAAAAAGAATAACGATAATAATAATAATAATAATAATAATAATTTTCTAAAAGCAGCATTAATTTTTTCTTTTTCAAATTAGCATCAAAATATTATTTGAATTCAATTTTATCTAAATAATGTCATTTTTTTTTTCATTTTACCGAGACAATTTTTAACAGTGTGTGTGTGGATAGTTGGCATAATTGGACCCAGCTGAGTTCCTCACTATATATTTGACCTCAAAAATTTCTACTATTTCTAGAACATATTATAGTCAAGTTAAGAGAAAACAATTTGACCGATCACTTGACAAGGTTGCAGAGTAAAAATACCGCCCTTAACAAGCTGAGACACCTCTCATTCCGTACATTTCCCTTATCCTAATGTGGTGATTAAATTTATTAGGCTTAATTTCGTATTTCAAATTTCATGTAATTATATTATCTCGCGTGTAATAAACCCCATAACGTCAAGTTATTTAAAATATAACTCTATTCTTTCATGTTAAAATTAATCTTAAATTTCGAATAACTTATAAAGTTTTTAAAACAAAATATTGCAAATATCTCAGTATGATTCTTGCCAGTATCATAAGTGATATTTTAAAAGTGGCCCTGTCTTTTTAAGATCTGTTATATTTTGAAATCGTTTCTACCTAGACTAATAAACTAAATAATATACTTACAAACTAACTACTTAAAAATGGAGAAGATATTAATTTTGTTATTTTCGGATTATTCATTGAAAAATGTCCAAAAAAGTAAGTGCTTATATATTTATAAGAAACAATTTCTGGGAAAAATGGGTGTATGATAAATTTACAGGATTTTTGTAAAGGGAAAAAAAATAAATATATAAATAAAATGGAAATTTCTTGTTTAAAGTAATAATAATAATAATAATAATAATAATAAATCATTTCGTTCTACATTTTCTTTCTTTATGTGTAATATATACTGATATTTTAATTTCAGTTTTACGTGTTTCGATTTATACGAATATGAAAGAACTAATATATAAATTATATATATATATATATATATATATATATGTGTGTGTATACAGTCGAACCTTGTTGACATGAATCTAATGGAGAATAAAAAAAATGTTTTTGTTATCAGTAGTCCATGCTTTCAGTAACTAATCTTCATTTTGGTAGGGGATTGTGGAAACAGTTCATCTTAAAAGTAATTCACGTTAAGCGTGTTCATGTTAACGAGGTTCGACTGTTTATACACTCATGTTTGTGAATATTGCAACACCAAGAAGGAATGGGAATATCGGAATGATATTTATTGAGCACATACATTATAGTAGGAAGAACAATTGGTTTAAATTTCAGAAAATTTGGGGTAATATGTTCTGAGAAAACAGTACATAAAACAGCGACCTCTACCTAGGCATTGAATTAAACAGTGATTGGATGACATGTACGGGTAAAGCACTTCATGAAGCTTCAACACGATGCCACAATTCCTCGATCGTAGTCACTGGTGAGTGGTGGGGATCCAGACGCTTTTCAACGATTAAACAGTCATTTTCATTGGTGCGAGATCAGTAGAACGCGCTGGCCAGAGCAGCAGTCGAAACCAATTTGCATCCACTAAGGTCCGGACAATACGGAAAACTTGCGGCCGTGCATTGCCCTGCTTAAGTATTGCGCTTCGGTGGTCTCGAATATAGGGCAGAGCGACGGGCCTTAACTCATCAGAAATGTAATGGCTGGTATTCAGAGTGGCAGGGATAAAAACAAGAGGTGATCGAGACGTGTATCCAATGGTATCTCATACCATGACTCGAGGTGGTGACCCAGTATGCGGCTACCAAAATTTTTATTACCCTCAAAACTGCATCACTGATATAGGTGTCTTTAATGTGTAATCAACAACAAACCTGGATGCAGTAATGGCGTAATTTAGCCTTTCAGACAAATCACAATCCTGTTTACAGCATCAGGATTACCTTATCCGTATTTAATGGCATTGTGAATAATGCACATTGCGAGCTGCGATTCGATATCATCACACTGTCCATCGCCTGCAGTGATTGTATGGGATCCCATTGGATACACGTTTCAATTACTTCTTGTTCGCATTCCCGGCACTCTGAATAGTGGCCATTAAATTTCTGGAGAGTTAAGGCCCGCCCATCTGCTCTATATTCAAGGACTCCGTAGCGCAATATTTAAGCAGAATAATGCACGACCGCAAGTTGTCTGTATTGTCTGGACCTTACTTGATGCAGAATGTGTTCAACAGTTGTTCCGGCCAGCGTGTTCTCCTGATCTCGCATCAATGCAAATGATTGTTTAATCGTTGAAAAGTGAGTGGCCCGCCACCACTCACCAGCAACTACGAGCGATGAATTGTGGCATCGTGTTGAAGTTTCATGAAGTGCTGTCCCCGGATATGTCATCTAATTCCTGTTGCTGTTCGATTCAATACCTAAGCAGATAACTGTAGTTATTGCTCTTACAAGGAGAAGTCACGACATGGAAAATTCAAATCTAGACGAAATTGCGCAGGATTGTAGTATATTATAAGGGTAACGACATATTAAAGCAGTAGGACCGACTATCCAGAAAATTTCGAGAAAAAAGCATTTAAAGTTTCAGTAATTTTTAAATACAAGTTATTTCGCAAGCGAGTAAGCGCCTCAGTGGCGTGATCTTAAAGCGCGAGTCTCCAAACCAGATGACTTGGGTTCGAGGCTACCTGCGGGACTACATTTTTTTTTTCTTTAACTTTTTATGTAATCTTAACTTTTTATTTATTTTACTTTATTTTACAATTCAATTCAAAATTTTTAAATTTTAATAAAACATTATTTAATTTTCTTGAGTATAAAATGACTTTTTCTATTTATAACTTAAAACTACAATAAATTTCTATAACTTAAAAAATAAAGTTTAGTTTTACAAAACCCTAAATAAGAAACATAAAGAAAAACAGACAAATATTTAAATGATTAAAAATTAAGCAAGCTGTAAACAAAGTGTAAAATAGTTAGCAGGTGTACTTAAATCTTGGTTTGAGTTTCCTGATTTGATTTGAATATGTATAAATTACGTAAACACTTCTAGCTTGTTAATAATAAAGGGCAGGTGGAATTTTATTTTGTGCACAGAAGGATAAAAAAAAAAAAAAAAGGAAGTTGTTATCGAAAAAGAAACGATGTTCATTAACATTTAAAATCTACATTTAAAGATAACATTTCTTTACTCATAATAATTTAATAGCATCCGCAATCCTATACTGTAATTTTTAAGAAACTATTGATTGGAGAAGTAATTATTTAATTTGGATAGTAATTATATATCCAATTAAAATCATTACTACTCTGTATTTTTTTTTTCTTTTTAATTTAAAAAATAAAATTAAATATACCTAAAATAAAATAAAATATTTAAATATTCAGATAAATAATTAAAAACAGTTTCTTTAGTTTTACTTTATTTTACAGTTAAAATAAAACTAAACTTTATTTTTTTAGTTATATAAATTTATTGTATTTTTAAGTTATAAATATTAAAAATAGAAAAAGTTATTTTATACTCAAGAAAATTAAATTATTTTTATTAAAATTTTCAAATTTTGAATTGAATTGTAAAATAAAGTAAAATAAATAAAAAGTTAAGATCACATAAAAATTTAAAGAAAAAAAAAAAAAAAATAGTTCCGCAGGTAGCCTCGAACCCAAGTCAACTGGTTGGGAGACTCGCGCTTCAAGATCACACCACTGAGGCGCTTACTCACTTGCGAAATAACTTGTATTTAAAGATTACTGAAAATTTAAATGCTCTTTTCTCGAAATTTTGTGGATAGTGGGTCCTACTGATTTAATATGTTGTTACCCTCCTACTATACTACAATCCTGCGCAATTTCGTCCGATCTGAATTTTCCATGTCGTGACCTCTCCTTGTTAGACATCGCTGCTTTATGTACTGTTTACTCAGAATATATCACTCAAAACTTCCTGAAAATTTAATCAATTGTTCTTCCTATTATAATGTATGTATCCAATAATATCATTCTTATATTCGCATTTCTTCTTGGTGTTGCAATTTTCACAAACATGAGTGTATATAAAATATGTGTGTGTGTGTGGAGAGAGAGAGAGAGAGAGAGAGAGAGAGAGAGAGAGAGATAAACCTTACATACATTTAAAATTTATCAAAATTATCTTTTCCCTGGGGAAACGGAATAATTAATCTTTCTCGGATCTTATCAACGAAACTAACCTTTCATACATATTAAATATTTATTTAATTAATTATCACAGAATTTTAATTCGAGAACGAAATATTGATTTAGTTAAAATGTTCAAAGATAGATTTAATATCTTGTGAATAAAATATGAAATTATATAACGCGTTAAAATTTTCTTACGTAGAATTCTGTTATCAAAGCGCGTGCTAATATTAATGTATAATTTAATTTTATGTATTATATCTACACATTATACATTTATGTAAGGCAGACTAAATCAACTTTTTGATAATAATCAAATTTATCTTTAACCATACGTAAAAGGGATAATATTTATCCATCTTAAAATATTAAATTATCCTCAAAATTTTTCATTTAAACTTGACATAATATCACATATTACAAAATTTAAATTTATGTGTTCATTAAATAATGATAAGGATTTAAAATTACTTTAGTATAGAGTATATATAATTTCATTATGCAAACATAAATAAATAAATAAATAAAAAAAAACACAGGATGATAATTTGTTTTCTCTCATAATTTAATTCAATGCTTATGAAATTTTAATTTTTTAATCAAATGTGTATGTTTTTTTTTTTTTTTTTCTTCTTGTTTTGTTTTGTTTTACATAAAATTTATTTGTAATTTATAATGTTTAAAAGTTTACCGATGGTTTGTTTTAATTTCTATGATGAATAATTAAAATTTAATTTGCATATACTACTTCTATATAAATTTGCATTTAAATATATAATTCATATATTTTAACTAAAAGTATTTACATTTAGGAATATTTTTTAACGATAAATTATTGTTTCAAATACAAATGCGTATGTGTGTGTGGGGGGGGGGCTATTTTTTACAGAAATAGAAAATTATCATATGGTTCTAAACTTCTTCTCTTCCATTCATTTTTCTTCATTTTCAATTTAGACTTGGACCATGCTCTACTGCCCGAAACATTCTGTTTCAAAAACTCATACATAGCTAATTACTGCTACGATTCGTGACTACCACTAATTTATAATACAAAATTTTCCTAATATTATGGGACGATTTTCTCTTCTTAAATAAGATAAACGTTTTTACTCGTGTTTAACGTTTTAAAAACTGATAATGTAAAATCGCAGTTGTTATAATTTACACCTAATCAATTTAGAAACATACATTAAAGGTGTAACTTGGAAAAAATTTAAGTTACCACTAAATACGTTAAAACATGTCTACACTGCAAATAAATAAATGAAAAATATATAAATAAATGAAAAATAAATTAATTAATTAAAAAAAAAAAATCTGTAAAAGTAGAAAAAATTTTATATAAAATTTATCTTTTGTAAAACTACAGAAATTTAGTTTAAAATTAACCCTCAGACAGTCAAAAGAAACATTTTCCTGCAACAAGATAAAATTTGTAACCATTCATATAGTCTGTGGGTTACATATTTTTTCTTTTTTGCATACGGAAAATTGGCATCTCATCAGGATTGAGAAGTGCTGTACAGCGTACCAGCTTGTACGTCCGTGACCGAGAAGTAATATCGTGGACTACAATGCTGTAGGTACTGGCTAAATTCTGGCTGGTAGAACTGAAAAAATTTATTAAATGCCAAAACAATTTCGGGATACTTCACGAAAAAAAATATATACGAATTTTTTCTATATTGTTATGTTACGGATTTTTTTTTTTTTTTACCGTATTTCCCACTTACCATACGGATATTTTATATCAACTATACTGCTAGGAAATTTCCAGAAATTTAACAATGTATATATACATATATATTTAAACGTGTACCATTGGTTGATACTGTACCAGAAGATAAAACGTTTTAATATGAACTCAAAAAAAAAAAGCTTTTTTAAGTCGTTCATGACCTCACTTCGCATTATGGGGCAAATACAGGGGAAAATAAGGCTGCTCCTTTAAAAAATCCTTTTTTTTTTTTTCTTTTTTGTAAAATGGGCCCCTTCACATAGTTTGAGTCTATAAATGGGCCCATTTACAAAACTAAAAATCTATAAATTGGCCCCTTCATACAAAATTCAATTACATAAAAACGGCCTTTTTGCAAAATTCCGTTTTACTAAAAAAGATTCTTTTAAAAAAACTTTTCCTATCTTTCAGTATTATTTCAAATGATTTTCAGAGATCTGGAATGATATTTTTTTTTCTTGATTGTGATGTATTTTTGATGTTGATTAATAAAAATGTTTTCAAAAATTTTCATCATGTATTTTTTTTTTTTTTTTTTTTTTCAGAAAATAGGATTATTTGACAAATTTGAGATAGAAACCTCCACTTTCACAATTCCCATTTGAGTTATTTTTCCGAAAAATCTATGTGATATAATTGAAGAATAAGGAGAACTGATTTTGTCAAAACACCAAAGAATTGTTAAAGAGTTGTCAGGGCCAACGGAATGTTAATAAGTTAGCAGAATTATTATTCGATGCTGCATACAGACTGCCTTCACACCGTGTACACTGTACAAGAGCAAACTCTGGAGCTTCAAAATGAGCTTCGATGTAAAGGGGGGAAAAAAAAGATAACGGGTAAATAATAGCCTATTTTAATGCATTTAACACATAAAAAGTTTCTATTGTACTATAGTCTCTGTGTGAGAATTAGTTAGATATTCATCCTTATTTTGTGAAAAATCTTTACGGGATGTATAGTGCATTAAATACCATGAGCAGCTCATGATAAAATAACACTGCGCTCCAAAAAAATTTTTTTTTCGAGCCTTGGTACCATTCTTGCTGATTCTTAAGTAAAATGACCACCTGAATCCGAATATTACCTCCATTTTGCTCAATCACTCACCGTTTTTACGGGACACTACCACCTCCCACAATGTTTTTCATTCTTTGGCAGTTTTATAGCCATGGATTTTATTTAAATGGTAGAAAATGATTATTTTGACAGTTAAAAACAAAAAATTATAAGGTATAAATAATAATAATAATAAAAGATTAATAAAGATATAACAAATGTAATTTCTACTTTTAGTGGCGAATCCCCCCTAAATTTATCCCTTGCCACCAATGTTCATGTTTTAGAGTTTTTTACCTCAGTGGACCCTCAGAAGATATTTAACAGTTAAAGTAATCATTTACCCCTTTTCAAATCAAATTTATAGCCATAAAATTGACGAACAGTGATAAAAATAGGATGACATTCTCAAAAAATGGTGATTGATGGGGCAAAATGGACGTCATATCCGGATTCAGGAGGTCATTTTACATAAGAATTAGCATGAATGGTTTTCGAGCCAAATTTTGTGCAGATCAGTGCAATTGTTAATTAAACATTAGTTTAGAAAAAGTTCTGTATGGTGGAAAAGTAAGTTTCTGATTTGAGCGTCTAAGTCTGAGAATATTCGAACGATATCATCAACTTCCTTTCCTTTTGTATGTCATTTGAAATAAAAGTAAAGAAAAGTAAAATTAATTACATTTTTGTTGTTTTTCCTAAATACTGGATGATCCAAAATTCACAGAAAAATTAAAAAGTACATTATAAACAAAAGTATTGACCATAGATCTATGCGGTTTTCATTGAAATGCACAGAAGACTTGTGATTTTTTATTTTATTTTATTTTATTTAAGCCAACAAATTAGTTTAAATTTTATGTATCAGGTTGCGCTTTAACTGTAGAATTGTTCTTTTACAGTGCCTTAATACATTCTACAACGTAAGTAAGACTATAAATGCTCAGTGTAATAGCCGTCATTTGATAGAATGACTTTTTGATGTTGCGCATTGGAAAACCTCCTACACTGAGAAAAAAATATATACCACCTTTATCTAGAATGAATAAGTGGTAAAGATTTCTGAGCTATGCGCATAAGGCACTCCAATAAACTGAATAGAGGAAATGATCGAGAATTTCCATTCTACACATTTCTAGATGCTGAAACAATGTTCTGACTATTCTGAATCTTTTGTATGGCGAAAAATTCTCGCGTGATTTTCTGGAATTGGGCAATAAACCAAGATCTTAGTTTCTGAAACCCATTTCTTGTATTCGAATGTATTTGCAGAGCTTTTTAGATAACTTTGTCCTCGAGAATATAGACAAATGTTCTAGAATTCTAATAGGGGTTTCTAGAACTCGCTTTCATAGGGAACAAGAATTTATAAGGATGACATGGAACTATTTTTCTTACAGTCACAATTTAGATTCTAGATGTCAGTTATAGAATTTTTTCTCAGTGTAATAAAAGCTTCAATCAGTGAAAATTGCATAGAGCTACAGTCAGTATTTTTTAATAATATACTTTTAGTACGGAGGACTATTAGTTTCAATCTGGAGTTTTTGTAGACCAGTTTTGTGTAACACCAAAATAAATTATAAATGTCAGTCCTATCGTTGAAAATTCGGTATCAAATGAAAGGGATGATTTTTCTGAATCCAGAGTGCAAACAGTTTTTTGACATGACAATTAGATTTTTTAAATCAAATAAAGTATGAAATTTTGGTGGAAACACTTCATTTTAATTCATTTCGTTCATTTTAAAAAGTATGTGGCCCAGTTCTACGGTCAAAAAATAAGATTAAAAAATAAAAAAAATAAATTAAATAAATTAATATTAAAAAATTAAAATTAAAATTTTACAGATTGAAATTATTAGTCCCCATTCTAAAAAAAATTCTGTCTTTGACAGAATTATTTATTTATTTATTTATTTATTATTATTATTATTTTTTTTTTCAGTGACTTTTGGATGACCGGTAATTCAAAAAAAAAAAAAAAAAAAAAAAAAAATGGATGAAATTCTGTCCATGACAGAATTTAGTTTAGTACGACAGGGCTACTTATATTTGTATTTTAACAATCTTTCAAAAAAAAAAAAAAATCTTATAACACTTGTCTAAATAATCAGGAAATATTGAGTCGAGAACCGTTGGCTCTGTGATCAGAGTACACAACTGCGAACCCGAAAGTTGTGAGTTCGATCCTCCCCGATGAGAACTATAAAAAAAAAAAAAAAAAAAAAATAATAAATAAAATATTTAAAAAAACACTAGCTTAAATAATCAAGAAACATTTAGCTAAGATCCGTTGGCTCTGTGGTCAGATTACACAACTGCGAACCCAAAAGTTGTGAGTTCGATCCTCCCCGATGAGAAGTAAAAAAAAAAAACTAAAATATTTTAAAACACTAGCTTAAATAATCAGGAAACATTTAGCTAAGACCCATTGGCTCTGTGGTCCGATTACACAACTTCGAACCCGAAAGTTGTGACTTCGATCCTCCCCGATGAGAAGTAAAAAAAAAAAAAAAAAAAAAAACTAAAATATTTTAAAACACTAGCTTAAATAATCAGGGAACATTTAGCTAAGACCCGTTGGCTCTGTGGTCAGATTACACAACTGCGAACCCGAAAGTTGTGAGTTCGATCCTCCCCGATGAGAAGTATAAAAAAAAAATAATAAATAAAATATTTAAAAAAACACTGGCTTAAATAATCAGGAAACATTTAGCTAAGACCCGTTGGCTCTGTGGTCAGATTACACAACTGCGAACCCGAAAGTTGTGAGTTCGGTCCTCCCCGATGAGAAGTAAAAAAATATATTTTAAAACACTAGCTTAAATAATCAGGAAACATTTAGCTAAGACCCGTTGGCTCTGTGGTCAGATTACACAACTTCGAACCCGAAAGTTGTGACTTCGATCCTCCCCGATGAGAAGTAAAAAAAAAAAAAATATTTTTAAACACTAGCTTAAATAATCAGGAAATATTTTGCTAAGACCCATTGGCTCTGTGGTCCGATTACACAACTTCCAACCCGAAAGTTGTGACTTCGATCCTCCCCGATGAGAAGCAAAAAAAAAAAAAAACTAAAATATTTTAAAACACTAGCTTAAATAATCAGGAAACATTTAGCTAAGACCTGTTGGCTCTGTGGTCAGATTACACAACTTCGAACCCGAAAGTTGTGACTTCGATCCTCCCCGATGAGAAGTAAAAAAAAAAAAAATATTTTTAAACACTAGCTTAAATAATCAGGAAATATTTTGCTAAGACCCATTGGCTCTGTGGTCCGATTACACAACTTCCAACCCGAAAGTTGTGACTTCGATCCTCCCCGATGAGAAGCAAAAAAAAAAAAAACTAAAATATTTTAAAACACTAGCTTAAATAATCAGGGAATATTTAGCTAAGACCCGTTGGCTCTGTGGTCAGATTACACAACTGCGAACCCGAAAGTTGTGAGTTCGGTCCTCCCCGATGAGAAGAAAAAAAATATATTTTAAAACACTAGCTTAAATAATCAGGAAACATTTAGCTAAGACCCGTTGGCTCTGTGGTCAGATTACACAACTTCGAACCCGAAAGTTGTGACTTCGATTCTCCCCGATGAGAAGTAAAAAAAAAAAAATATTTTTAAACACTAGCTTAAATAATCAGGAAACATTTTGCTAAGACCCAATTGGCTCTGTGGTCCGATTACACAACTTCCAACCCGAAAGTTGTGACTTCGATCCTCCCCGATGAGAAGCAAAAAAAAAAAAAAAAACTAAAATATTTTAAAACACTAGCTTAAATAATCAGGGAATATTTAGCTAAGACCCGTTGGCTCTGTGGTCAGATTACACAACTGCGAACCTGAAAGTTGTGAGTTCGATCCTCCCCGATGAGAAGTATAAAAAAAAAATAATAATAAATAAAATATTTAAAAAAACACTGGCTTAAATAATCAGGAAACATTTAGCTAAGACCCGTTGGCTGTGTTGTCAGATTACACAACTGCGAACCCGAAAGTTGTGAGTTCGGTCCTCCCCGATGATAAGTAAAAAAAAAATATTTTGAAACACTAGCTTAAATAATCAGGAAACATTTAGCTAAGACCTGTTGGCTCTGTGGTCAGATTACACAACTTCGAACCCGAAAGTTGTGACTTCGATCCTCCCCGATGAGAAGTAAAAAAAAAATATATATTTTTAAACACTAGCTTAAATAATCAGGAATCATTTTGCTAAGACCCATTGGCTCTGTGGTAAGTTTACACAACTGCGAACCCGAAAGTTGTGAGTTCGATCCTCCCCGATGAGAAGTATAAAAAAAAATAATAAATAAAATATTTAAAAAAACACTGGCTTAAATAATCAGGAAACATTTAGCTAAGACCCGTTGGCTCTGTTGTCAGATTACACAACTGCGAACCCGAAAGTTGTGAGTTCGGCCCTCCCCGATGATAAGTAAAAAAAAATATTTTGAAACACTAGCTTAAATAATCAGGAAACATTTAGCTAAGACCTGTTGGCTCTGTGGTCAGATTACACAACTTCGAACCCGAAAGTTGTGACTTCGATCCTCCCCGATGAGAAGTAAAAAAAAAAAAAAATATTTTGAAACACTAGCTTAAATAATCAGGAATCATTTTGCTAAGACCCATTGACTCTGTGGTCAGATTACACAACTGCGAACCTGAAAGTTGTGAGTTCGATGTTCACCGATGGGGAGACAAGGGAAAATATATATATATATATATATTTAAGTCTTTTTGGATTTCACAAAATATTTTAAAATAGAGTAAGACATTAAATGGTAAAATTGGATATTGGCAGGCATTTTCGAAGTGGAACACTATAAATTGGTAATGACGTAAAATGCCAGATTAAAAGAAATAGTCCTGTCGTACTATTAAGAGATTAGACAAATAATTTAAAAAATAATTTTATTTTATTTTATTTTATTCTATTTTACTTTATTTTCGTACACAACACGATAACAACTGCACGGAATAAATTTATTTGAGTAATTTTTCATTGTGTCAATAACTTTGAAAATAATAAATATCAAAATTCAATTTCTATTTTTCTTTTAATTTTTAAGAAGTAAAAGTAATTAGTACTTTCAAAACTAATTAAAATTCTAATGAGCTTGCAAATTACTCATTTGATTGACAGTATCATCGACAGAGTTTGGGGAAGTCGGAAATTCAAACTCTCTTTGTTCAGGATAAAGTGATATTGTCAATCAAAACTTCGTGTGATAAATAAGACAGTTTTTGAATAATCTGATAATATTTAGTGTTTTAATTAATTCAACTTTTAGTGTTGTAATTAGTTTTAATTAATCACACGCTTATCGGGAAATACACATCTTTTGTCACATGCAAAATTAGTTTTTCTTTAGATAAAATTGATTCATCCAATAAGCATTAAATTTTATCTAGTGGGATTTTTTTTTTTTTTTTTTTTTTTCATTTATTAAAATTAATTTTTATTTTATAAAAATTGTACTGAAATTTTCAGTATTTCTATTCATTATATTGTTCGAAGAGACAAAAGGATTCTGTGATTAAGCGATTTAAGGAGCGTTAATCTTCAAAAAAGTCGACATAAAATACAAGGTGCGCTGTAAAAAAAAAAAAAAAAAAAAAAAAAAAAATCAGGCACTTTCCTGGGAAATTTTGGGCAGTGAATGTACCCAATATTTACCAGTAATATTCCTTGATTATATCAGTAACCATCAAATATATACTCATTCAAAATAATACAAGGGAGTGGGGTTGAATGGGACGAAGAATTGTGTTTCAGAATTGTACTAGCCATAGAAGGGCAGAAAAAAAAAATAAAGTGTGTTTTTCAGCTGCCAAAGTAAGTTTTTACTGATTCAATTAAGTGTAGTTAAGACATTAACTATTTGCTTAAAGTTAATATAACTGTTATATGGTGAAAAGGCATAATCTTTTATTGGGTTTAGGATATTCAAGAAGAATATTGACAATTGTTCATTAAGCCTATTTCCTGTTTTTTATGATCATGTGGTGGTTGGGATGAATGGGACAGTTAAGTGGGAATGAATGGGACATTCTCCACTGTGTGCTAATATAAAACTGTACACAAGAATTACATTTAAACAAATCTTAAATAGATTTTCAATATTTTTATAACCTGTAGTTCAGTAGTTATAATATGGAATTATAAAAGTAGCACGGATTTTGAAAAAAATAGATTGAAATTAATTATTCTAATTTTTGTTTATAATAATTATGATTAAAAAAATTATAAGTTAGAATATTCAATGCAACTTAAATCAATCTATAAAAAAATTAAATAAATAAACTAATAATAATTTGATTAAAATCACAATTTCAATCAAGCTAATTAAATAAATGCTGGTGATTATTCATGTAATACAGAATAGAATGCTGATTTTTCCCGATCAATCGGAAACAAAAATCTATCTGGATAATTTGTACTCTATTATAATGATTTATCTCTTTCTAGTGTCTTATTTATTTATTTATTTATAGATTAGATCTTATTAGATTTAATTACCAAAGCCTAGAGCACTAGGAACTGTACGTACCAAAAGACTTTTGCCTTTTGATGTTAATTTGAGTCAATACATCACTTTATGTTAATTTCAGCAAATTCATAGTGTGTAATAAAATCACATAAACCAATTTAACTTAAAAAAAATTATTTAATTTCCATTTTGTTTTATTTTCTTTGTTAATTCCAGTCCTGTAGCATTCATACCCAATCCTGTCCAATTATCCCCATAGGTGGGGATGAATGGGACGTGCATATAAAAAAAAATAAGTAAATAAATAAATGATTAAAAAAAATATTATTAATTAAAAGGTGTTAACTTTTTATTAAAGTTAGTATGTTTTTGTGAAATTGATTACTGAAGCGTACTTATGAGCAATGTTTCAAAATTCCGAATTACATATGGTGAACAATATCAGTAAAAACATAAAAGACGTCCCATTCATCCCCATTCTCCCCATTATTCCTAAAATTAGGAACGTTTCATGGTACCAAATTGTGCCGTTAATTATCCGTAAAGTATTTGTTTCATAAAGCTCCCCCTTTTTTTTTTCACTATGACTGTTTCCGCTGTTAACACATATTCTTGTTTTTTTATGCTAAAATAAAATTGCACTTTTAAAAAATTGAAGAACACGCTTTTATTGAAATGTGAACTAAAAAGTAAAAAAAAAACAACCTTTATAGTATTAAAATGAAGTGTAAGAGAAAATAGTGTGAGTGACACACCACAATATTTACATATTTTAAAATTTTTAATAAAATAATTTAGAATTAAACAAAAACCATTTTAAAAAATCTCCCCTGACTATGCTCGAACATTTAGGCTCGTAGCCCGGAGCTTTACCTTACAGCCACAGCATTCACGTAGGAAAAGTCTTTTTTTACAAAATAGATTTTTTGTTTGCTCCCAGAGCGGTTACAAACATACATTCAAACATACATACAGGTGAAGCTAATAAAAGCGTGTTAAAAATTGTTGTAAACCCTTGAAGTCTATTGTTTCCTGCTATTCCGTTGTGTTGCTAACAACATTCCTGTGTTTAATGAGTCCATTTAGGCATTTCCCCTAACATTGCCTGATAGCGCCATCCATAGGAACTTGTTGGAACCAATTTTTTCCTCCCACAAACAAAATTTCTTTGCTTCACGATTTCTCTGGTAAAATATCAAATCATTTTGATGGATAATTTTAAAATTATAGCGTTTTGAAATCGTAACTTTAATTGAACAAGGAGAGGGACACCGCTCATCACTCTTGGAGCAATTTTGAGCGCTTCTATGGCAATCTCTCCATTTATTGAGAAAAAAAAAAAAAAAAAAAAAAAAAAAAGTTTACAAAAACGCCAGGACTCAGTCCCAAACCGACAAAGGGCGTTGATACAAAACGATTTGGAAAAACAAAAGATTGAAATGTGCCAGGCTTATTGCCTCACACGACAAGTGGCACTCAGAGCTGCAGTATTGGTTTGATAGATGAAAGTTCTTGTTTGAAATATTTGAAAAGTCTATTGGAGTAATGTCTGAAGAAACAAGGTGCTAAATACTGTTTCTACTGCGAGTTGCCAGGATAAAATCCCATCGCAACAAGGGGCGAAAGCAGGTGGTGGAAATTATTGCCAGGATTGACTTCCTCTCGCGACAAGGAACAATAATTGTTGGATAAAGAAGACTCCATTAAATAGTAACAGAGCAGGCAACCAAGCTCTATTTATATTAAAATTCTTAATCAGATAGGTTGACTAAATCCATGAGAAAAGAAAAAAAAATTATTTAACTTATTTATGAGTATTTTGCGCGAAATTATATTTTCCAACCAATTGTTTGGTCGTGGGGATGGATTTCTCAAGTGAAAATTTCTGGTTAAGGGACAATGAAAATAATAATGGCTAGGAGTTCCCTCTTCGCCGCAAGGACACAAGGGAGAACGCCGACGATGAAACTTGTTAAGGTAAGAAGGAAAGGGACCGTGGCCGGTTAAAAATGCCGTAATGGGTGGGGTAAGGGTCCAAGTGTTAGGGCTAGCCTGTGGCACTAAATTAAAAGTATATCTGCCCTTTTCAGATTCACTCCACAGGTCTTGCCATTTTAAATTCAATATTTGTTTAACTCGAAATTTGACAAAAGAGGGAGGGGCGGGGAGGGAGTAATTAACATTTGGAAATTCTGTGGCTTCTTTTGCCAAAGAGTCCGCAAGTTCATTGCCGGCTATACCCTTGTGGGCAGAAACGTGTGCCAGGGAGACTTTTAAATTTAAGTTAGTTAAGAGATTTTTAATTTCTATAATCTGTGGATTTCTGCTCCTGTGGCGAGCAATAGTAAGCAGACCCGAGAGACTGTCACTAAAAATATTTATTTCTTGATGATTAGGATTATCAATTACCCAGAGTAGGGCTTGTTTAATGGCAAAAATTTCTGCCTGAAAAACTGTGTTATAATCCTCGAGCCTGCCCGCCCACCTATGGACGAACTCACCGAAGGCATGAACGCAGAATGCCGCAGCGACACCCTGATCGGTCTTTGATCCATCGGTAAAGATCGCCACAGAAGCAGAGGGAGAAAAGCTATTTATAGAACAATTGGTCAATAGGGAAGCAACGTCCTTGCCAGGGTGAATATTCCAGCTGCAGGTTGTAGTTTGTATAGGGATATTGGGAAAGACTATTGAAGCAAGTTCTGTATCATTAAGTTGTAATATTTTAGTTTTAATATATGTTTGGGAGACCTGCAGGTGGGCATGAGGAATTCCAGTGATGACGGTGAGGGCATCAGTCGAGATAGTTTTGTAATCTCTTGCAATTTGCAAGAGGAAGGGCCTTTGAGCTGAATTTAATTGGGCTAATGCGTCTGTTCTCAGATGACCACCCCAAATGCCGGCACCATATGTTATTATTTTTTCTATTATTGTACTATACCAAGTTTTTAGGAAAGAGGTGGAGATACCCCACCTCTTCCCTACCATTTCATAGAATTGTGGTAAAATGTTAAGGTTTTTAGTTTTAGATATTTGATGTGTGCCAGCCAGTTGAGGTGATCATCAAAAAATATGCCTAGTAATTTTAGTTGTCGTACATGATGAACACTGACACCATCAATCCTCATCGTGGGACTCCTCTTCAAGGCTTAGGAAAGGCTAGGGTTAAAGCATTAGTTTTAGATGGGGATAATTGGAGATCCAAATCTTTAAGGAGTATACTGAAAAGGGTGAGAGCTTCCTGGGCTTGTTTCTCCAGGTCTTTCCTTCTAGGCCCCGAGAGAATCAAGGAGAAGTCATCCGCGTAGGCGAAGATGGTGAAGCCCTCAGAGGCCATGCCACGCAGGATTTTATTTGCTATGATTGTCCATAAAACTGGACCTAGACATGAACCCTGAGGACAACCTTTTGTTTGAGGAAATTCAGACATTCCCTCGCCCCAATTGACGAGGATTTTCCTTGCTGAAAGATAACTGCGGATGACTCCCGCAAGATTACCCGGGCAGTTAAGTTCTTGGAGTGCTTGAAATATATGTGGCCACTCCACATTGTCAAATGCTCCTTTAATATCCAGTGAGATGATAGTGGTGTAGTTCTTTGCGTTGATGCTAAAGGTGCAGGAACTTTTAATTGCCTGTAAAGCCTGTTCACACGATCTGCCCTCGTAACTTTAATTATAATCACCCTTTATATACAGTCGAACCTCGTTAAATTGAATTTCAAGAGGGATACAAAATTTGCTCATGTTATCAGTAGTTCATGCTGTCAGTAACTAACCTTCATATAACTAAACTAATCTTAATTTTGACGGGGTTTGTGGAAGCAGTTCATGTTAAAAGTAATTTGCGTTATCAGTATTCACGTTAACGAGATTCGACTGTATATGTTAAATGTATTTTACTCATTATCTGTTTATTATTATTATTACTTTCTTTTTTTAGCCACATGCCATTGTTAATTAATTAAACGATAAATTGATGTACGCATTTTAATTAGAATGTTAAATAGATAACAACGTTTTTAACACAGTATAAAAATTAATATTTCTAAAAAATTACTAGGAATTTTGAATAATTTTAAACATATAATAAAATTATATGCTTATGAAATATGACGTTTAAATTCTTTATTTTTATTTTCTTAAAAACAAAAAGACATAATTTTTTCTTATAATGAAAGCAAGAGTAATTAAAAAATATTTAATACTTAATGGTTTATTTAAAAATGTTCAGTACCTAAAAAAAAAAAAAAAAAAAAAAAAAAAAAAAAACACTGTAATAGTGTGTCTTGTATCAACATGCTTTCTAAAGTTTAATAATTATATGATGTTAAAATATTAGTAAAGTTTTTTTTTGTATTATATCTTAGAACACGAATTTTACTCAAGCACGATATCGTGTTTGCGCATTTTTTCTTTACAAAGTTCTGGAAGTAATAAAGTTTTATTTTAAAAAAAGCTTAAGCAAATTTTAAACATAAAATTAAGTCCTTGGAATTTTTGTGTGTATTCTACTACACATTCCAAAATACAATTATCATGCATTAATTAATTATTATTTAAGTTTATTTATATTTTTTCTCAGATTATAAATTTTAGTAAATCTTAATTTAGTCTTATTCAAATTTGCTTTCTAAAATTTTAAAAACTATAAAGGTTTCCCTGGTTTAATCTCAAATACACTTCGTTGAAATAAATTTTTGGAAAATGTAAATCCTTTGAAATTTCATCCATAATCTTAAATGTGTATATGTTATTTTGAAAATTATACATAAAAGCGACAAAATTATTATATTTAAAATTTAGATTTTTCTGACGTACAAACAAGCGTTATACTCTAGAGTAATAAAATTTAGAATAAATTACTCTATTCCTTAGTGTAATGGTTATCATTTAATGGAATTTGTTTAAATTTATTGGAAAAATATGTAAAAGATATGTTTTAAATAAATGTAAATTTTATATAGAAGCTTAATATTATAATGACTTTTCATAAAATTTTGTATAGTAGAAATTCAGTTATACAATAATAATATCAAAAATTATTTTGCTTGACAATAAATCATTATTACTACTAATAGTGTTAGTAAAATTGATAAACAGCGCGACTCACAAATTTGTAAATTGTAAAAAAATTCAGAAAAGAGCACAAAATGATGTGCACAAATGAGAAAAAATTATGCTCATATAGGGGGATTTTTTTCAATAAAGATTAAAAGTTAATTTTTTATTAGAAGATTTTGTTGATAAAGAACGATGCATGCGAAAAAAAAAAAATGCACGAAATTTCTAGAAAAATTATGATTATTTACACATACACTAGAGCTTACAATTATATCACTACAATGTGTTTCTATGTATTTGCCATGAGAATTGAGTTTTTGATCATTTATCCTTCCATTTATAGGATTTTGATTTGTATATAGAGACCCTACATTATGAGAGACTCGACTTGGCGAGCCGGCCAAGAAATCAGCCATGAAATCAGCCATGCAAGTGTAAACTGCTGCATTACTTGTGATTACGCTGAGAAATATTTCTTATTATTCTGTGTCGTATTTACAACAGAATGTACTATGGATTACATTACATTATCAGCAGTTAAACAGCTTTTGTTTTTAAAACTTCTAAAAATATAAAATGTTTTAATCATTTTATAATACGTTTTAAATAAGATAACTTTTAATGAAAATGAAATTGGGCCAATTAATACATACAGATAAAACATTTAAAGTATTAAAATACAGGTTGATTATAATTAAAGTTACCATTCCAAAACGCTATAACTTTAAAATTACCCTTCAGAGCGATTTGATATTTGACCGGAGCAATCGTGAGGCAATAAAATTTTGTTTGGGAAAAAAAAAAAAAAAAAAGTTCCAAAATGTGTTGTTAATTATCCGTAAATTATTTGTTTCATGAAGCTCCTCTTTTTCTTTTCTTTTTTTTTTTCACTATGATTGTTTTCGCTGTAAACACGTATTCTTGTCTTTTTGATATATAATTTTTTTTTTTTTTTTTTTTTTTTTAAATCTTGAAGTCTACTGTTTCTTGCTATTCCATTGTGTTGCTAACGACACTGAGAAAAAAATAAACCGCCTTCCTCTAGAATGAATAAGTGACCATTTTCTAAATCCCTTAACTAAAAATATAGATTTCCGAGCTATGCGCGTTCCTTCGCATGTCAGCTAAATAATTAGTTTCTTTTCCTATTATATATAATGAAATATCTCAGCTGCTTTCACAATTTGATGATTATAAATAAATGATAAATTAGCTAAAATGATTTATGGGATGAGTATTTTTCTACATTTTGGTTGAATGTAAAATGACATAATACATCAAAACTTTTTAGTATAAATAGAACAACCGTATCTAATTAGCTTCTGAATGTTGATTTTATCAGACTTTAAATAATTATCAAATTATCCTTTTCCCAGACAAAACAGATTATTTTTTTATATATATTTTATCATTATATCAGCATTTTTTTTTTTAAACTAAAAATAAATGTTAATTTAAAATTTAAATTCATTATAATGGACGACTGATAAGCTTTTAATTTTAAAATATGAATATTTAATGTTTAATATTGTGAAATTTTCTATTATATATGTGATTTAATTCTCAAATTTTATTTTAAAGGTGAATATGTATCTAAAAAATCTTTCTGTAAAAAATATATTTATATATTTCATTCTACACAAATGTATAATATTAATTTGAATTAAAAAAGTGCCTATTATTGATTTAAATCGAACCGACGTGGGTAAATCAATTTTTATTGATTTACCCACAAGGACATTTTCTTCTGAAAATACTTGACATCATATTTTCAAATGATGATTATAATGCGAGCTAATTTTTATATTCATTGCAATAATGCAATAGATTCGGAGATAATTTCGATTTATGATTTCTACGGTTTTCTACGTTTTAAAAATTCCTGAACGCGTTTTGAATAATTTTAGAATGATGTCTGTCAGTGACAAAAAATTTGTGGCAGCTATTGATAAAAAGTTAAGACATAGAATTTTACTAAAATTTTTGCTTATTTGCAGTTTGACATAAACTTATGCCGATCAACTTTTGATGCAAATCTTTCAAGAGGTAACGTTGCTATGCTTCGATCTCTCCTATTTGCGGAAATGTTACATCTCAGCTTCTGTTGTGTATAATTGCACAACTTTTGATATGTGAATGGTCTATTATGACACATTATGTCGATTCAATGTGGGTGTATATATCGGAAGATATGTGCTCTGCTAAGGCTTCAATTTTTGCTTCTGTAATGGAAACCTATACCTTAGCATGGGAAGACTATACTACTGTCATGTAATTTAATGCACGTAATCTCATGCAGTATTTAATTAAATGCACCTTCACATAAACTTGCGTTTATCAAATCAGCTTTTTGCTTTTGTAATGGAAAGCTGTACCTCAGCATGGGGAGACTATACTACTAATGTAATTTAATGCACATAATCTCATGAAATATTTATTTAGTTGCACCTTCACATGAACTTGCGTCTATCAAATTATGACATATTAGGCCGATCCAATGTGGGTGTATATGTCGGAAGATATGTGCCGCTTCTAAGGCTTCAATTTTTCCTTCTGTAATGGAAAGCTTTACCTTAGCATGGGGAGACTATACTACTGTCATGTAATTTAATGCACATAATCTCATGAAATATTTATTTAGTTGCACTTTCACATAAACTTGCGTCTATCAAATTTTCGAGTATAGCATTCGACGGGTGGCTGTGCTGTGTTCCAAATTTCTCCCATAATTAAAATGCTATATCTCAGCTTCTGTACTGTGTAAATCCACCAAACTTGAAAAGTAAAAAATAAATAAATAAAGAGGAAATTACCAAAAAAAAAAAAATCATGGTGATTTAGTTTGTTTGTTTATTGACTGAAAAGTGGCACTGCTATGTTGCACTTTTTCCATTTACGAAAAGACTATATTTCAACTTCTGTTGTGTATAAGTACACAAACTGTATACGTGCGATCGTTTTTATGGAAAATTTAGATTATTCAATTTAAATGCATTTTGGTCGATTGATAGCACTGTTTTAAAGCTTTTCTTTGTGTTCCACGAAATTTTCTGACAACTATTGTGTTAGAATGAAATGCAAACTGTTCTCTGCAAGCTTCAGCACATGAGTTTTTATAACTATAAGTAGAGTATAACTATAAGTAGAATTTTTATATATTAAATAGAGTATGGTTTTAATCATACTCTACATAATACAGATTAAAAGTTTGATTTGAATTTAACCTTGAATTAAATTGTTGATGATTAGTTTTTGGGATATATCGTTCAACCGGTGACGCTGCTTGCTTCTATTTCCAGCTGTATCTTATCTTCGATAGTGTACAATTGCACAAAACTTCCTATGTACTAGGATGATGACGATGAAGGTTGTTTATTGTTTGGGTTATTTTGTAGGGTGCAAATCATCCGATAGGGGACATTGTTATTCTGCAATAATTCCCGTTTAAGAAAATGCATTACCTGAGCTTCTAATATATGTAAATGCACCAAATTTAATGTACTAGATAGTATGATGCAAAATTATTCTTATTAAATTTAGATGTATATCAGTCTACAGGTAGCGTAGCTGTTATTCATTTTCTTCAATTTTTTTTTTTTTATATAGCTATAAATCGGCTTCTATTGGTATAGCACCAAACTGTAAATTTAAAATTTTTATTGTGAAAATCTATGATGATTAAATTTTATACATATTAAGGTAGCGCTGTTCCATAGACCTGTTATAAGAGTGGACGGAGCATTCCATTATTAAGGGAATAAGAAAATGTGCAAAGATGAAACCATGTGAATGTTTAAAAAAGTTGCCTTTTTTGGCATTTATCGCATCGTTGGCAATTTTTTGATTTGAATATAAATATATATGTATTATTATTATTATTATTAAAAGATACAACAAGCAAAACTAGTGTACAATATTACACCTGCTGAAATTTATTTTTACCTTGATGTTAACATCTAACAAAGTTCAAAATTTTTTATAACGTTGGTTTGTCTGTACTCGTTTTAATTCTCATAAATAATTATGGACATTTTTGAAATAATATAAGGTATAATATAGTTAAACTAATTCAATTTACAGAAATAAGTATAGCAATTATAAGCATTTCACAAAAATAATTACTTAAAATAACGAAAAAATAAAATATGAAAAAGAATCTTACCTGTGAAATAGAATCTTTATTTTGCATAACTTCTAGGATTTTTAAAGTACATCTAATTAGTATTTCTTGCTATAAAATTCTTTTTAAATTCAAAACAATCTAACATTTAAAGTGAATTAAAATTTTTAAAAAGAACTTTCAAAGAAAAAGGGAAAATATCGTCTGCTTAATAAAAAGCAGAGTTTAGAGCATGGCAAGTAAATTTCAGTATTGGCCAATTTGGCTTCCTGTAGATCAACATTCACATGACCTTTTTATGATTTATCTTTGCCAATAAAAAAGGTTGCCATTGTCCCGTCCACTCTTATAATAAATCTATGGTTTTTATACAGAGTAAGAAAATGTTTTTACCTGTATAATTATTTATAGTTTGTACAAATGTTAACGAAAATTAAATAAATGAAATCAAAAACTGAATTGCAGAAATATATCAACTTTATTCCCCAAATTATTTGAAAATTAAAAATACATTTACATGAAGAAGCTAGCAAAGTCTGCAATCCAAATGTGTAAATGCCAAGTCCGTTCTTTATAGTTTAACATAAACATTTTCAAAAGTCCGTGGTACAATTATGTTTATTTATTCTTGCTTAAATCCCTGCTAATTCTAATTAACAGAGAAAATTATTCGAATTTTCCATGTCCATTCATACAAAATAAAGTTCATTTTAAACACACTATTATAGTAAGAATTTCATTTAACTGTAAGATTTGCCAATTCAGTTCATATTGTGTGGAAGATTCTCAATCTTTTGTTAGTACGTTGAAACAGCGAGTAAATTTCAAAAGGAGCGGTCTACGCAGTGAATTAAATAAATTAAATTTACAATTAATTATTGGCAAGGAACGTTACGATAGATATTCTATTAAAGGAGCACATTTTCGTTTTGGTATTATTAATGATGGCGTTTTTTTTTCCTTTATTTTTTCATTACCATTGTTTGCTTTAGTAAAAAAAAACTGTGTAACTTTATTATGAGTTATCTATTACATAATATTTATTAGAAAATCTATAAAAAAATATCAAGAGAATAAAATTAGCTGAATCAGGGCCATACATAGATGCATAATGATGAAAAACTCAAGTAAAATTGGATAAAGTTAATTAATATATAGTACGTACATACTTGTTTTCGTCCTTTCTTTACTTGTTTGGTTTAATAATAAAATAAAAAAAAAATCTGCATAATCGAAACATGAAATACTCACCAATGAGTATTACCATCATTACTGTATAGGAAGCATAACCCATTGTAAGAAGAGCTGTCTGTTCTATCAAAACCCTCGAGGAGGGTCGAAAGCCCAAGATCCTCAGGAATTCAGGTGACCTGTACATATTTTAATCCTAATATTAAAAGTTTCAAAGTACTTTTTGTGTGTGTGTGTGTGTGTGCGTGTGTACGTTTTCTACGGATCGCCCGAAAGAAGTTGGGAAGCAGACAAACATAACAAAAATGGGCACCAAACCACTGCACATTAGAATGTAGAAAACAAGGAAAAACAGCTAAAAACCCATAGAAACACGTGAAAAAAGAACCAAAATTCCATAGAAAAAAAAGTATATGACGAAAACAAAAAACTTTCAAAGTCAAATGTGAAAAAAAAAAAAAAGCTAACACCGGAAAGAATAAAAGGATAAATTTGACTAGAAAAAGACATCGAGGTACGGAAGGGTAAGGTTGGGGCATTAAACCTATCGTCGAGGTTTAATAAGACTCGCCTAGAAGTATAACAAAAATGTTATAAGATATCTTTTCATAATGGTTATCTCACATATTAAGTTTAGTACATTTATATACCATACAAGCTGATATATATATTTGTTCTATTCATGGAATAATTTTCAGAACACCAGTGCCTCCTGTTGGCCAATATGCACCGAAATTTAATCAGCATAGATTTTTATAATGGCCCTCCCATATATCTAAATTTCTGAAGTTATATACAATAGAATCTGAGATACAGCCTTCCTTTTCACGGGGCAAATTGCAGCATAGCATAGCCACCTATCAATCGAGCTACAATCAAATTGAATCGGTACAATGCTTTATAATAACACTCTCTCACACATCACACACATTAAGTTTGCTTTGATTATACAAAATAAAACGTGAGACATAGTCTTCTATTATTAGGTATAATCACAGAGTAAACGTGCTACTTGTAGAGCGATTTGCACCAAACGTTGATAGACGCTAACATAGGCCGATGTGCAATTTACATATAAATTTATAAGTAAACACTTTTATGCAGTAGTTCCTGAGATACAGTCTTTGTCAGAAAATTTTTGTCACTCACACACAGATACACAGACAGGCATTTTCTAAACTTATAGGTTTGATACCTTTGAGAGATAAGAAGTGCACTATTTTTGCACAGGAAATAATTTTGGATGTACTATACATAGTACAGCGCTCAGCACTGTCAAGTAACTGTATTTGTAGTAGATACTTTGAAGCATATGGTCTGTTGAGGACGCATGGCCATTAGCCAAACTAACTTTTGCAGTTGAATTTAGTCGGGCTCTAAAGCTTTTATATGCCAAATTGTTTTCTGGAATTCTCAAAATGTTTAAATCCATTGAAAACCGGAATTCTACAATATTTACGAATCCAATACTTTCTTCTATTGAGTAATGTAATAAATATCAAGTACACTGTGAAAAAATAAAATCTATACCGCCTTCATCTAGAATGAATAAATGGGTCATTTTCTAAATCCTTAAACTAGAAATATAGATTTCCGAGCTATGCGCATAAGGCACGCCTATAAACTGAATAGATGAAATGGTCGAGAATTTCTAATCTACACATTTCTAGATGGTGAAACGATATTCTGAACCTTTTGTATTACGAGAAATTCTCGCTGGATTTTCTAGAATTGGGTCATAAACCAAGATTATAGCTGCTGAAACCCGCCTCTTGTATTCACATTTATTTGGAGGTATTATTCAAATAGGTTTGTCCTCGATAGTATAGGCAAACGCTCGAGAATTCTAATAGTGATCTCTAGAATTCGCTTTCGAAAGTGACTAGAATTTGTTTTATAGGAAATTTATAAGGATGACATGGAACTATTTTTTCTAGAGCCACAATTTAGATTCTAGATGTCAGTTATAGAATTTTTTCTCAGTGTATTGGCGAGCCTTATACTCATAGCTCGGCAATCTATATTTTTAGTTTAGGGATATAGAAAAGGACCACCTATTCGTTCTAGATGAAAGCGGTATATATATATATATATATATTTTTTTCTCAGTGTGTATGTAATATCAAATAAATTTATGTATCAAGGTATTCCAATTATATATGATTAACAAATAACTTATTTTATTAATGTAATTATTAAATAATAATAATAATAATAACACATAATTTTGCATTTTGTACATAAAATTTTTACATAACAAAAATATTACGTTTCATTTAAACGAGATGTTTTAAATATCATTTAAATAAGCTACAATTTCTATGAATAATATATTTTTATGTAAATTAATCCCTAGAACTTTAAATAATTTTAATACATATTTGTTGAGAGCGTTACATATCAAAGACTTTTAAAGAAAATACTTCATGCCTTTATAAAGTTACGCTAAATCCTTTCTATCCACACTTACTGTTGAAGTATGTAAACACATTAGAGTATTGTGCGCGCATAAAACTAAAGTGTATGTTTGTCCACTCATGTGAAATTTTCTGCCGATTTAACACTTTGCGAGCTTGCAGCTCAATCTGTTTGAATAACTTTAGAGCGTGTACTGATCATCGTTTCCACGCTTGTATTTCCACAAGAAGCTCATACGAGAAAACTTTATATCCAAACTTATTTTAGTGGCTTTAATAGTTTGTTAGATTTGTTTATTTATGTATCTACTTTATTTATGTGTTATTTGAAGGATATGTATATAGATAGATAGATATAGAGGGCAGATATCTTAATAAACTTTAACCTTAGTATTTTAGCATTTAATAGATACATGTCAATACCAACACAACAAAAAAAAAATCTGGTGTGAGACAACCACACGACTTCCATTACCCACTATTACACGTATTATATGCATTTTCGAGAGATAATGTGATCATAAAACGTAAGTGACCTAAACATAAGTGACCTAAAGAGAAAATCGTTAGAGCCGTTTTTGAGATACCAACTTTTGAAAAAAATCAATTATTGACCAGAAAACAATAATTACATACAAAAGCATATTTAAAAGTGAGTTAAAATGGCGAGTTTGAAAAAAATCCGTACAACCGTTTTTAAAGAAACGCCTTTGCGAAGCCTGAAATTGAGCTATTTATACAGGGCGCCTATCAATTTTCCTGAACTAACCAACTATATCATTCGAAAGGACATCTAATAGAGTGTTTATGTAGCAAGTTTGAAGAAAATCGTTAGAGCCGTTTTTGAGATACGGACTTACAGTCCCACTTACGGTTTCCGATGTCCCACTTCCGGTTTTTCAATTTTCACCAAAATTTGGAAATTTCATCTGTACACCAGACGTATTTCAATTCTAAAGTTTCGTGGTTCTATCTTTATTAGTTTCTGAGCTATAATAGCCAGAATATTCTCCACATACATACATATACACACACATATATACACACTGACCAATTGCCAAAAACCACTTTTTTGGACTCAGGGAACCTTAAAACGTGTAAATCAGCTGAAAATCCGATATCGAATTTTCAGATCGAATACAATACTTCCATTACCTACGGTAGTAGGGTAAATGGAAGTAATAAAACTGTTAATAACACATTGCTAAAACTATCACAAAAAGGTTGCGATACCTGTTAAGATCCAATAAGAGACAAAAACAATTTTGAATTACTTACGCCCACTTGAACAAAAAAAAAAAAAAAAAAAAAAAAAAAAAAAGGACCATTAAGCAAAATGGCGGAGAAAGTAATTAAAGGACTTCAGAATAATAATTGGAATAAAACATGGATTAATAAGTGGAATAAAAAATGCTTAAAAGTAGAAGTATTAACTCATCAGGGGCAAGTGCTTCATAAAGCTGTGAAAGTTGCAACGATTTCGTAAAACAATATAGCTAACAATAGCAAATTTACATTGTTCAATCCCCAATCGAGCACCAAAACCATTTTGAATGAGAAATGAAATAAAATATTAAATCAAATCATCAAGGAAACCAGTGAGAAAAATAGAAAAAAGTCGGAGTAATCACATGTAAAGCAATCAACCCAATATGGAGAAAAGGAAGTTGTCATCCTGTTAATGAAATTAAAAATAAATTCTTTGCAAACTTCGATTAATCGATAAAGAATTAACAACTAAGCATTTTCATTAACGATAAAATTCAGAGTGTAATTGTTGATTAAGTTAGTTAAATTTTAATTTTTAATTTTAGTTAAATCAATGATATATATAAAGAGATAGACATATAGATAAATAAATAGTTATGGGTTACATGAATTATAACAATATTTGTATTTATTTCTAAAAATGCAATTTTTTAATTCTTGTTTTGGAGAAAAATGTTTATAAATTTTTCTAAATAATATAATGTAAAACTGCAAGACTGTGATTCTGAAGTCACTTTTTTATTCGACAAAAAATGTAAAACGTAATTTAAAGGGTTTTTATATAATGGTTACTGATTTATATTATCTGTTTAATTTCTACGTCTTCAAACGTAAAAATGTAATGTATGTTTTTTAATGTAACCAAAAACAGCATGATTTTATTACTCTAAATAGTATTATGTAGTTATATATTTTTTTAAAGTTAGTTGTTGGTGTTAGGGTTAAGGCTATCTGACAATGTTAGAGTCCTACAGTGAGCAAAAATTCTGTAACTGACATCGATAATCTAAATTGTGGCTCTAGAAAAAATAGCTCTATATCATCCTTATAAAATCTAGTTCCCTTGGAAAGCGAGTTCTAGAAGCCCTATCAGAATTCTAGAGCGTTTGCCTACATTATCGAGGGCAAAGTTATTTAAAAATCTCTGCAAATAAATGAAACTACAAGAGGCGGGTTTCAGCAACTCACTGTTAAAAAAAAAAAAAAAAAAAAAAAGTACAGGAAAAATCTGGCAGCTGGGGTGCCAGTATTTCTCCGTCAAATATACAGCACAAATCTATACTTTTAACAAAAAATCTTTTTGATTTACAAGATTCCTGTGTAAAATATATGTCAGTGATACAATTTTACAGTTTTAAACTGTATATTTGACAGAGAAATACTGGCACCCCAGCTGCCAGATTTTCCCGGCATTTTTAACTTTTTTTTTTTTTTTTTTTTTTTTTTTTGTGATAATCTTGGTTTATTACCCAAATCTAGAAAATCAACCGAGAATTTCTCGTAACACAAAAGATTCAGAATATTCGGAATATTCAAAATGTTGTTTCCCCATCTAGAAATGTGTAAGCTAGAAATTCTTGTTCATTTCGACTATTCAGTTTATTGGCGTGCCTTATGCGCACAGCTCGGAAATATATATATAGTTAAAGGATTTAGAAAATGGCCGCGGTATATTTTCCCCCCTCGGTGTAGGCTTAAGGGGAGTGCTTACGTGCTAGCTTTTCTAAGGGTTCTAGCCCATATTTACGCAAGTTTCGGAAAAAATACCATGGAAAATTCCGAACGAGTAAGCCGACAATCGTGATGTGAGATCGTTCCCGGTAGCACACGTCTACCATCTTTGAGACCAGAACTCTCTGACAACATTGAAATCAGGGGGGGGGGGGGAGAAAAAAAAGGAAGCATTTAATTCTCAATACGACATCAATGAATTGGTTAAATATTTTATGCAAAATAAGGTACATTTCTGTGAACATGTTGACTAAATTTCTACATATACATCACGTCACACATTTTGTACTTTGCATAAAACTATACTGTATTTTTTTTTCTCTATCATGTGGAATTTTTTACTGATTTAACAGTTTAGAAATTTACAGCTCAATGTATTTGAATAACTTTAACTGTGTTCTGATATAACTTTAACCATATTCACGCTAGTATTTTCACACACTGAGAAAAAAAAAATATATACCGCCTTCATCTAGAATGAATAAGTGACCATTTTCTAAGTACTTTAACTATAAATATAGATTTCCGAGCTACGCGCATAAGGCACGCCAACAAACTGAACTGACGAAATGATCGTGAATTTTTAGTCTACATATTTCTAGATGGTGAAACAATATTCTGCATGTTCTGAATCTTTTGTATGACGAGAAATTCTCGCTTGATTATCTAGAATTGGGTCATAAACCAAGATTATAGCTGCTGAAACCCGCCTCTTGTGTTTGCATTTATTTGGAGATATTTTCAAATAGGTTTGAACTCGACAAACTCTCTAGAATTCTAATAGGGTTTCATCAAGAGCACACATTCAAAGAGGACTAGAATTTATAAGGATGACATGGAACTATTTTTTCTAGAGCCACAATTTAAATTCTAGATGTCAGTTACAGAATTTTTTCTCAGTGCACGAATTTCACATATAAGACATTTTCTTATTTAAATTTATTGCAGTACCTTTACCAGTTTGTTATGAATTTAATGGAAATCAATTTGTTATGAATTTAGTGGAAAATTAAAGACTTAAATTTTTATGTTTACAAAATAATACATTTTTAACACTTTAGAAAATTGGGATTATATTGCTAATAATTAATTCTTAGTTTTATTAAATTAGGAGAACTTAACTTGATTTCTCTATATCCTAACAATTAATCTATATCCTAACAAGTTAACAAGTTAACAACATCCTAACAGTTAATCTAAATCCTAATCTCTATATCCTAACAGTTAATCTATCCTAACACGTATATTACTTAGAACTGAATATTACGCAAGTAATTGTTTAATTAAATAAATGAGTAATTGTTAATTATTTTATTACTATTACTATTACTCCCTAAAGAAAGTATCGCAAATAATTTTACATTTGAAAATTCCCACATTTGAAATCTAATTTCATTTTTAATATATGTAGATCCAGAAAAATGCGTCAAGTCAAGCGCTTGTTATAAAGTTTATTCTGGAAATGTGTGATTATTTAACTGTAAAAGAATAAAATTTTTGAACTAATAATAATAATAATAATAATAATAAAATAAATAATAAATAAAATAAAATCCTAGTATGTTGTGACCACCACAATCTTCCTACACAAATTAACTCATATTTATTGAAATTTTATTTTTTCCGACTGAGTGAAAATAATGCCGGGAGTCGAACTCCGGATCTTTGACTTACAAGGTCAAGGCTCTACCAATTGAGCAATCCAGGCCGACAACCGGTCAGCATTACTCACTCAGACAACCTTTAGGCAGAAACAAGCCAAAGATCCGGAGTTCGACTCCCGGTCCAGGCATTATTTTCACTCAGTCGGAAAAAATAAAATTTCAATAAATATGATTTTCTTCCACAGTTGATTGTGTGATTTTAATAAAAAATTGTATTTCTTTCTCCCATTGTTTAATGGTATTTTCCATTTCCTGCGGCTTATTTCTGTTGAGCTATCTATATGATAGACCAGAGATGTTTCTGCCTAAAGGTTGTCTGAGTGAGTAATGCTGACCGTTTGTCGGCCTGGATTGCTCAATTGGTAGAGCCTTGACCTTGTAAGTCAAAGATCCGGAGTTCGACTCCCGGTCCAGGCATCATTTTCACTCAGTCGGAAAACATAAAATTTCAATAAATATGATTTTCTTCCACAGTTGATTGTGTGATTTTAATAAAAATTGTATTTCTTTCTCCCATTGTTTAATGGTGTTTTCCATTTCCTGCGGCTTATTTCTGTTGAGCTATCTATATGATAGACCAGAGATGTTTCTGCCTAAAGGTTGTCTGAGTGAGTAATGCTGACCGGTTGTCGGCCTGGATTGCTCAATTGGTAGAGCCTTGACCTTGTAAGTCAAAGATCCGGAGTTCGACTCCCGGTCCAGGCATTGTTTTCACTCATTCGGAAAAAAAAAAATTCAATAAATATGATTTTCTTCCACAGTTGATTGTGTGATTTTAATAAAAATTGTATCAAATTAACTCAGTACGTAATATCAGCATATATAGATACGCTTATCAGTGACTGACTCTGTCACGCTTAAAAAGGCTAAGAGATTTCCTTGGACTTCTGTCTGTGTGTGAACGCAAGTTGCAACCTAATTTGCATAATTTAGTCAGTTTTAAAAAACCTAATTGTCCGATCGATAAGTTGTTTAATCCGACAGATTCAGAAAAATTGCCTCTTTCATTGGGTACCTTATTTGTAACGAATTTTTGATTAGATTTTTTAAATTAATTAAAATATGAAAATGGACATAGCTTTAAAATAGACATTTAAATTTTTAATTATTATCATTTTTTTTTTCTTTAAATGCTTAAAATTTTTTGCAATTTTATTTTCCATAGGAAATTTGAAGCATTTTGTTTTTCGTTTCATCTTACTTTTATTATAGAACTTACTTAACATGATTACGTTAATCTTACTTTACTGAAGTGAAAAAGTTTCACTAATTTTCCAAATACAAACACGCAATTAAATAAGCTTAACTTTTCGAAGAATTCTACTAAATGAAACATTTTCTGGAGAATATTCCGTTGTTTAAAATATTTGCTATGCCAGAATAACGCCATTTCAAATGCTGATACGGATTAAGATTTTTGCATAAATGTTCTTAAACGTTTACGTTACGTTAAATTTCTGTGCTTAATATGAAATTACTTTATGATGGGGGTGTTGCAAATTGAATTGTTCTTTTGCATCCTCTCAGGTGGCGCGACTAGTCGTCATTTTTCGACGCGCCGATGTACGATTACTGTCTAGTTAAAAATGTGATCTGAAGGGAGTCGGTCATGCTTGACCGTTTAAAATATAGCGCTTAAGTAATGTTTATTTATGTTTTTATTGTGGATCCGTGTTATATGTTGTTTTGTGAAGTGAATAAATAAAATGCAAAGAACAAAATTTCATCATTTATGGTTTATGAAAATTATTATTACGGAACATTGAAAGATTTATGAACACAATTTTTGGTGACCCTAGGATGTGACTGTTTGCATTTATTTGGACGACATGCATTTTTTGGATAATTATGGAGTGAAATGAATCCGCTGAGCATGCATCGGATATGGGAGGTAGGCTTTTTCCCTTATTATTTCATTATTTTGGTTTGAGTTTGGGGGTTAAAAGTTATGGTTTCGTTTAACAGAAAAGTGTAGTTTTTGTTCTAAAATGGTTGCAGTCTGTGAGGACATCGAATTCATTTGGTTTATATATAATATTATTTATAATTTATAAATTTTGCTGTTATATGAAATAAATGGTTTCAAATTTGAATAATTAAAAAATAGTTTGGGTTTTAAATATAAATGGTTTCATTCAACATTTAAATAATTGAAAATTACTTTCGTTTCATAAAATGTTGTTTAAATGGTGTTTCTTTTTGTTTCTTTGAAAACGAAATTGTTTTTTTTTAATGGAATATTATTTAATTTTTTGTTTCTTGCAATGCTATTAAAATAGAGTTACTTCTGATTTAATACAAAATTATTTATTTAGTTTTGGTTTCATTAAAGGCTATTTTAAATTGATTTACTTCTGTTTTAACGATGTTTATTTTTTTGTTCTTAAATGATATTTAAAGATGATGTTTACATTTTTTTGATATATAGATAATACATGTTTATTTTTATTTAATAAATATATGGATAGGAGTTATTATTAAGCAATTAGAAGGTTTCATAATTTTTATTTTTGTTCTCTTGTTACGATATTGGGTTTAAAATGGATCTAGAAAGATTGAAGGAAAAAAGAAGAGGTTTAAGAACCTCATTTACGAAATATTTGGGGAAAATAGAAACAATCCTGAACTCCGAAATTACGGAGGAGTACACGAAATTAATGAAAATTGAGGAGCTTCTTAGATTAAAGGCTCAACTCCTGGACAAACAGGCAGAACTCGTAAACATCGATTATGAAATACAAACAAAAATTAAAGTTAAGGATATAGCTGAAGATGTGGCAGGCTGTGAGGAATACAGGGAAAAAGGGATCGATGTAAAAACAAAATTAGAAAGGCTAGTGGATAATTTAAATGACAGGCCGTTGCCTGGTGGTGTTATTCAGATCGCTAGATCAAGTGATCAAACAGGGATTGGTTCAGAGAACCTAACAGTTAGAACTGAAACCAGAAGTACAGTTAAACTTCCGAAATTACAAGTTGTAAATTTTCTTGGTGACTGTAGTTCATGGTTGGACTTCTGGAACTCTTTCGAGGTAGCGATACATAATAATAATTCTTTAAGCAAAATTGAGAAATTTTCGTATTTGAAATCTTTCTTAGGAGGTGTCGCCTTGAGCGCTGTATCTGGGTTTTCATTGACAGAATCTAATTACGATGCATCAATACAATTACTTAAGGAACGTTTTGGACGAAGTGACGTAATTATATCGTCCCACATGCATAAGTTACTATTAATAGAACCGGTGAAATCATGCGCGAATGTTACTGAATTAAGGAGAATGTACGACGCGATTGAAGTACAAATTCGTTCGTTACAATCATTAAATGTAGCAACAGGCACTTACAGTAATCTGTTATGCCCTGTAATATTACAAAAACTACCGGAAGAATTAAATTTAAGTTATAATAGACAGCGTAATTCAGATGAATTGTTTGATATTTCTAAATTAGTTGATTTTATACGTAAAGAATTAGAAATACGAGAAGCATCGATAATTTTAGCGAATCCCAGAAATAATAGCGCAAATGAAAATAATTTTCGGAATAAAATGACAGGCCACAATAAACCTTACTTAAATTCTAAAAGGAGCGAATATCATCCCCCTAAATCATCAGCTTCCGTTTTAGCGACTCAGGCGGAAAGAAATTTATCTGGTTATCATAATAGGTATTCTTATGATAATAATAGGCCTAAATTTAATAACAAAAGAAATACGAGTTCGTTTTCTCAAAATACTGGAGTTCAGGGCTGTTTGTTTTGTTCCTCGGCACATATGAATCATGATTGCTCTTTAAATGTTTATGATAAGAAAAAGGCTCTAATGGCCAAGGGATTATGTTTTATATGTTTTTCAAACCATTTGAGTAAATTTTGTTCACGTAAAGATCATAAGTGCAAGTATTGCGCGTCTCCCTGGCATAACTCATTAATATGTAATACAGAAAGAAATGAATCCCGCTCAGTTGAGGATAAAAAACAAATACAGTCAGAAAGTTCTTTAAATTTGGTTTGTAATAAGAATAAAGAGCTTGAGGACACGCCGAATGAGTCGGTGTTGTTGCAGACTGTAACGGCAAGTGTATTTAATGTTCAGGCCAAATGCCATTTATTGAGGTGTCTTATTGACAATGGAAGTTCTAGGACATTTGTATTGCGCGAAGTGTGCAATTTATTGGGATTAAAACCAATCGGGAAGGAAACCCTTTTAATTTATACTTTTGGCAATGAAAATACTGAAAGGAAAACTTATGATATTGTAGAAATAGTATTACATAATGTAAGAGAAACTAATAAGAAAATTAAATTAAGGGCTGTGGTAATTGATTCAATTACATTTGGGGAAATTAAAATTCCTTCACAATGGGTGCGTAATGTCGCACTAGAAAAAGGCATTGAATTGGCAGATAAGGGTAATTTAAGTAAAATTCATGTACTTATTGGATCGGATTACATTGGGGAAATTCTTGGAGAAAGGAACGTGAGAATTTCTAAACGATTAATGGCAACAGATACCTTATTTGGATTTGTGATACAAGGAAAGGAAAGGGACCCTAAAGCACTTAAGAATTGTCAGAAAGTGCGCGTTAATCATTTACATGTTGTTAAGGAGGAATTGGACCATCAAAGGGTTAAAAATTTATGGGAATTAGAGGCAATTGGAATTAATCCGGACAAAGAACATTCTAAATCAGATGATGAAATTTTAGAGTTATTTAGGCAAACCACTACTTATAGGAATAAAAGATATGAAACGCGATTGTTGTGGAAAAATAATGTTAAGGAATTGGACAGTAATTATGGGATAGCAAGACGACGCTTGTCTCATTTGAACACTGTTTTTGGTAGGAATCCGGACTTATATTTTAAATATAAGGAAATTATTGAGGAACATTTAAAGTTGGGCATCATAGAGGAAGTAGCGTCGGATTTAAATGAAAATACGGGTACAGGCTATTACATGCCGCATCATGCAGTAGTACGCGAACAAAAGAAAAGTTCTAAGGTTAGGATAGTTTTTGACGGTTCATGTAAGGGCAGGGATGAATTATCTCTTAACGATTGTTTAGAGAGCGGTCCTAATTTAAATCCGGATTTACTCAGGATAATTTTGAGGTTTAGGTTACACCCTGTAACGTTTTGCGCAGACATTCAACGAGCTTTTCTAGAAGTAGGAATCGCGGATGAGGATAGGAATTTTTTGAAATTTTTATGGAATGATGGGGAGGGGCCCGATCTCCATTCCGATGCTGCTAAACGAATTAGGACATTACAATTCTGCAGAGTTCCCTTTGGGGTGAAATGTTCCCCATTTCTATTATCGGCAACAATCAGGCTTCATTTGAAAAAATTTGAGAATGACTACCCGGAAGCAACAGAAATATTAAGATCTCTATACGTCGATGATCTCATCTCTGGCACTGATGATGTGAACAAAGCATTACAATTGTCTAAAGAAATGATGTACATTTTAAGTGAAGCTAGCATGAATCTCAGGGCTTGGATTTCCAACTCTTCTAAACTTAATCAGTTGTGGAAGACAGACAATTTCGAATGTCGAGAAGATCCGGAGGAATCCAATGTTGAACTAAAAATATTAGGAATTATTTGGGACAATACGAATGACGAATTACTGATTGACACTTCACAATTTAACAAATTACCGGAGGACAGATTTATAACAAAGCGATATATTTTGGCTGTTTGCGGAATGTTATTTGATCCATTGGGGATCATGAATCCATTTTTGATTCGCATAAAAATTATATTACAATCAGTATGGGAAAATGGTAAACAGTGGGACGAACCTGTTCCACATGAAATTGAAATGTTGTTTTTAGAATGGCTAAATGAAGCTAAAAATTTGAAGTTCACTGGAATTCCTAGGCTGTATTTTAATGAATTCTGCTGGAACTCAGTAGAGGTACACATATTTTCCGATGCTAGCCCAAAATGCTATGGTTCAGTAGCTTATTTTCGATTTACGAATTCTGAAGAATGCAAAACAAGTTTTATAAATTCTAAGTCTCGACTAGCCCCTTTGAAGAAGATTACATTACCGAGACTTGAATTACTTGGCACTTTAGTCTCAGCAAGATTAGGATCATATCTTAAATCTGTTTTTCCTATGCTCGACCCCAGCAATATTTTTTATTGGACTGACTCTCAGATTTGCCTTCATTGGATAAAAGGTTCAGTTAACGATTATAAGCAATTTGTGAAAAACCGAGTGATTGAAATCAAGGAAAAAACTGATCCTGAAAAATGGCACTTTTGCAAAGGCAAGGTCAATCCGGCGGATAAATTAACGAGAGGTGTGAAAGCAAATTCCTTAATGAATGATAAGGTATGGAGTCAAGGACCAGCTTGGTTGTCAGAATTAAGTATACCATATGACTCTCTAATGGAATTTTCCTGTGACATGGACAGCGTGGTTGAAGAAAGACACGGAACTACAACACTCCAGGTTAACGTAGAAGTTCCAATGCCATTATTAAATCTGGAGAATTACAGTACTTTGAATAGAGTTTTGAGAACAACCGCCTATGTTTTTAGATTTCTAAATAATATCAAATCTAGGTCTGAAAAACGTTCAGGAGCGCTGACAGCAAATGAAATATCTGCAGCAGAAAATTATTGGCTTCTATTTGTGCAGCAAAGTGAATTTAACAAAGAATATACTACATTAAAGGCAAAAAATTCAGTTTCTCCTGATTCTAAGTTATATAATTTGAATCCCATTTTGACAACAGAAGGTCTAATAGTATTAAAGGGAAGAATTCAAGGCTCTAATTTTTCTGATGAATCTAAGCATCCAATTATTTTGCCGAACAAGGCTCGATTTACTAATCTTTTGATCATGAAGGAACACGAAAATTTAGGTCATTCTGGTATATCTGACACACTCACTCAATTAAGAGAACGCTTTTGGATCATCAAGGGCAGGCAAGCTGTGAAATCCTGCTTGAACAAATGTTTTCTATGCAGAAGGTTTAAGGCCAAACAAGGACAGCAAATAACAGCTCCGCTACCCATAGCAAGAACTAGTGAGGCTCAACCCTTTGAAGTCGTCGGAATCGATTTTGCTGGACCCTTATTCACAAAAGACAAGAACAAATCTTACATTGCATTATTCACTTGTGCAGTCACTCGAGCAGTGCACTTGGAAATAGTCTCTAGTCTCAGTTCTGAACATTTTTTACTTGCATTCAGACGTTTCATCTCCAGAAGAGGTATGTGCAAGGTTGTGAATTCCGATAACGCTTTGACTTTTAAAGGTAGTGAAAAGGAACTAAAGAAACTTTATATGAACATTAAGAACTTTGAAATTCAGAACTATTTTGGTAATAAGGGTATCAAATGGAATTATATAGTAGAAAGAGCCTCATGGTGGGGGGGTTATTGGGAGCGAATGGTTCGTATGACAAAGGTCATTTTGAGGAAAATTCTTGGTAGGGCATTAGTTACATTTGAAGAACTGCAAACTATACTTGCAGAAATTGAATCTATTATTAACTCTCGTCCTTTAACTTATGTATACAATGACCCTGTAGAGCCATTCCCTCTCACCCCAGCCCACTTCTTAATAGGAAAAAGGTCAACTGCATTGCCACCACAAAGTGGCCGTTTAGTGATTGCAAGTCAATCTAGTTCTCAAAAACTTTTAATTAAACGATACTTGTATCGTGAGAGACTTCTTAACGAATTCTGGAAGCGCTGGAAATTTGAATATATTTTGCAGTTGAGAAATGCTAATGTTGTAAAACCTGTTAATCCAATTTCTAATTTTAATATAGGTGATATAGTCCTAATAGGTGATGACAAGGCCCCAAGACAAATTTGGAAATTAGGAAAAGTAATTGAGACACATGTAGGACGTGACAATAAGGTAAGATCTGTAACCTTAAAAACTTCATCAGGAATGTTAAAAAGACCCATTCAACTTCTTTGTAACTTGGAAGTCCAAGGGGACTTACCTTAATTAAACCAACTGTTCACCTGTAAGGTAATATTAATATTGTTTTTCATTTTTCAATTGTATCCAGGTAACATTGATTTTGTATTTGATATAATTTCTATTTTTCAGTATTATGTGGTTGTGAAATTTATTATTATGTACTATTTTTTATTGGTTGTAATTTTTTGAATTGTATTTGATTTGGATTTGTTCAAATTTTTGTATTGAACTTAACTTACCTTTCGGGGCGGGAGGATGTTGCAAATTGAATTGTTCTTTTGCATCCTCTCAGGTGGCGCGACTAGTCGTCATTTTTCGACGCGCCGATGTACGATTACTGTCTAGTTAAAAATGTGATCTGAAGGGAGTCGGTCATGCTTGACCGTTTAAAATATAGCGCTTAAGTAATGTTTATTTATGTTTTTATTGTGGATCCGTGTTATATGTTGTTTTGTGAAGTGAATAAATAAAATGCAAAGAACAAAATTTCATCATTTATGGTTTATGAAAATTATTATTACGGAACATTGAAAGATTTATGAACAGGGGGTATATTCTGTGTTAAAGAACGAAGATATTTGTGTAAAAATACAGGAAGAAATTTAAAAGATGTATCTTAAAATAGGGTAATTTTAAAAGTAAATAGCAGGCTTTGCCCATTTTGCTGGTATGTATATTTAAATGATTTTATTTTCAATTGAATATTTGAAAAGTTTAAATAAATATATTTCGATTAGCGATTATTTTAAACAAGTCAAAATCATGACTAAATACCATGATATACAGCAATTAATTAAATATATAGAAAATTTAATTATTTCAGTTTCATTATGTTTATTAGAGATGGGTTTAATTTAAAATAAACTAAATAATTATACACATTAGGAGAGAGCTTTAGCATAAGACCCCTTGGCGAAATTTGAAATTTGGCACCGTAGTAGCTTGGGCGTTTCTGGTCAAGATTTTTATTTACGTAATTGCAATAAATATTTTAATTCATCGCCAAAATTGCAAATATATATATATATATATATAGGGTAAAGTCACCAGTGATTGACACTTTTAGAGCAGTCTCTGATGTTTTTAATGTTCTAGTCATCAGAAAATATTTTTAGAAATCTTAAGATAGTACATATGGTACGAAAGACATTCAGAACCACATACATGTTAAAATATATACATTTTATAACAATTATTATTATTTTTTATAAATTTTTATTTGACACCCACTCGATGTTCCAGTAATTGACACTGCCTATTTTTCCGTTTATTAGTAATTGACACTGCCAGTTTTTCATTTTATCAGTAATTGGCACCCTATGTTCCAGTGTTTTACACTGCTAGTTATTCATTTTACCAGTTATTAGCACCTTTTGCTTCAGTGTTTGACATAAAATGTTAAAAGTCTTATATGTAAAATATATGATTTTATTATTTTTCTTATTTATTAATTCTTTAGGGATAGATGTCAATTACTGGAGCATGCCAATCACTAGAGCACCTACCCTATATATATATTAGAAATCTTGAAGTGGATTCTATTCTAAAGTTACACACACATTACTTTGCAAACGATAAAATCAAAGGAAAAAAAATCTAAGACTTTGATTAATTGAAATTAATATTTTTAAATTAATACATGAAAATAAAAATAATTAAATCTATAATTACGTTTATTTTATACGATTTTTTTTTATGATACAGGTTTAATTTTTAATTTTGTTTTTTTATTATTCACACGTTAGAAAAAGAGAAAAAAAATGTTTTTTTCCAAATGGAATAAAATGCTTTAAGCTTTTTATTTTATTAACTTTAATTTAAAATTACAACTCAAAGAAAAATGTTGAAAATCACATAAAACACTTTTAAAAAATTCTAATAGTTATGTTGAAAATTTGAAGCTATGTTAAAAATCTGCGCGCATTCTTTTATCTAGAGGAAAAATTGTACTTCGCACATAGACAGATAAACATTTCCTTTTATTAGTACAGGTAACTAGTATCTGTGATTATGACAAAACTTTCTTCTTTAAAAATCTATATACACCTGGTAAAAACTTTTGTTGAATTAATAAAATTTTGTTGGTGTAAGAAAAAGTTCTGTTTAAATGTGTTTCAATGGCAATTTTGTTTCTAACAAAAATGTTGTTTTCCTTACAACATATAAATAAATAAATACAATTTAAAAACTAATATGGTCACTACATGACTTTCTTCTATATTTTCATATACAAATTCACTTAGTAAAAATATTTTATTAAAATTATCACTTAAAATGTTATCTTCCATTATAATCAGGACGATTTCCATATTTTAGAAGTAGTATAACACTAAATATACATATATATATATATATATATATAAGTCAATTTTATTCTCTATTTATTTATTTATTTATTTTGTTAAAAATGAAAAAAAAAGTATGTAACTTTATTTTAAAGTATCGCAGATCGATTGTTCAACCATTCGTTTTAAAAGTATTGGTGAGCTCTTTTGAAACATACTCATCATAAAAACTTACTCTCCTCGGGGGGGGGGGGGGCATTTCCCCCCAAGGGGGGAGACGAGGCGCCTACATACCCTTTTTTTCTCCAGTTGACTATCTCTGTTACAAATAATTCTTTTAAATTTCATAATGATTATTAAAAAATAATTCTCTTTATGTACATTCATACAAAATTTTGTCCTATACCACCATGTTAAAAATTTAGAAAAAGGGGGATGGCAATGCAACCTGTTGGACAAATTTTACCAAAAGTGGATAGGCACTAATTTATGTCAAGGTATGGTCACAGAACACGGTTTGATCACAGAATTTCATACCAATTTGTATGAAATTCTGTGCAGTAGTTCCTGAGATACAGTTGCCACAAAATTTTGTCACACACACAGAGAGACAGAGTGACATTTTCTAAAATGGTCAAATCGTGTTCTACAGCTCTCAAAACGTGTAAATCCATCAAAATCCCGAGGTCGAAAATTTTTACGAATCCAATACTTTCTTCTATTGAATATAGAAGAAAGTAAAAAAAAGAGAGAGAGAGAGTCCTTAGTTTCATTTTCTTCTAAATAATAGATACAAAATTCTGTACAAAACAGAATTCTTTTTAGTATGATAGAATATTTATTCTCTATTATAAAGGCATGGGGTAGCTGTTTGTTTCTAAGCTGATTGTTTCTAAGCAACGGTTACTATATTCATCCCTCAAAATATCTTTGGTACAGATTTAGTATAGCACCCCCTTGGCAGCATATAAATTTTTGTGGTTACGTTTTGGAGAGGAATTAAAATCGCTATCGAAATTGCGTAAGTAAAAATCTCGGCGGGAAACGTTCGAGCTACTTCGGTGTCAAATTTCAAATTTTACAAAGGAAATCTTTACTAAATCTGTTGCATTTCTTTTGCACGATTTTTAAAATCTTATTTTAAATATATATATATTTTTTTAACTTGATGCGAGAAGGGAAAAAAGAAGAAACATTTTTTAATTGGTCTAAATATAGTTGGTCAGTATTCAGCAAAATTACAGCAGTGTTGTTCTGCATAATGACCTTTCGAAAAATCAAATTTGGTGCAGTTTTACACTGGTGATGCTAAAATTTAACTTTTCTGTAAACATAATATATTGCAGCATAGCAGCGCCAATTGAAGAGCTAGTTTCCAAATGGCGTTAAGTCATCTTTTTTTTTTTTTTTTAGTTGTTGAAAAAATGCGATTTTTTTTATGTAAGATTTATTATTGAATTTAAGGAAAATATAATTTTCCCCAGTAATCTATGGATGATAATAACACTAAATTACATGTTTAAAAAAATCCTGACAGTATAGTTATTTAGAAATATAGAAAGAAAAAAATGACTTAACCCTTTTGGAACAAAACTATGACTTACGCTCTTTTGGCACAAACAAATACCGAAATGAAGTTACTTACTTCCATTTGAAAGTAATCCAAGTATTTTTTTTCCCCATGTAAATACAGCATAAATTTTAACTATACAATTTTAGATAGTTACTGCAAATCTTCATTTACAAATTCTATTTCTCCATCTTTATCATTATTTTCACTTATGTTACAATTAGCAGTATCGTTGCAAAATTATTCATAAAATTAAAAACATTCGAGAAATTTGATAATTCCCAAAGCGTTAAGTAATTTTAAAACATCTATTTTTCTTTGTTTGTTTCATATTGTTTTTTGGTTTTATTTCAGAAGGGGCGCACGGTAAAATTCTTTTCCCCCTCGTTTTAGGACCTTTTGACGGCAAAACGAACCACAGCACGTTGTCTTGATTCCCACATATTGCTTCGTTATTTCCAGTACTTTTGCCTCTGAAATAAAGAAACATTGTTTGCTTTTCAGACGACTATGGGCAATTTTCTTCCAATCTAAAACATTCCACTGCTTCTTATACTCGAAAAGATTTCCAACCTTAGAGAAATGTTCAAAATATTCATTATAGAGTAAAATTGTATCCACTTTCTTTAAACTAGTCTCCACTTGGCCGAATGTTCTATCTGCTGGTAAGTAGGAGTTACCACGCACTGGTAAATAGTATGTGAAGGAGAGGTCCTTTTGAGCAGCCACTGCTGAAAGCATTCCTAATATGGTATAATTTTTATTTGGGTGGTAATTCCTGATTTTGCATCAAGTCAAAACATATTGTAATTTCATCTTCTCCTATAAGCTTTTCCCCTAAAAGTGAATAAAATTTTTTTGCTCCGGTGTGTATGAATCAAAAGTTCGGTTAACAGGGTCTTTTCTTTTTTCTGTAAATTTTTCTAAATTCATTTGCATTTTTTCCCCTAATACAGAAGGAAGAAATGTCTTTTTTCGGAGTTCCAAAACCAAGATTAAAATTTTTTACAAACACATTATAATAAATGTTATAAGTACATTCCTCTTTATATTTTTCTATGGAAAAAAAAAAAAAAAAAAAAAAAAAAAAAAACTGTCTCAATGTGACAATGTAAAACAACATTTTTCCCCTTACTTTTGACTTTTCACCCAAGGCCAGACAAACCACGTGATAACAAGGCACGCTACAATTGGTTAAACTTGACTTAATCCTTTTTGGCATAAAACTTACTTGTGACTTAATTCTTTTTGGAAAAAAACACGGATTTCACTTTCTGTTTTCATTATGACTAAACTTCGTTTGAAAATATATTGTTAGACGTGTGCTGCGACCTTTTGCATCGAAAAGTCAATTTTTGAAACTTTTGACTTAACGCCTTAAGCTCTTCAACTGATACGAGAATATCGATTTTGCATTAATTTTTGTCAAAATCCAACCAAATATAAAATTTCGTAGAATTTTATCCATTGTTTCGCTACACTCTGCGTCCACAATATTTTAATAACACACAGACAGAAAGACATTTTTAAAAAATTTGTTGAATCATGTTCGAGACATATCAAAACGTGTAAATTTAAAAGAAACTTAATATCGAAGATTTTTACGAATCTATTCAATATGAACCAATTTAACTGATTTTCTTCTTATGATATGGAAGAAAGTAAAATATAAATTAGAAAAACCTAAATTCAGAGTAAAAACACTTTAACCCTTTAACGTTCACTACTTAATTTATTTTAAAAATTACTAAACTAATTTTAAAAATGGCTTTTAAACACATAGCTGATCATAAATATTTAAAAAATAAAAAATTAGCATTGTTCTTTTTCGAGAAAGTTTTGGTTTGAAACCTCAATAAGTTAACCTTATTAAATTCAAATAATATTTAATTTAATAAATAAAACACTTTTTTAGTAAACATTATCGACTACAAAAACTCGTAAAAGTTGCATAGATGCTAACATTTCAATTTATTCCGGAGTATTTTAACCCTTTGTAGAGCAGGGTAATTCGGTCATTTAAATTATACTTCCACCGGAATTTACGAACATAATTAAAATACAAGAAATTTTAAATTTTCACGTAAAGAAAAGGACCTTTTCTGCTATGTTATAAATGTAAATTTTTGCTAAAAAATTTCCGGGATGAGTTTTTGCACTTGATAATTAAAATTAGGTGTTCCATCAACGGGAACACTGCGACTGAAAGGGTTAAAACATATTAAAATTAGATAGGATGTGTGATTCGGCTCAGTTTTCCAACATACATATTTGTCTTATACATTTCTGTTACTGGGCGTACTATAATCATCTTAAATGAAATTAATTCTGCAAATCGCCAGTCACGGTCGCAGATTGAAATGCTCAACCCAATAGGCTATCCTTTCTCTGTTTCGATACATTTACCTTATCCTGATTAATTTTATCCGGTTCAGCTTTGTATTTTAGTTTTCATGGTACTGCATACGATTCCTAAACGAATTATCCCAATAAAACGAATTTGTGTGAACTAGGGTTTAAGCTGAGTAAAAATTTTCTTTAGAAAAAAAGCTAAAATCAGAAGAAAAGCTTTAACAAAATGCTAAAATGCCAGAAATAGTAGAAAAAGATGAATATCAGTTTACACATTATTCTAAAAGCCTCGATACATTTGATTTTCATTTGTCATTTAAACTTAAAAGTTTTTAATCAGGTCTTCAAAGAGTTATACACAGAAGGTAATTTTTTTTTTTTAATTTGAAATGAAAAACAAAAAAGTAAGACTGTAACCAGATCAGTTTGAATATTGTACAAGCATATATTTTAACTCATTTATTGGCAGACATGAAAAACATTAAACTTTTTAGATTGTTACTTTATATTGTAAACTTTTTAAAAGCAATATGAACGTCTTAGATCTGACTTATATTCTTTTTCTGGAGATATAATTACCACTATAGCATGTAAAACTACATTAAGCTTATACTGTATCTGAAAATAAAAACATAACCTACCAAAAAAAAAAAAAAAAAAAAAAAAAAAGGTAAGTAATATAAGTGAAATTTCTTTATTACTATTCAAAGCTTTTTGGTTTACAATTTATATTTTTTCTTTCATTCATATTAGACCACTTTACAAATGCCTCATGATTATTTACAAGTTGATTTCCTGTATGCGATTCTTCGTAGTTCAGTGTTTGATTTTCCTTATATGCATTTTTCTTGATCAATGTTGCGATTTTTTTTTCATGAAAGATTCGTTATAATATTTTCGCTGAAGATTTTTTTTTTTTTATTTTTTTTTTTTTTTCAATTTGTGTTTAGTAAGATGCTTTAGCAAAAAAGCGAAAACATGTTATTTCATTTGCGCATTTTGGATAAGTCTTTTAGCATTCCGCGAAAAATGCTACCGGAGCAGAAACACTGCGTACAAATTCCTCCGTATTATATAAATTTTTATTTCCAATAACATAAGAATTTTTTACAGTAGAATGTTGATATTCAATAACTTTAATGGCAATAGCCTAAATGATATTTTACAACTAATCCGACTTATTTACTATGAAAGTAATCATCGGGCCCCCCGTGGCCGAGTGTTTATGTCACCACACTGCAAATCGCCTTCGAGCGTAGGAGAGCGGGTTCGATTCCCGCGCTGGCTCTGGGTGTTTTTCCATTTCTGCTTATTGTAATTCTGTCATGTGCTATCTATAATTATCTGACGAAGATTTACAAGCGGACAACAAGTCAAGCATACAAATTTGATGTATATGTTATCAATAAACCAATAAAGTAATCCTCATAATGCACGTTTATGCAAAATTTAGCTTCTATGCACACTGAGAAAAAATTATGTAAACTGACATCTAGAATCTAAATGGTGGCTCTTGAAAAAACAGTTCCATGTCATCTATAAAAATTCTATTTTCCTTTGAAAGCGAGTTCTAGAAACCCCTATTAGAATTCTGGAGCGTTTGCCTATATTCTCGTGAGCAAAGTTATTTACAATTGTCTGCAAATAAATGCGAATACATAAGGCGGGTCTCAGTAACTATAACCTTGGTTTATGACCTAATTTTAGAAAATCAAGCGAAGTTTTCTTGTAATACAAAAGATTCAGAATATTCAGACTATTGTTTCAACATCTAGAAATTGTGTAGACTAGAAATTCTCGATCATTTCGTCTATTGAGTTTATTGGCGTGCCTTATGCGCATAGCTTGGATAACTATATTTCTAGTTAAGGGATTTAGAAAATGACTACTTATTCATTCTAGATGAAGGCGGTGTATTTTTTTTCTCAGTGAGAAGTTATTAACGAAAAATATATATTTTTTAACTTTGTAAAGCATATGAGAAAACTGGCACATTTTTATTTTCCCTTGTAAAATTTTACAGCGTGGAAATTTCCATATAATAAGATGTTTATTACAAAGTTTCAAGATTTTCTCATCTTTTCGTACAAATTTGCACCCATTTTTAAGCTAAACTCACCTAAATGCTTCAAATTACACGATTTGTATCAAATCTAAGTTGATACTCAGAAGAGAAAAATTTCATTGATTTTCCTACTTGAATTCCGCAATTAAATTGGTTTAAATTTTCCAAGATTACGTTTAAAGATTTTACATTTGCAGAAAAATCCTTCTTTATTTTAATAGTTTTATATCAAACAGATTGGTGTATTCAGATGTCAATATCAATTAACTTTAAGAAGCTAATGACTGTACGCTACAACAATTTCAGAGCTACAAGAAAAAAAAAAAAAAAGCCAAAAAAAAAAAAAAAAAAAAAAAAAAAAATTATAAGATAAAAAACACCTTTTTATATACCACATTTTTAAATTTTCTGTTGAATCATATAAACTTGACAATTTCATCTATTATTTAAAAAAAAATATTTTATTTTATTTTATTTTATTGCTGAATTATCCGATCAACTTGAAAGAAAATGATCAAATCTGTAATAAAGAGAGCAATTATAAGAAATTTTCAAGTATTTATTAATTGAATAAAATTATTAAAAGGATACATTGTTATCGTGTTCTGATCTAGTCTAAAAGTTTCAAATGCCTAACTAGTCTAATGTATATCTGTATTCTAATGTATATCTATAGAACTATATTAGCACTTTACCAATGTGTATAAAATTTTTAAAGGAATGATGACGTCAATTTTTCTGAGATGCATAATTTAATTTTTTACAATTTTTTATTGATCACGTTTAAGTAAATGCATTTATTTTCCTGTCGAATAAAAAACAAACAAATTCGTAAATTTTTTGGCAACAATTAAATTTTAAATAAAACTTCAATGGGTAATTTTAAAGCTATTATGAGGTTATAATTTTTACATTTTATTAATTAATTAAAATAATACATTTATTAATTAAATAAAAGTATTAAAAGAATGCATTGTCATCGTGTTCTGAGCTAGTCTAAAAGTTTCAAATGTCTAGCTAGTCGAAAAGTTAGTTAAAAATCGGTTGCAAGATTTGTACTGGACAAACAAACAAACAAGAAAGCGAGTTAATGAAAACATGGTAAAATAAACGGATTTCACTCAAGAATATGGGGATTTATTTCTGTGATTTTTATTTTACACCATATAAAAGTAGAAGAATTTATTCTCAGTTATGTAGAAAAATCGTACGTTAAAGAATTTACTGCCTAATTTTTTTTTTTTTTTTGACTTTCGGATTTTAACATATTTACATATTTTGAGACATGCCTAAACATGATATAATCATTCCTGACCAATTCCCCTTATTTGTATGTGACCAAAATTATGTGGTGACTCTAGTTCTAGAATAATGCACAGATTTTTCTAAAAAATTAGGTTAGTTTCACTATTACATATAGTGATGCTTCTAAAATTTATATGCATATGAATTGGTGGCACTATTCGATCCGGTGTCCTATCCTTTTCGTGCTTTTCGTGGTTTTCTCGGAAAATGAGAGAAATATGGGCTAATACCCCCAAATGGAGAGCATCTCACCCGATCCAGGATTCTTCCTGTCGACAATTGATATTAATCGCAACAATAAAAACAACATATTATCACTCTTATACATAAATCCTGAGAAAATTTTAATGAAATGCAGCAAAAAAATAAAATAAAATAAAAATAAATAAATAAAATAAAATAAATAAATAAATAAAGTTTTCCTCGAAGAAAAGGTTTAATACGCATCGAAGTTATGTATTTGAACAATGTAATAGTACTATGTATTACACTGTAAAAGAAAAAAAAAAAAACCTTGCTGCCAAACTGAAATGACAAATTTTACGGGCAATCCCTACATTTTATACTGTATTTGCCGCACTTGCTGTAATTTAACGTTTCTTTAAGTAAATTTTATGCTAAGTAGTAAAATTTACGGCTAAAATTTGAAAGCGAGTATTCGGATTTTAAAATGTAGACTGTGCGCTCTAATATAATAAGGATTTAAAAAAAAATAATTTAGTTGGTTGGTTGGTTACGGGGATTAAGGCCGATTGACTGCTCAAGGATCTTAAGCTTGAGGGGGGAGTTCCGTCCGTGGGGGTCTTTCTAAGGGGTCCTAGCCCGTATTTACGCTAGTTTCGGAGAAAAGTCCTTTTTTAAATAGGTATACTGAGAAAAAATATATATATACCGCCCTCTTCTAGAATGAATAAATGGTCATTTTCTAAATCCCTAAACTAGAAATATATATTTCCGAGCTATGCGCATGAGGCACGCCAATAAAATGAATAGACGAAATGATCGAGAATTTCTAGTATACACATTTCTAGATGGAGAAACAATATTCTGAATATTCTGAATCTTTTTTATTGGGATAAATTCTCTCTTGATTTTCTAGAATTGGGTAATAAAGAAAAATTATAGTTGCTAAAACCCGCCTCTTGTATTCTCATTTATTTGCAGAGATTTTTAAATAACTTTGCTCTCGATAATACAAGCAAACTCTCTAGAATTATAATTTAATGAGGACTAGAATTTATAAGGATGACATGGAGCTACTTTTTTATATAGCCACAATTTAGATTCTAGATATCAGTAACAGAAACTTTTTCTCAATGTAATCAGCATATTTTAGAATAAGTAACAAATTGCTGTAAAATACATAAAAAAAAAAATAAATAAAAATAAAAATAGTGTTAAATAATGAAGAGGAGAAATTGGGTATGAAAATACACTAATTTTCATACGGAGTAATGCATACACTAATACACTAATTGAAAATACACTAATTTTCGTATACAGTAATTTTCGTCACTAATTTTCTAATAATCATGAAAATACTCTAAATTCCATATGTAGTAATTTAATATGTAGAAACACTGGAATGTCACTGCTTTCATGGTGCACTCATGCTTGCTTTTTCGTTTGATGTAAAGCTGTTCTTAATAATTTCGATTCAAAATAATTTTTAAGAGCTTTTTCTAATGTCTGGTGTTTTATTACAAACTTTTTATTCCTCATGTTAAATAAAATATTTAAATCTGTCTACTGCTCGAGTTTTTCATTAAAAACTCGAAATTTTTCAAAAACCATTTTTCTTTTATATAGTTTCCTACAAATTACTTATAATAGTTTATTATTTACTTACCAACTAAATTAAACTTAAGACAGGTTTTGACATGCTTATTAAATCAAAAGTGTCAAATTAATATTTAATTTTCACATTAATTTAATTTATCTAATCCACCCACCATATAATTAATGTACTAAAATCTATAAATGCTTCATCTATTAATTTCTATAGGACAGTGTAAACACACTAAATATATTCGAGGACATTTATGTTTAGTCACTTAGGCGAAAATTTCTCCCGATTTAGCTAATGCAAACATTAAAGTTGTTTGAATTGCCCGAGATCACCCTTTCATCGCAGAATAATAGCGCCACATTGAAGTGAATACCCTTTAATGGTAGGAAGCTTCCTTGAATCACTATTTTCTAGGCTGTGTTTAGACCAAAACAAATAACACTAAATCAGAGAACATGTTTTTCTTTTATAAAATTATTTTTTATTTTGTTGTATATATATATATATATATATATATATATATATATATATATTGTTACGAAAAATTGTCTACTTTCTAGTTTGAAGAAAGTAGTTTGTAAAGAAATATGCAGGTTCTAGTCGATGGATGGATTTTATTTAGAGAGGCATACTATTGTAACAATCGCAGCTATCGTAGATCACAAGTCAGATCGTACAGTCGGCAGCAAAAGTATCCGAACACTAGCAATAATCCCTGTCTAAAAAAGTACCCTTAATACTACTTTGTTAAATAAATCCTTGTCAAGTCATGTTATTAGTCTTTAAGAACATGATTCGACAAGGATTTCTGTGATCTACGATAGCTGCGATTGTTATAATAGTATACCTCTCTTAGTGGAAGTTACAAAACTATAATTTTTAGAAATACTCTCTGACTGTGGTAGTCCAGTCGGTAGAGCGCCGGGTTCGTAATTGGAAGATTGCGGGTTCGGTACTCGAGCCGGCCGAAGACCGTTGTGTACACCAATGGTGGCTGGTGCACATAAAATCTGTCGTGGCCGCAATGTCCTCCATATTCCCATCAAATTTATTCTTTGGGGGTCACCGAAGCACGAAAGACGTCCCTTCTGTGGAGGATTAAAATTGTGATGGCATATATCTCTGGACCACCTCTAGGGATGAGTCCCAGACCGTCACCATTGCCCAATGCGCAGCACTAGTGAGAAGTAAAAAAACCCAACAACCAACAACAACAAACTAGAAATATTCTCCAAATATTTCAATGTGCAGGGTAATATCTATAGGTTGCCCTAAATGAAATGGAATGAAGATGATTTTTTTTTTTTTTTTTTAATAATCATAAAAGCATGTTTTGTGTTTATTAGATGTTTTTCATATAGGACTAAACTTAAGCACATTTTAAATACACAATGTGATGAGCATATAGACAATATAGAGGACTATCAAAAATTAAGCTAAACGTTCTTTTCTATTGAATGTAATTAATGAAAGTGCTTTGCTAGATTTTACTATGTCGAGGAACACTGCTCAGTAAAAAAAAAAAAAAAAAAATAATAATAATAATAATAATAATTTTTTATAGCCATGCTGTAAATAAAGTATTTTTTAAAGTACTATTTACAAGTCTAGTTTTTTTTATACTATCATGTTTTCAGGTGCAATGAATACGAAAGTTTAATTTTTAGGGGGTTTTCGGTGCACATATCTGATATCAGCATAACTTAAAAACAAATAACTGCAGAAATTTTTAATTTGGAATTTTGAAGTTCATATTAGGTATTCATTGAAAAATTTTATCAAGATTGGCACTTGTATTTTTATTAACATAAATATAGGCACTATAAGTAAACGGGGGGTTGTTAGGGCGGTAGTCCCTTCACGCAGAATTATATGCCAAATAAAAATATTGTTAAACTTATTTTAGATTATTTTTAAAGTAGATTGAACTTTATCACCTTACTTGATCTTATGATTTAATCTCCAGTCTATCTTTATAGTATGGAAATGCATGATAAGAGAAAATCGTGTGAGCAGCACACCTAATCATTTCTTATATAAAATTATTTTTATTTGGTTATGTATGTATATATTGTTAGAAAAAAATATCGACATTCTTGTCTAAATAAAGTAATTTGTAAAGAAATATGCTGGTTTTAGTCGATGAATGCGTTCTATTTAATAGAATTTCTCAAATCATTACAATAAAACTGTGATTTCAAGAACTATTCTCGGGAAAGGTAACTGTAAATTCAACAAATATTATTGAAGTAGTTCAATAAAACTTTCTTGCAAGCCGTTTTTTTTTTTAAGTTTTCATGATAATTATTAGTATTTTGGTCTCTATTTACAAAGAAAATTGTATTCCTAATTACGAAATTGTGAAAATTACACTGCTCGGCATGAAAATTGCCTCCAACACCATTTTTGCAAATTCTGATATAAAATGAACTCCTGAATTCGAATATAATGGTCATTTTGCCCCATCATCCATCGTTTTTTGGGGACGTCCTCTTATCTTTACCACTTTTCGGAAATTTCATGGATATAAATTTGGTTTATAGAAGAGAAAAAAAAATATTTTAACTGTTAAATATCTTCTGAGGTCCTAAAGAGGTGAAAAATTCTATAACATGAACATTTGCAGCAAGAGGAAGATTTAGGGGGGGGGGGGGGGATTTGCCACTGAAATTATAAGTTACATTTATTATATTTCATTAACAAATTATTATTATCACTTATTATACTATTTTTATTTTTTATTTTTAAGCGTTAAAATAATTATTTTCCATTCTCCAAATCAAATTCATGACCATAAAATTACCGAAGAGTGATAAAAATTGGGGGAGGAGGTGATGTCCCGAGAAAATGGTGGATGATGGGACAAAATGGGGTTCATATTCGGATTCAGGAGATCATTTTACATAAGAATCAGCAAAAATGGTATCAGGGCTTTTTTTCTTTCAGCGTAGTATTATTAACGCTTTTAATTTATAAAGGTACTTTAACCTGACCACCATAATTTAATAGCTAAATTCATAAAATAAATTATATAAAATAAAATTGAATTCTATTATATTTGTTGAATTAAGCGAAAAAGGGAAATTTTAACTTTTAATGAAGTCTTTAAAAAGAGCCATAGTGATATCAAATTTATAAACCTTCCTTTCTAAATCCAAGACCAATGAAAACTGCCAGAAATGCTCGCCACTATATGCGTTTATGTTTATTCAGTCAAGTGGAATTTCCTCAGATTTTCCCAATGGAAACATATAATTAAATTGGATGAAGTTTTCGATTGCTTTGTTGAAATTATCATGTTCTGGAGAAATGCTTGTATTATAAGTGATAAGAAGGCATTTATACATACCATATACTGTTGATAATAACATAACATTTATGAATATACCTAAGTAAAGATTTACAAAAATAAATAAATAAAATAAGTTTCTTTTTAAGAAGAAATAAAAATAATGAAAAGAAATTTTAGCTCAAGTAATAAAAAGAGTCTGACAGTAAATTTAGCATAGCAGTAGTGCGTGAATTAAGAACATTTTGTTCGAGGGGAATGGTCCTGTGTAAGACACTGGTCTTTTTAAGAGGACCTAGAATCTATTCATGCAAGTTTCGAAAAAACCTAGGAAAAATACGAATAACTAGGGCATTGAGCGATAACTAGACCCAATTCTAGCATGTTTTATCTACGATATTGAAAAGAGGATTTTTAGATCATAAGATTAGCATCTGATGGCAACATTTATTTAAGAGTGATGTACAATAAATTATAATGTATAGTGGGAGTTAGCTATTAGTATTTAGAGCAAGATGGTTTCGTTTGATGAAGATACTAATTAATTTTTGATATAAGAGGAGTTGGGATCAGTTGGTTAGCCAAAGAATAAAAAATAAAATAATAAAACAAGGAATGAATATTACACAGTTTGTACAAATGTTGAAATTTGGTTTTTCTCAATTTCACGGTTAAATATTTTTGAACGGCAGAAGTAAAAACACAGATTTCTTATTCATTTTGGGTAGATTGTTTTTATTAATATTTATTTACTAAAATATATACTTGTATAGTTTCCTTTTCGCACAAGAAGGTTTTTAGGGTCAATTTCACGAAAAAGTCTCTTTTCATAGAATTTGGAATGACTTTTGATTTTTGTGCCATGGGTCAACCGAAAGTATTTATTATGTCTTAACAGTTAATGTGGAACAAGTAGAACACAAAATAATTGTTAATACCATGGTTTACTTTTAGAAAAATAATTATAACATACTATAAGTAAATTGTTATATTTATCATAAAATAACAGACGACTTTCAATTTCGACTTCACTAAACCTTACGATTTTTTTTTTTTTCCAAAATATAAAAGTAGTCATCTCTATAGTTTTCCATAGAGAGCATACTTATAACATTTCAAAAAAATAAAAAGATATAAATATACACTATCCAATTCTATCTGTTTATTAAAAACTGACTCTTAAATAGAGAGTGATTTTAATTCGTTAAACGAAATTTCCCTTTGAACTGTGAACCTATAATTTAGTTAAAAAAAAAAAAAAAAAAAAAAGCGATACCACGTTATGCTTAAAGTAATTTTATGTTTAAAACAAGAACAGAAAATGATGTGGTAGCCATTGATTATTAACACTTTGCAAATGTACGTACTACTTGTATCGTATAACTTTTAAAGTTCTTTGCTTAAGTTGTAAGGTCGAGACTATAGAACGTCTCCACAGTCCGTTTGAATTTCAGCTGAATCCAGCAATCTAAAGTTGGGACGGTTAAATTACTTCGTCGCCAGTAGCTCGGCGAAAGTTGAGGTCGAGTGAGTTTTATGTCAGCATGGTGCTGCAGTGAAATAATTAGGATCTCAGTGTTAGATGATTTTGAAGTAATTTTATAAGGTTTTGATTGAAATGAAATGAAAGGGAGTTGTTGAATGGAGTATAAAAGGAAGGATAGTGAATTAATAGATATAGGATGTGATGTAATGGAATGGTAAGGAGTTGATAGCTGATTAGTGTGGAGTTAAGAGTAATGTTGATGGTGATGGTGATAGCTTTATGCGTATGAGGGTAGAGAGGTGTAGTAGTGTGGCCTAAGTTAAAAGGATCAATCGTGCTTTCGGGAATCCGGCCGATATCCTGGTGTGAGAAGAGTAGTGATAACAGAGAGCTACCATCGACAAGATCAGTATTGGTGAGATTGCTGCTTTTTAGTTATGCTTTGTTAACACGTTCGCTGCCGGTTTCACGTGACTAAAATTTGAAATGACGTTTTTTTCCTTTAACCCGCCGAATATGTTTGACGTGTTGCACAAGAGCGCTACATCGCCAGATGTTATAGGCTTTGTGTTTACCTTTGCTTGTTTGCGTCATGTGTTACGTCAATACGCTGTATTACGTCAAACGTGTAAAAATTCATCTGCTCGTTACAAGCAAACTCTGGAGTTAATGAGTAGTAAGTTAAATTTCCATAGCAAATAGTTTCATTTGTACTGAGCAGATAAAATATCTCGCTGACGCCATCACTTCGGTTGCATATTGATGATACGTGTTTTATTAGAGAGAAAGTATTCTATTTTGAAATACCCTTCCATGGAGGATCAAATTTTTGATCGCATGTTTCCGGACCACTTCAAGGGCTGAGTCCCCGACCGTTGCCAATCGCCCATTGCGCAGCACTAGTGTGACGTAAAACCCAACCAATCATCTATTTTGAAATATGAATATTTGTGATGTTTGCGTTAGTACTGTTTGGCTGGTTGAATAGAGTTGGAATTTAAGAGGTACTTTTGAATTTAAGAGGTTGGTTTGTTGATTGTGTTTTACGTCACACTAGTGCTGCGCAATGGATAATTGGCGATGGTCTGGGTCTCACCCCTAGAGTTGTCCAGGGACAAGCCATCACAATTTTGATCCTCCACGGAAGGGATGACTCTCTCGCTTCGTAGACACCCAAAGGTATAATTAATATGGGAACATGGAAAACATTGCGGGCGCGACAGATTTTATGAGCACCAGCCACCATTAGTATACACAATGGTTTTTGGCAGGCTCGAGTACCGAACCCGCAATCTTCCAATTACGAGCCCGGCGCTCTACCGACTGGGCAACCACGGTCCTGAATTTTAGAGGCATATTTTTGAATTTTATGCCAATACTGGTTGCTACAGTACAAAATTTTGTATACTTTTTAATTTCATGCATTTTGAGATAGGGGTATAGTGAACAGATCAGAGTACCATTATAATAGAGAATCGTTGAAATTTGCTATAATTATCCAGTTGCGGATTTATTTTTTCATTCCTAATGAATGAGGATTAACAAAATATTAATGATAAATAATTTACTTTATACAACTTTTGAAAACTTTTAAATTTAAAATTCCTAAGTAAAAAAGTATACTTCATACATTTTTGTTAAATAAATCCTTGTCGAACCCTGTTCTTAGTCAGTGTAAGAACATGATTCGATAAGGATTTTTTTAACAAAACCTTATGAAGTGTACTTTTTTTACATAGGAATTTTTGCTAGTGTTCGGACACTTTTGTTACCGACTGTACTTATAGCTGTTAAATTATTGGAAATAAAGAAAACTATCATCTAAACACTTATCATCAATTACTAAAGCAACACACTTTTCAGGGACATTTGGTGTGATTGTATAATCTAAGTTTTATTTTTGTATTTGTGATTAGTTATAAATTCGTAATTATTTTTTTTTCTTTTAATTCTATTTTATGAAAATTTTCCTTTTGTCCTATGTATTATTATTATTCGGATTTTTTTTTCAAGACGCGTTTTCTTTTTAGGTTAGATCGCCGAAAAGCTCGCTTCCGTATGCCGCCGGTGTAAGGTTGCTATTCGGAACACGATGCGAAATGGCGCCGTCTTGGCGATTTTCGAAATTTCGGCAAGCGGCAGCCTAAAGTAAACTTTCACCTGTAAAGTGATACGTCACATCCCGCGCTGGCGCGGGATCGGCAACGAACGTGTTAAAGTCATTTTCTGGGGTTTATTAAAAGTTATAATAGTTCGCTCAACGCCCTCCTTACTATAGATTGCTAAATAAACTTTGTGTATTTATTTGTTAACTTTGTCTCGAGCTCTCCTCATTACGTAATTAAGTTAATCTTTAAGGATTAGAGATCTAAAATAGAGAATCATGGCTCACTCTGATTCTCTACAAAGTTATCACACAGCAAACAGACAAAAGGACATGAGTGACTATATGAATTCATAGTCACTCTTAAGCATTATTGAAAAGTATTAAAAATACTTAACGCACAATAAGTTCCTTCAGGATTTTTACAGTAGAAAATTATTTAAAACGCAATGCAATGACACTTTTTGAATGCCTCTATATACAAACAAGTTGAACAATACCTATTAATGGCAATGTAAACAGAAACTTTCCATAGTGAACTTGAATAATACATATAATATTTAAATATTCTGAAAATATTTAAAGAAGCTGGGGGCGAGCAGACGGACAGAGGGACAGTCGGATAGAAAAAAATGTAAATTGAAATCATATTCACACTTAAAAATTTTTGGAATGTGTTAAAAACGCTTAATGTAAAAAAAAAAAAAAAAAAAAAAAAAAAAAAAATCAATTTCTGCAAAATTTCTGTAATAGCTCTTCATGTAACTGAATATATTTGTGTAGCCCAGTAAATCTTATCCTAATCATACTATATTCTATGGAAAAGTCTTTTATGCATATAAATGACATATTTCTATTTCATTAAGATTTGTGCAAAGTAAAGTTATTAAAATCCGTATTATAGAAAGACTTCTCATATTACGCAATGCTTTATAATACTTTTGGGTGTCCCTATACACACACCACTGGTGATATTTGCTCCATTTTCTGTAGAAAACATTCGATAGTGAACTCAAATAACATATTTAAATTTCATTAATATTTGTGTAAATTAAAGATATTAAAATAGCGTTTATAGAAATACCTCTCATAGAACACAATACTTTGGAATACTTTCGGGTGTCCCTGTACACAAACCAGTAGAGGTATTAACTCATGTCGGAATTTATTGGAAAATTCCGATAGTGAACTCGAATATCATATATCAGAGTTTCAAAAAATTGCATGAATATTTACGGGAGCGCGGACAGGCAGACGAACACACTGTTAATGCCTTAAATGTTGACACTCATTAACACTTTTCAACCTTGTTCGAAAGTGTTAAAAAATATTATTTTGGTTTCACTTGTTAGATTGGTATGTTTTTCTATGATTATGTGAAAAAGAAACATTTGTGAGGAATTCGAGTCTGCCATGATCTCGATTCCTCAATCTTAATCTTGAAGATTAACTTAATTACTTAATTAGATAATAAGAAGAGCTCGAGACAAAGCTAAAATATAAAATAACGAAGTTCATTAATGCTTAATTTCAAGGTGGGTGTTGGGATAACTCAGTTTTAACTCTCCAATTACCAAAAGGAATAAATTCAACAAAACATAAAATAAAAGGTAACTTATCTCACCAATACTGATCTTGTCGAAGGCTGCTTTCTGTTACCACTAACTATTCTCACACCAGAATCGTCGGGTTGATTCCCTAGGCGCGACAGATTCTTCTCTTACTTTATGCTACAGCACTACACCTCTCTACCATCACTTAACACACGCATAAGAACTATCACCACCAACATTACCCTTTACTCCACCTCCTCACACACTAATCCGCTACAATTCTCTACCACTACCAATTCACTATTTTATACTACATTCTACAACTTCCTTTCTCTTCATTTCAATCAAAACCTTACAAATCGTTTTCCATTCATATAACTCTCAGAACCTAATTCTTTCATTGCAGCACCATGTCGACATAAAACAAACTCGACCAAGACATTCGCCGAGTCACTGGCGACGAAGTAATTTAACCGTCCCAACTTTGCTGGATTTAGCTTAGTTTCAAACGGACTGTAAAAACGTTCTGTCGTCTCAACCTCACACTTTCACCCAATAAAGACAATTATACTGTAAACAATTATACTGTAAACAATTATACTAGCTCAATTGGTAGAGCCTTGACCTTGTAAGTCAAAGATCCGGGGTTCGAGTCCCGGTCCAGGCATTATTTTCACTCAGTCGGAGGGATAAAATTTCAATTATACTCCAGCACGGAAAATTAATATTGCAATAGAGAAAGTTGAACTTACTGTGATTTCTGGAATGTTTAATTTACAACACAAGCTCTTTAAATACAGGGTAATACAAAAGTAAAAAAAAAAAAAAAGAGTATTCAAAAAGTGTTGACTTTAGAACTGTGCAGCTTTCCCTGAAATGCACAGAAGGACATGTGATTTTTACCATGTTTTTATTAACTTCTATTCTTGTTTGTCCAGTACAAATCTTGTAATCAATTTCTAACTAACTTCCCTTCTAGCCAGACATTTGAAACTTTCAGAATAGCTCGAAACCCGATGACAACATAATAGTTCGAAGCCCGATTTTCGAATATTTGATTTATTTTACTTTAATTAATTAAAATATGAAAATAATAACCTCCTAATAGCTTTAAAAGTAGCCATTAAAATATTAGCTATAATTTAATTGTTCACAAAAAAATGCTTACGAGTTCCTTTTCTTTCGACATAAAAATAAATGCATTTAATTAAACGTGAACGTTAAAAAAATGTGAAAATTTAAATTATGCATCTCGCAAAAATGGACGTCATTATCACTTTAAAAATTTTGCACGCATTGATAAAGTGCTAATGTAGTTCTATAGCTAAGATTCAACAGAAAATTTAAAAACATGGTATATAAAAAGTTTTTTATCTTATAATTATTATATATTTATATAATACTGTTATTATTGATTTTGTTATTAATAAAAAAAATCTGATGTGTTTTTAAAATATCCGTTACTTATGGCTTAGTATATTATAAATTCTTTACTAATATTTTGTTTTGTTCTTCAATTAAGATAATCCTTGATATTCAAAAATAAGCCAATCCAATTCGTACGTCGATAAAAATAATCCCTTACAGGTTTAATATTTAATGTATACTATACACTTCTATACGTTTTTTAATTAATGGCTTGAAATATTCGAAGTTTTACTTACTCATTTATGAGAGTGCAATAAAAGTCAATATTACATTACGAATTCATCAGGAAAGTAGAACCATATTTTCAATAGACCAATAAAAATAATTTTACGTAGCCTGGTGAAATCTTCACTGATTTCACAAAATTCAAAAGCAGCATAATTATATTCGTTAATGCTTCCGATACCTGTGTAAAAATTATCGTTTTCTAAAGAAATTCCTTCAACAGATATTACTCTCTTAGCGCCATTTCATGCAATGTAAATTGATTTTTTTTTTTTTTAACCCTAAATTTAAAATTTCGTCGAGGGGTTCTGTACTAAAGCTGTTCCGTTTCTTTAGCGTGACTTTTCCCAATTATAGTTTAATTATTATCATTATTACTTTTTTTTTTTTTTTTTTAAGAAAAAAGGTGGCACTTTCAGGTGTTATCAGAGATCAAAAGAAATATATTTGTTTACTTATTTTTTATTTATTGTTGGTATCAATTTGTTTTATTCTTTTTAATAATTTAATTTTAAAATGGTGGGTTCGTTTAACTTTGGACCAATTATTCGATTGTACTAAATAATATGGCGTAAGCGAGATTTTCTTTGGTTTAATAAGTGCACCAAGTATTGATAAAATCTAATAATCCGGATTAAAATTCGGACAGATACATTTAAAAATTTTCAGTTTTATATACTTAAATGAAAACAAAAACATTTGCTCGTTCATTCAAGGTTATAGATAAAAAATGGTAACGACGCAAAAGTAGCTGACTAAAAGAAATAGTACGACCTCTCGTACTAATAAAATATAAAATAATAAATTTAAATAAAAATAAAAACTATATCAAAAGCAAACGGAAAAAAAGCATTTGAGTAATTTTTATGCAACACAAAAGAAAATCAAAGAAGAAATGGCATTAACATAATTTTTTGAATTTTTAAATATGTAAAAAGCTCCATGGGCATATAACTAGGAAGAGATGATAGGAGAAGATTTGAAGATCTCTTCATTCCGAACATTCTGTGGATGCTCACTCATTCAACATTTCAAACACCTCCTATTTTGATCAATATAACCTAAATTACAAGAAGAACAAGGGATAAAATAAATGCCAAACAAGGATTTTTCTGGACGGCTAAGTAGAGTCATGTCACAAATTAAAGAAAAAATATGTTTGGCGTCACCCTGTAAAATATAATTTTTGAAATGCCCTGTATCTGAAACAGGAGATTATATATATATATATATATATATATATATGTGTGTGTGTATATATTATTGTCATTCTGTTTTGTGAGATAGCATATACATTCATGGATATTTAAAAGTCAACGTCTTTTGTAGAATATCTGACAAACTACAGTTGAATTAATTTATCACAATCATAATATATGAGCATAAAACATAAGATTAAACAAGGATAATTTTATTAAATAATGTTTGACTGAATATGCACAAACGTTAAAAAAATCATATTTCATTTCTATATTTTTTCAACTAATTTATTTCTTTTGTATAATTTAATCATCACATTTTCCCTATGTAAAAGCGACGCCCTTATAAATGCATTTTATTTTTCTCTTTATCAATTATTATTATGAATTTTTTTAATTTTCCATTAAAAATTTAAAATTTATTCATTTTATAGAAAATTATACGAAACACTGAGAAAAAAAAATATACCGCCTTCATCTAGAATAAATAAGTAGTCATTTTCTAAATCCCTTAACTAGAAATATAGATTTCTGAGATATGCGCATAAGGCACAACAATAAACTGAATAGACGAAACATCGAGATTTTCTAGTCTACACATTTCTAGACGGTGAAACAATATTCTGAATATTTTGTATTGCGAGAAATTCTCACTTGATTTTCTACAATTGTGTAATAAACCAAGATTATAGTTTCTGAAACACACCTCTTGTATTCGCATTCATTTGCAGAGATTTTTTAATAACATTGTTCTCGAGAATATAGGCAAAGGCTCTAGAATTCTAATAGGGATTTCTAGAAATCGTTTTCGAAAGGGTCTAGAATTTATAAGCATGACAGGGAACTATTTTTTAGAGCCACAATCTAGATTCTACATGTCAGTTTCAGAATTTTTTCTTAGTGAATGTTGTCCTATACTCACTCTCAGAAGTGGATACTCAAATTTCACGAAAATTTCTTCATTTTTCAAGAAAGTGTTTCCAGGAATATGCTCCGAGCGAACATTTCGTCAAACTGACGAAATTTGTTTCGTTACCTATTTGAGAACACGAATTTCGTCAAAAATAAAAAAAAATATATTTCTCCTTCTTATTTTGTCAAATTGAGAAAATTACTTTCGTCACTTGTTTGAACATACGAATTTCGTCAAAAGTAAAGATACATTTTTTTATCCTAGTTTCGTGATACAGAATAAAATACAAATTATAGAATTATAAAATCACTTGCAAGTTCACTGCTTTAGGCATTATATCCTAATTATATTTAATGAAAATACAAATAAAACAGAGCAAACAAATAAAAATCATTTGGACATTTATTTGACAGCTTTGAGACCTATAGTTAAAATGATTTTTGTCTCAATTGATCCATATTTATACAGAAACTCACAGAAACTAGCGCACACAATATTTTATAAGATATAGGACATCACAAACATCCATGCCCGCACCACGATTCGAACAAGAGACGTGGGAATCCAGAAGGCAGCGCCCTATCGAACGAACCACCAGGCCGGCAAATAAAAGTCATTGTAACGTAATGTCCAAACAACACAAGTAAAAAACCAATATGGCGTCAATGAAAGCTAGCACATGCTATTGTGAGTAAACAGCTTCGTCAAATATTTGAGAGTTCACGTTTCTTCAAAAATCACGTCATCGCTTGACGAAATGGTTGTCAAAAACAACGAAGTTAAGCCCGAGGATGTCTGAATCGTCAAAATTTAGTATTTAGTATATTTCTGAGAGTGCTGTCATACTAAATGCTATAAAAAAATGGGATGACAACACTAGCTTGTTGAACGATTGGTTTGCAAATATAATCAATACGAATTTATGTCAAGATACAGGAGAAATTACTTATATTTCTTTATAAGACACAGCACCTACAATTTTTTTTAAACACGCACACATACAGACACACTGACTGTCACACACGCAGATGTTTTGTAAAGATTATGAAATCATGTTCAAGACATCTCATAACGTTTAACTGCATTGAAAACTAAAGGTTATAATTTTTCATGAACAAAATACTTTCTTCTGACACCTATACAGAAGAAAGTTAAATATGTATATACATACATATATATATATATACATACATATATGACGCCATTTAATAACCTTTATTTAAGAAATATTATCCAATACTTAGATAAATTGCATTAAAAATATAATTTATAAATATATAATTAAATATTGCATTCTCAATTTAAATTTAATAATCGTTCAGATAAAATGATAAAGGAAGAAACTTAATATTTTTTTTATGAAATTTAACACTTTTTCATTTTATTTAACACTTCTTTTCTCTATTTTTGTGGAATAAATAATGTATTCTGTTGTTTTAGCAAACCTGAAAAACTGATCAACTTTAGGCATAAATAAAATTAAATCACAATTATTGATTGATTATCTCCAATAACCACATCTGTTACCTCTATATCTATGATAGTACTCGCGAAAAAAATTAATGATAAAACCATTATAGTCATAGCTGTTATTTCTTTCCGAAACAGATTACGGCCATTAAATGTTAACTAATAAATATAAATGTATATTAGAAAAGGTGCCTAAAAACCATACATTTTTAGAATATTATGTATAAGGAAACAGCTCCAAATTATTTTCTCAATAAATATTTTTATTTTTTTCCATATATATACACATATATACAGGGTGATTATAATTAAAGTTACGATTTCAAAATGCTATAATTTTAAAACTACCCATCAGAGCGATTGGATATTTTACCAGAGAAATCGTGAGTCAATGAAATTTTGTTTGGCAAAAGAAGAAAATAAAATAGTTCCAAAATGTGCCGTTAATTATCCGTAAAGTAATTGTTTCATGAAGCTCCTCTTTTTATCTTTTCACTATTGCTGTTTCCGCTGTCAACACGTATTCTTGTCTTTTTGCTAAAAAATTGTAGTATACCCTTGAAGTCTATTGTTTCCTGCTATTCCATTGTGTTGCTAACAACATTTCCGAGTTTAATGAGTCCATTTAGGCATTTTTCCTGGCGTTAGATTGACAGCGCCATCTATAAGAACATGTTGGAACTACTTTTTTCCTCTCCCAAACAAAATGTTCATTGCCTCACGATTGCTCTGGTAAAATATCAAATCGCTCTAATGGGTAATTTTAAAATTATAGCGTTTTGAAATCGTAACTTTAATTATAATCACCCTGTATATAAGAAGAAAGTATTACATACGTGAAATTTTTCAACCTCCGGATTTAGATGGACTTCCACGTTTTGAGATCTAAAATGCCTGACTGTCTGCGTATGTGTTAGTATGTATGTATCATAAATTTTATGAACGCAGCATTTCACAAGAAAGAATTAAATTTAAACAAACCTGATATTTAGTTTGAATTTGACCTAAACAGATGCTGATTGTATTATTGAATCAACTACTGATCTGGTCACGCTGCCATACCTATTTTTTTATTCGTAATTTTTAATATGGCAGGGTCGGACCAGATTTGGTAAAAATATCTACAGTGAGAGTTATTTTTAATAAATGTCTGTGAAAATGATATGAATTATTTAAAATAGTAGAGGTTGGTTGGTTCGATTTTTACCTCGCACTAGTGCTGCGCAGATGGGCAATTGGCGACAGTCTGGGACACACCCCTAGAGGTGGTCCGGAGACATGCCATCACAATTTTGATCCTCCACGGAAGGGATGGCTCTCCCGCTTCGGTGACCCTCAGAGGTATAATTTTTGATGGGAACATGGAGGACATTGCGGTCACGACAGATTTTACGTGCACCAGCCACCATTAGTGTACACGACGGTCTTTGGCCGGCTCGAGTACCGAACTCGCAATCTTCCAATTACGAGGCCGGCGCTCTATCGACTGGGCTACCGCGGCCCTAAAATAGTAGAAGAAAAAATTGTACGCATAGGTCTTCCCTGAAGAAGAAGTAATTCCAGCTGGTGTACATTTTAAATACCAGTAACTTTCTAAAGAACTCGCCAATCAATTTAAAACGAATGATTAAATGGTAGATATATGATTAAAAAACATGCAGAATTTGCATATAAAAAGATGAATAAATCACCCCAAAAGATTCGCGTATATCAAAATATGTTTTTAATCACACAATATATTAAAAATATGAAAAAAATATATCTTATAATAAACTTACATGAAAACCAAAATTGTAGAACAAACTAAAGTAACACTTAATCCAAAAACATAGAAAAAAAAATGAATTGAACATCCAAAAATGCCCCGTATGGCTTTGAGACATACGTTTTAGGTTACAGCATGCTTTTATGTGATAAAAAATCTCTCCATAAGCAGACAGTTTAACAAAAAAGCACAGTTGAGGTTAATGCCAAAATGAGTTAAATAAAATGGAACAAACAAGAACTAATCAATATTTACTTAAACTGCAGCATGAAATTTTATGAATCTCTAGCTAATTAACTTAGTAAAATCCACAACCACTGTAGAATATATATCTATTATTTTTTCTAAATAACATAAATATATATTGTTACGAATTTGTAAATAATTGTATTTATTTTTATGTAAATTCCTTCAAAGAGGCTAAGTCAGGTGATAAAATGTCAATTTTCAGCATTTCTATCTCTTTTTCGCATTAAAATAGCTAATTTTCCCTTAAAAACGCATTAAAAATTTTTATAAGGCAGATAATTCGCGCCAAACCTGGTGACTTTCGCTCTTTGGTGACATTTTGGCAAACTTGGCAAGAAAATCCTTATTATCGATATACCAAATATGGAAGCTGTAACTCCATTGTCTGAGCAGTTTCTGGAATTTTCTGCAGTTTTCTAAGTGGGTATTTAAGAAATTGCTTTACGCCAAATCAATCAGTCTCAGTTGAGTTTCGCCAATGCTTTCAAAGCTTTTGAAATAGTTCTGAGTGAGCCTCTTTGATACAGCCTTGCTGTTTGTTAATGCTCTCATATAACTTGTACTGTGAGGTTACTGTTTTCAAATGTTATTTGAGCTGTGTTTATTAGTGAAACTGAAGTTGATACTTGGTTTATAGACCTGTATTCTTCAAGAAATTTCTGAAAATAAAGTTACCAGCCTCTTCAAGATTCGCTTTTCTTTCTCGGACAATTCACGAACCCCCATCTCAACAATATGTATATATATATATATATATATATATTGATTTTTTTTTTCCACTTTTTAAATTTAAAAGCCGCCAAGGGGCTCCCATGCTTAAGCTATACCAAAGAAATTTGTAGAAATGTACATAGTAGTCGATGCTAGGGAATGAAACACGGTTACTACATGGCTTTACATGGAAAAATAGATTAAAATAAGTCCTGTCGTACCAAATTAAATTATGTTTTGCACAAAATTTTACATCTATTATTAGGAGAAAAAAATAGGTTTAGGTTTTTTTATTTTTTTATAGTAATTTTCTATTGTGTTTTGCTTACCAACAAAGTATATAAAAGGCAATTAATTATCTCCTTTTAATTAAACTGTTAACTTGGCAGTAAGGTTTAGAAAAAAAAAAAGTAAGATAGAAAGAAATAAAAATGATATTCCTTAAGCCATAAATAACTACAGTTACGATCTTCCGATAATGACATCTGTTTCAAGCCATCTGAAGTGAAATTTCCGGAAAAAAAGACGATAAAATCATTGCTGGTAAATATTTCCTTTTAAGATACATAAATAAAGACATAAAAATAGCTACCGTAAAATTTCTGGACATATACATCTTTTTACATTTCTAAAAGAAATATTTTATAACTGGATCTTTCATTTACACAAGGATTTTCATCAGATTTTTTTAATATAACTGCTTGAGTAGATAGGTACAGGAAAAAATTAACTTTTTTTCAACATTCGTTTTTAAATAACATATCTATTCTATGTATGTTAATAACGGATAATACAGAAATTGCACAATGATAATTCAGAAGTCTCCAATATTATTTATATTATTTATCAATGTTGCAATATTAGTGAGATAAGGATTATTTATTAATGTTGCAATATTTGTGAGATAAGGCTACTATTAAAAAATATTGAAAAATATACACTACGTGTTTCGAAAGTTTTTTACTTTCTTTGTCACGTGCAAAAGAAAGCTATTCTACGGAATAAGAAAGCAAAGTAGTTACAGACTTACAGAAAAATTAAATCAAGGGAAAATCTAGAGTATATATATCTAATAAGGGGAAAGTAAAAGCAATCAATGCAAATAAGACTATGGATGAAATTCTGTCTATGACAGAATTTAATTTAGTACGACAGGACAAATGATATTTGTGTTTTAACAACCTTATAAGAAAAAAAAAGTAATAGACTGCATCCAGTAAAATTCTGAAACGTATATTAAAAAAATGTATTGATTTTTAATTCCAAATAAATTAATGAAATTTGAATGCATTGATTGTATAGTACCTTCCCTTATTTTCTTAATACTTATTTACTAAATATTTTAATTAGTAAAATAATCTTAATAACCATTTCGTATTTTTTGTTAATAATTAACAGTTTCAATTTCTACGGAACAAAATATAATATTAAAGAAAGCTTAAACTAATTATTCGATATTAAAATTATACTCAAAATTCATCAATGTTAATTAATATTAATACATTAATATTTAGCCAAGACCCGTTGGCTGTGTGGTCAGACGCTGTAAAAAAATATGTTCTATTTGCTGCCAGAAATTCTCTGTAATTTGAGAAAATACGCGTAATTTACGAAAAACATTACGTTGTCAGAACGTATTTTCTCAAATTACAGAGAATTTCTGGGTGCAAATAGGACATATTTTTTACAGTGGAGGACACAATTACGAACCCGAAGGTTGTGAGTTCGATCCTTTCCGATGGGATGTGAATGTATATATATGTATATATATATATATATATATATATAGTTAAGAATTTCACAAACTATTTTAAGACAGAGTTGGAATAAATTAGAGAAATAAATAGTAAAATTAGAGAGAGAGTATTTGAGTAAAAGAGAATATGAGAGAATTAAATAATAATATTGGATATTAGCAGGTTTTTCGAAATGATGCACTATAAATTGGTAAAGACGCAAAATAGCAGATTGAAAGATATAGTCCTGTTGTACTGAAACTATTTTTAAACAATAATATAAATATTCAGGTAAAACTTAGCCTGGATCCGTTGGTTGAGTGGTCAGAGTACAGAGCAACGAACCCGAAGGTTGTGAGTTCGATCCTCACTGATGGGAAGTGAAAAAAAAAAAAAAATACGTAAAAGATTTTGCGGATTTCACAAAAAATTTTAAGATATAGTAAGAAATTAAATAGTAAAATTGGATATTGCCAGGCATTTTCGAAGTGGAACACTATAAATTGGTAACAACGCGAAATAGCAAATTGAAAGAAATAGTCCTGTCGTACTAAAAAGTAAGGTTAATTAACAGGAAAGTGTTATAGAACTAGTCCTTTTATGATTTATGGTAAAACACGAAAATTTTATGTGTATGTATTATTTTATGATTATTATATTTTTATGAGCAATATTTTTTTTTTTATTCTAATGTATAAAAAGAAATTCTGATTAGATTTAGATTTAAAATTTATAAACCAATAAATTAGTATAATTTCTGTACTTTATTTTGACTTTTGAATTAGTTCAGAGTAATTCAATTCCGTTTTTTTTTTTTTTTTTTTGACTTTTGAATTAGTTCAGAATAATTCAATTTCGTTTTTTTTTAATCATTATGTAAGACCCGCATTTGACTTGGTCATAAGATTCCGCTCTAAAAGTTGTTAGACTGAAGGAGAGATCGTTGAACTTAGAGAACAATCACTGACGTAGCAGTTTTGTGGTTTTTCGTGGTTTTCTCCGCAACTCACGTGAATGCATGCTAGAACTCCAGAATAAGATTATTATGGACGGCATTTAACACAGACTCCCCCTCCCGCCTGATCAAGCAAGGAGTTCGTGTACAGGGACATCCAAGATAATTCAAATGCATTACGTCTATGGGCGATCTTGCAAGCAAGTAAAATTTAGCATCTGTATGCTGCTCTAAACGAAATGAAATGAATGTACATATCTTTATATGCATAAAAGTATTGTTCCTACAGAATATTGTACAAAAACCATTCACCGTTCATTTACAGGGCTACACAAAATCGCTAGACTATAGTGTGATAATACATGGAAATTGGAGGAAGTGCATTTCTGATTTTGATGTTGTGAGATTGAGACTGCAGAAGGTCACCAGAGTTTGTTTAAAATTAAGCTGGATCCAGCAAAGTATTAAGTTGGAATGGTTAAATCGCTTCGGCGCCAGTGACTCGGCGAAATTTTAGGTCGGATTAGTTTTGTGTCGACATGGTGCTGCAACGAAGGAATTAAGTTGTGAGATGTAGATGAATTGGAAGCAATTTTGAAAGTTAGGTTGAAATGAAGAGAAAGGAAGTTGGTAGAAAGTAGTATAAGATGAAGATGGTTTTCGTAAAAGGTGTGGTGTACTGGAGTCTTGTCCGATGTCTGTTTACGACAAAGTCTAAATCTTAGAGTTTGGAGAAAGTTATATTTCGGTAGTTGAGATTAAGTTGTGCTTAAGTTAAGTAGCTTGATAAGTGTTGTTGTGCTTGAGTGCGAGTATTCGTGAATGGAAAATAGATCAGTCGGGAATCCGCGGATCTGTTGAAAGTCACGGTATCTACGTAAAGGAGTGCATCCGTCTCTATACTTCTACTCTTCTGGGGTGAGATATTTCAAATTATCTAAATTAGTTATTATACATATACATTTATTTGCTAAAGTTTCTATATCGGCTGACTGAGCTACATATTCCAGATCATCCTCCCATTATTCTAGTTGAATAAACTCTTAGTTTTATTTTTATATATCTGAGTCTCTGCGCTAATTTCATATTTAATACTTAAGTAGTTAAGTTAACTAAGTTAATCATTGAAGAATGGAGTCCACTTATTCCTCACAATGTGTGCTATAATTACAGGATTTTATACACAATGTGGTTTTTACATAATTTTTAGAAGAAATACAGGGCTGACAAAAGTTAAGCGAAGACATTCTTTTTTATTGAAAGTAATTTGGTCCTTACTATAATATTTTACCGTGACCAAGAAAACTGTTCAGGAATTAAAGATAATTCATCACATGAATACGGTAAATAAAGTATTTTTAAGATAAATATTCAGCGCTTGTTTTTTATATATTTACATTTTTTGAGGTTCCATGAACAATGAAGCAAATTTTTTAAACTTTTGATTCTTTCTATGTCTCTTATCAGAGTCGCTTAAAGACAAATAATTTCAGACAATAAAAATGCTGTACTTTGGAGTTAGTATAAGGTTGTTTCTTGAAAATTTAATAAAGATTAATAAATTTAAAGGAAGTATGTGCTGGAAAGTTGTATGAATAATTTGTAACGAGCTTTAAATTTAATTAAAAGCTTTGAATTCTGTATGAATGTGTTTACAATATTGAAACCTGGTGTTGAGGGTTCAGCAACCCCCCTCCCCCCCCACACACACACACGCACGCAGAATTATTTGTCAGAAAAAGCTGTTCCAAAGTCTAATTTGAATTGTTTTTATCGTAGGTTTATATAATAATTCTAGTTACCTTAAACCATAATCTCCAATCTACCTTTATAGTATTGAGTTTCAGGGTAAACGAAAGTCATGCGTGTGCCTCACCAGATTATTAATTTCATAATGATTCTTGAAAAAATATTCTCTATATACAAATTTACATAAATTATGTCCTGTACTGCCATGTTAAAAAATTTAGAAAAGACGAGGCGGCAATCCCACCTGTTCACAATGATTTTCATCAAAAGTTGATAGATACTAATGTGTGCCAAGTTTCAAGTACATTTTAATTTGTATGAAACTCTGTGCAGTAGTTCTTTAGATATAGTTGCCACAAAATTTTGTCATACATATACAGACAGACATTTTCTAAAAATCAACTGCGTTCTAGATCTCTCAAAACGTATAAATCCATCGAAAACCCGCGTTCAAAATGTTTTTGCGAAATGTTTTTGCAATACTTTCTTCTATTGAATATGAAAAGAAGTAAGTAAATAAATAAATAAGTATGATTAAGTAATTTGAAATTGTAAATGTACTGAAAAAAAAAAAAGCAACAGATCAGTGGACGAATATATCCAATTTCGGCGGTCAGAAAATTAAATTATACTTAAAGTATTTACATAAAATACACGTTTGAAATATTTTGTGCTATTTTTCCTGTGCTTAGTTGATTTTAAATGCATTACACTGAGAAAAAACATATATCGTCTTCATCTAGAATGAATGAATGATCATTTTCTAAATCCTTAAATTAGAAATATAGATTTTCGAGCTATGCGCATAAGGCACGCCAATAAACTGAATGGATGAAATGGTCGAGAATTTCTAGTCTACACATTTCTAGATGGTGAAACAATATTCTGAATATTCTGAATCTTTTGTATTATGAGAAATTCTCTCTTAATTTTCTAGAATTGGGTCATAAACCAAGATTATAGCTGCTGAAACCCGCCTCTTGTATACACATTTATTTGGAGATATTTTCAAATAGGTTTGTTCTCGATTGTATAGGAAAATATAAATTCTAATAGAAGTCTCTAGAATTCGCTTTCGAAGGGGACTAAAAATATTTTCATAAGAAATTTGTAAGGATGACATTGAACTATTTTTTCTAGAGCCACAATTTCGATTTTAGTTGTCAGTTATAGATTTTTTTCTCAGTATATATAGCTCAGCCTTATAGCTCTGAAATCTATATTTCTAGTTTAGGGATTTAGAGAAGGACCACCTATTCGTTCTAGATGAAAGCGGTATATTTTTTTTCCCTCAGTGTATGATTATTCGATATATTTTTCTGTCAAGGTAATTAAGTAGTTTTTGGTATTTATAAACTAGTAAATGCTGTACCACATTACAATTTTCAAAAGCGATCTATTTCTCGAAAATCCTTATTAAATGAATGCAAAGAATTTCCTTACATTACTATTTTTGATAATTAAAACACTATCATTTCGATCCATGGTAAAATTTATTGAAGAAAAGACAACAAAGGATAGCCACTAAATGTACAATAATTTGACGTAAGAGAAAGGGAAAAAGCAGGTATTGTTGATAACTTTCAATTTTGCAACAGTGTGACAAACATTCAACAGTGCACATTATATTTCACCTAAACAAAAACAACAATGAAATCTTCGTAATCATAAAAGTGATTATGGCTGTGTAGCATAATTTCTGATTATTTCCTAATATCAAAGCATTTTATAAAATATAACTACTTTAAAAGTTGTTTTAAAGTGATTAAAATGGATTATTTTGGAGGCAGATATAAAGCTGGACTCATTGGAACCAAATTTTACGAATAATTGATTGATGTGTTGGACCATCTTGAATCAAAGAATTATTGCTTCGTAGACATGCTTGGGCAGGGATCCTATGGATCCGTTATTAAAGTAAAAAACTCGAAATCCAATAAAGAATACGCTGTTAAAATAGTGTCTAAAGATAATGTCACAGATGGTGAAAATGTATTATGGTCCACGTTGGAGCATAAGAACTTGCCCCCTTTAATATCTCGTGATTTTGTTGATTTCTCTGATTCTTATTTATTTTTCACCCCTGCCCATCCGTCAACTTTGAAGAGAAAGTTATTTGACTTCTTGTTTAGAGATAAAGAAAATAGTCTATGTCAAGTCGTTACTTGGATGAAACACACATTGGAGGCAGTCAACTACCTTCATGAAAAAAACCTATCTCATCTGGATTTGAAATGTAACAATATTTTAATATCTCGATTTAATACTGCAATCCTTACTGATTTTGGTCTTTTAACATCAAGTTTAAAGCCAATCAAAAAATATGAGCGCCTTTGATATATCGTTGTCCTGAATGTTGGCCAACAGAACTTGATTACCCAGAAATTGATGGAAAAGTGTTTGATGTTTGGAGCTCGGGGACCTTGGTTTTCGAATCGTTCATAAAAATGAGTTTATGTACTGAAATATTGAAATGGCAGTGTCCGTTGACCGGCTGGCAAGGACAGATTTATCCGTTATTAAAAATCAGCTTACAGAAAGATACATTTTCGAACTTGGTTCAAAATGCTTTTCCAGTTGCTCTGGAAACTGAGAAAAAAGTTGAAAGTTTTATAGATTTTGTAAAATGTTGCCTTGTTATACAGTCTAAAAAGCGTCCAAATGTCCATCTCTTGCAAGAACATGAACTATTTGGAGGCACTTTCAGAAGTGAGGAGTTAAAAATTTACGAGACTATATGGGTAAATGAAATTGATGTTTCAGAATTTAATTCACTTCTCCAATTTAATACTTTGGAAATGGAATCGGATGTAAGCATTGAATGTGGCAAAATTAGAATGAAATAATGAAATTGATAAAGAAGAATCATTTGATGTTAAAGTGATTAACCTTAGTTATACAACAGATGTAATAATTCCTTCTGAAAAATCGAGTCAATGTTCTGTCCAAATTAATAATGAACACTATATTTTTGACTTCGATAATGAATCTTATATAAGTGAGCAATCTGTTGAAAAGTCCGACTCTAATAACGAATTTTCTAACGTTGAGTCTATGAAATTGAATGGGAATTTTTTCTCGTCAAAAACTCTATCTGCCTCCCATTCCACCCGATGGCAGAAATTCAGAAGGTGGTGGAATAACCGTATGAAACATCTTGGCAGACTGTTGATTGACTGTATATCTTGAAGAAAACTTTGAACAATGGTTGTTGAAATAATGACTGAATTAACGTGACATTTTGAATATGACAAAATTAAGATACTCCACCGTGTCTCCTATATTTGATAACAGTTAAGATTTGTGGATGAATCTTCATCATTCATCTTCATGTTTTGTGACTAAATGGAAAAGAAATCGACTATGCCTATAGCAAGTCACCTTTTGATATAAGAGCATCTATATACTTTCATCATCTCTTCTCAGCCTAGTTAACATCATCTATCAGCAGCTGAAGAAGAATATGAAGTCCACTAAGCTATACCTCGACTGTCATCCGGGGTGTCAGTCGGCTCAATGTTTAAATTGTTACAGCATCCAATATTTAAACTGAATATCAGATGCAGTTTCATTGTATTGCATTGTATTTGAGATATATCATTGCTAAAAAAATCCTTACACATGTTAAAATGAATAAAAAAAATTATAAAGTTACATTTGAATAGTGTGTATTTTTTTTTTCATTTGTAGAAGGAATAAAACTCATTTTATTATTTTGCAAGTACACCATTGTAATGTTCAATTTATTAAAATTATTAATTTTGTAGGAATTGTACTGCTAAATTTTACTAGAAGTGTTTCCTTGGCCGTCTCGCCTAGGCCGATATATCTATTAATTTTCTCCGAATGAATAGCATTATTAATACTTTAAGTACACTATTGAATTTAGTGAGAAGCTACTTAAAACTAAGTATATGAGTATTAAGTTATAATTAGTTACTTATAACTAAGTCAGTCAAGAGGGGTTAATAGAATTATTAGTCCCATAATATACAATAAATACTATAACTAGCTCGGGTCGTAAACGATTATACCTGTTTTCTTATTTATTTATTTATTTATTTATTCATATATATATACTTTTTTTTTGAGGTATTAAGAATCTGAAAATTACACAACTAATGTAGACTCCGAGTAGAAGGTAATCATTTTGTCAGTTCATTTGCTAGTAGTACTTTATAGTATTGTATTTTCATTGCATATATAAATTAATAAATTCTATAGAATTCTATAGAAAAGGGAGATGGGTGGGAGGGGGTCTAACAATACTCCGGAAAAATTTATAAAAGCTGGCAACTCTGTCTTCATATCTCTTTTTTTTTTTTTTTTTTTTTTTTTTTTTTTTAATATTATTAAAATTTGAAACAAAAGCATCTGAATCATTGTGTAAAATATTTCTTCCAAACTTAAAATATTTAAAAAAGTATAAAAAGTTGCAGCTTAAAATTAAATCATAGGAGATACATAAAAAGAAAGCTGATGTTTTACAAAAAATGATAACTTAACATGCATATTCACAAATTTGATGTAATTATTTTCGCGTAATTTATTCATGTTTCTATCAAGAAGTTAATATCGGTCTCTCCCTTACAAAGCTGTGTAAACCGCCTACTGCAAAGTACATTTAATTAAATTTCTTATTCTACATGCATATCATAAAACTTAATACTATGTGACATTAAATTATGTGATTTTTTTTCTTGAAATAAAATACTGAAGAAATAATAATAATGTAATTATACCGATATATCGAATAGCAATATTGTATTATCTAAGTATTATTAAAAAAATGAATAATATATACAGTACTAAAAACTATACAAATAAAAAGCCAGTGTGAACAATGTGAATGTTTCTAACAATAACTATTGTTCCATGCATATATTATATCTTACGATTGTTTATCTTGTCTGTTATACATACATAATTCTTTCAAAAAAATAAATATTTTTTTTTCTTTAGCGAATCTTGTAATACATGTCCTCAGATATGTAACCCATAAATATTTATTGATCTTCAGCTGCAACACATCTGCCGTTTTCTTACTCCTAAGGTATCGAAAAAATATAACATTTACTAGTAGCGTTTCTTCTTCTGGATATCCATACATTTAACGCCGAGCTATAAAAACATTCAGCACAGATGTCATAAAAATGATGTTTTCATGCGTTCTTTAAATGCGAGATAAATTTTCCGTGAATCAATTTGCAGTTAGTTAATTTTAGTTGCGGTGAGTACGTGTTATATAATTGACACTCTGCCGTTCAAAATTAAAGCAACAACATTTTCTTCTTTTGCGCATAATTTTTAAACAAATGAACAAATGTAAGATAACGTTTGAATGACGTATATGTAATTAAATCCTTAATAGAAATTTATATGAATTTAACAAAAATAATAATTTTAAAATTGATATCAATTTTTTTTTCTGAAAAGCAAGCTTTGGAAGAAAAGAAAAATTTAAGTAATTTTTTCAAGGGAAACTGAATGAGAATTGGTGTTGCGGATGCATTATACAGATAAGTGAAGATGTATGTAGATGCTTCCAAATTCTAAATTTAAACCGGATGTTTCTTCATGTATTCACTTTTCCTTCTCTTCTTTTCTTTTCTTGTGAATATATATATATGTATATATATATAGATAGATATAGATATAGATAGATAGATAGATAGGTATTAGTATACAGGGTAGAAGATAATGTCTACATAAGTCTGTAGACGTTTGAAAAAATCATAATTATTGAAAGAATTGATTGAATTGAGCGCGGTTTGCGAAAAGATCATTCTCATGAAAAAAGGTTTTTTTTTTTTTTTTTTTTTTTTTTTTTCTCAAGGCACCACTATATTATCTGATACATAAAAAAAAAAAAACGAAAAAAAAAAAAAAAAACGCATATGTCATAAAATCTGTTTTGACATGCGCTATTTTTAATCATGAACTGAGAAATAAAATACATACCGCCTTCATCTTGGTCATTTTCTAAATCCATTAACTAGAAATATAGATTTCCGAGTATGCACATAAGACACGCCAATAAACGGAATAGAAGAAAGGATCAAGAATGTCTAGTCTACACATTTCTAGATGGTGAAACAATATTCTGAATATTCTGAATCTTTTGTATTGCGAGAAATTCAGGCTTGAATTTCTAGAATTGGGTCATAAAACAAGATTATAGTTGCTGAAACCCGCGTCTTGTATTCGCATTTATTTGCAGAGATTTATAAATAACTTTGTCTTCGAGAATATATAGGCATACGCTCTAGAATTCTAATAGGGGTTTCCAGAATTCGCTTTAAAATGGGACTAGAATTTTTATGAATGACATGGATCTATTTTTTCTAGAGCCTTAATTTAGATTCTAGATATCAGTTACAGAATTTTTTCTCAGTGTGCAGCGAATTAATGTGAATTAATTTTGTATTAGTTAATTTTAGTTGCAGTTATTTTGTATAACGTAATTTATCTAACGGTGTCAAAAATATGTTAATACGCAAATTTTCATATTAGAAATCTACAAAAATTAATAGTTATTAGACGCTTTGTTTATAATTAATTTGCGTTGAGTACTATAAATTTTGAAAATACTTAACCATTTCCCGAATAGTTTAAATTAGTCAATTCCTCAATTTTTCCGTTTAAATGTATCATTTATAAGCAATATATAAACTTGAGTTCTTCCATAGACTAAATATTTTAATTTATTTTATAACATCTTGTAATACATTTTCCTTAAAATGTATTAGCCAGAAGTATTTATCGATTTTTAGCTACTGAGTATCACATCTGCCATTTTTCTTCCTAAGGTATTGGAAAAAAGTAACGTTAGAATCTGTACTTACTGTTCTTTCAATCGAATGTCAACTTTTTAACGTGGAGCTATAAACAGATTGAATATAAATATCGTAAAACCTATGTTTTTATGTGTATTTTTCAGCGAGATAAATACTAGGTGATCCCAAAAGTCACAGGAAAAATAAAAAATTCGTTGTTAAAAAAGTATTCACTGTAGCTCTATGCGATTTGCACTGAAATGTACGGAAAAACATGGAATTTTTTTTAATATATGTAAATAAATAATCTGGTGTGTCACTGACACGACTTTCTCTTACCCTGAAATTTAATAGTATAAATACAGGTTGGAGATTAAGAGGTAAGATAACGAGTACTGTTATGTAAACCTATGCTAACAATTCAAATTAGGCTCCGGAAGAGTTTTATATGACAATTAGTTCTGTGTGAGGCCCCCGTTTCATTAATGCATCTACATTTGTATAGAATTAAATCGGCTATTAAAAAATAATTCTGTTTTTAAAAAATAATTTATTTAAATTTTTAATTAAACAAATTATCTTTTATGATAATGCTGACGATTTCCATATTAGAGAAGTAGTGTAACAACAAATATCCGAAAAATAGTTGAATTTATTCTCATTACTTTTTTTTAAAGAAAAAAATTGATAATTTAATTTTAAATTATCGCAGATCAGTGGTACAACCATTCGTTTTAAAGGTATTGGCGAGCACTTTTGAAATATACCCATCATGAAAATTTACTCCCCTCGAGGGGGGACTTCCACCCCAGGGAAGGGGGGGGAGGCGAGGCTCCTACGTACACACCTTTTTTTTCCCAGTTGACTATCTCTATTACAAAAAATATATATTCGTTTCATTTGGTTTAGTGCAGTCTATAGATGTTAAACTCTACTTACCTGCAATTTCCCCCATAGACGTAATGTATTTGAATACTTTTGAGTGTCCCTGTACACGAACCATGTGCTTCATCGCAACGAAAAGCTTACTGTAGCATCCCTATATGATACACATTTAGAATACCGAGTTTGGAATTTCTGCTACTATTTGTTCTTGAGATATATGCAGATAACAAACGGACACACACAGAGACACACTAACTGGCTAAATAGCTCTTTGATATTTTACCAAAATTCTGCAATCGGCTAAATAGCTTTTACATTGCATTACCAGAATGACGAATATCGTCATTTCTTAGAAAGGAAGGTAGTTAACCTTTGTTACTTTTGTTACAAAGCTAATTTGCTAATAAATCTTTTATCATTAAAAAAAAATTCCATGCCTTTCTATGTATTTCAGTGAAACCAATACATTTCGAATAATAACATTTTTATTTCCTCTGCGACTTTTCAATCACCCTGTATTTCTAGAATGAATTTGCTTTCAAATATTGCAAGTTTCAGCAAGTATGTTTTACATACTTTCTAGAACGGAATCTAGACATGAGTTAACATTAATTTATAAGTATTAGAATCCTAATTAATATGTAATGTAAACGCACTAGTAGTGGACCCTGCACCAGTAGTGGACACTTTTAATTTTAAACTCGGAAAATAAGCTAAGTAAAAATTCTGAAGATTCGAGCAATGTTCAGGAAGAGAGTTTTAGTCCTTTATTGTTAAACCTTTTAACAAAAAATAATTCCGTCCATTAATTTTAAAATAATGTTAGTTTAACTAAAACAATTGGCACTCTTTGTGATTTTGCCGTTTTCTTATTATCACTTTGAATAAGGAAATGAAATTTTATTGCTCGCTTTCTGCTTATTTTTAATTGATTTCTTCTACCTTTTGCTTTCATATGACTAAAATAAGTATGCAGAATTCATTTATTGTGCTTTTTTTTTAAATCTTGTGTTAACACATAGTATTTTTATGGGTGTCCACTACTGGTGCCAAAAAATGTCATCATGACAAATAGTGGACAGCCCTGTCCACTACTGGCTCATGTGACTTTTAATGCCAGATCCAGTAGTGGACACAGTTCTGTAATCTAGCAATTTTAGAGTTGAATTTTAAAGCAAAAATTCAAAGAGGTCCACTACTGGAACAAAAAAGGGCCCACTACTGTGTTTTTAGTGCGTCCACTACTAGCTCATTTTAAGCTTTTCATATTTTTGATTTTTTACGTATATAAATGCTACAATTAGCAATTTTCATAATACAGTCGCGTTAGGAAAGAGTTAGTAAAGGTCTGAAATATTAATTATTTTTTGAAACTTTAAAATTTAGGACATTACGGTAAAATATAATTTTAGAAATACAAAAACAATTTCCGATAAATTTTACTTCAAAATTTTCTCATTTTAAATATATTACTTTCATGGAAGTAATTCAAGACCACTTCATACAGAACATATTTTTATTTTGATTTATAGAAAGTTTAATGCATATCGTCGTATGTGTTACCTATAGATATTTATTGATCTTTAACAACTGGACATCACTTTTGTTCTTTTTTATCTCTTTCCAAAGAATTAAAAGTTTTTATCATTTTATTTTGCATGTTTGCCTGTCTGTCTTTACGTGCTGTAATTTCCATAAATATTTTCAGAATTTCTTCAAACGTATATATGTCAAATAAGTCAGCGTGGTGTGTTCCTACTTAAAAAGATAAAAATACCGCGGTTGGTTTGTGTACAGGGACACCCAAAAACCAATCTTTTTATTTATTTATTTATTATTATTATTTTTCAATCTATTAAGATGTTTCTGTGAGACTGATTGCTGTTCATCTGTTTACTATATTTACACTTACAATATATATATATACCGCCTTCATCTAGAATTAATAAGTTGTCATTTCTAAATCCCTAAACTAGAAATATAGATTTTCGAACTATGCGTATAAGGCACGCCAATAAGCTGAATAGACGAAATGATCGAGAATTTCTATTCTATTTATTTCAAGATGGTGGAATAATATTCTGAATATTCTACAACTTTTTTATTGCGAGAAATTCTTGCTTGATTTCCTAGAATTGGGTCATACGTTAAGATTATAGTTGCTAAAACTCGACTCTTGTGCTCACATTTAGTTGCAGAGATTTTTAAATAAGTTCTAGAATTCTAATACAAGTTTCTAGAACTCGCTTTCAAAGGGGACTAGAATTTATAAGGATGACATCGAAATATTTTTTCTAGAGCCACAGTTTAGATTCTAGGTGAAAGTTAAAGAATTTTTTCTCTGTGTAGATAGTATACTCTAAAATTAATCGCTACCTGAGGGCTATACAAACGCAATTCCATGTTTTTTTTTTAATAAATAAAAATCTGCAGTGTTTCTATTTGATTTTCGGAACATTTATTAATTAACGATTGTTCAAATAATTTAAAGTAGGAGAATTCTGAAATTTATCAGCTCAATTAAATAAGGCGGTTAACGCTTTTGTACTTTAAATAATTTGATCCCGTAAATCAGAATAATGAAGAATTTTCGTTGTGTTCTTGTAAATATCTATAAGAGCTAGATTCACCATAATCCAGATATTTCTTGCGACGTTTATCTATAACATGCATATACAATTTCAGCTCAATCGGATAATGTTTCCGATGCACTTTATATAATCATTTCACTCCCAAAACCTGACAATCTGCAGGTAATAGAAGTATTCTATTCGGTCAAAAGACTCAATATCAAGTTGTCATCTGATTTACATGTTTTATGATTTCCTAAATGCAAAGAGTAATTTTTGGGTGTGTATATAAGTAGGATGTGTATATATGTGTACATTTGGTTAGTGTATATATGTGTGTGTAGAGGAGGAACCTTCTGATTATCATATCTCAAAAGCTATTAAAGATAAATCAACGAAACTTCAAATTTTAAATAGGTCTAGTGTACAAACTATTTGTACATCGTTTGGTGAATTGGCAAACTAGAAGTGGGACCGTATTTCTGTATCTCAAAAACAGCTGTAATGATTTTTTTTTAAAGTTGTTTGGAATCTTGGAAAGCTTTGGACGGCCCCTACCTAGACTTCTCTAGACCAAGCTCAATGGGTTTGATACCATTCAAAGGGGGGAATAACGCCAGTTCACTGCATGGCGACCAACTACTCTATGAGTTACTTGAGCATCCCATAGAAATGAGCTGTGTCCGGAAGAACTGGGGTAAGACTTCTAACTGTGGACTTCTATCTCATAGATAGGACTTTGTCGTTGCGATTTAGCATTTCAGAGTTTTTCTTGGACACGGTGTTCGACCAACACAACCGCATTTCTAGGAATGCGCTACAGGAGTGCACAGAGCACGCGTCAGGGTGATGGAGTATTTTGAAGTAGGTGCGGATCTAGCTGAGAAAACAGATGGGGGGGAGGAAACAAATTTGAGAAGAGGGAATTTGGCTGGAGAGCCGCAAATCAAAGTTTCTAGATGTCCTTTCGTACGCATTAGTTGATTAGTTCAAGAAAATTCATAGACGCCCTTTATAAATAGATCGATTTTATGATCTCACAAATGTGTTCTTCTAAAAACGACTTTAAAGTTTTTCTTCAAAATTGACATGCTAACTCACCAGATATCGTTTCGTATGTAAATGTCAGTTTCCAGTGTACAGATGAGCTTGCCAATCTTTGGTGAAAGTCAACTGTGGCACCGAAAGTCCATATCTCAAAAAGGGCTTTAACGATTTCTTCAAATTTGCTACACAAATCTCTCTTTATATGTCCTTTAGTATCACTTGGATATTACAAGAAAATTGACAGTTCTGAATAGGCAGTTCAGTTATAGATCTCGGAATTGGGTGTTTAAAAACACGTTTCTAACGATTCTTTTTCAAACTCGCTATGGAAACTCTTTTTTTTTTTCATCTCGATGAGAAAATAGTTTTGATTATAAAGGAAAATTGTCAGGTATCTCGTTTATTAAGTCAGTTTTATTTCTTCTTACAACACTATTTCCAAAAATAGTATAGAATATGTGTAGTAGTGGATATATGAAAAAGACGTGTGGCTGTTATAGATTTTATTTTTTTAATGGGTAAATGTTTTTCTTTGTTTTATACATTTTTATAATACATTTTCTCAGACATATCCTTAGACTTTTCACCCATAATTTTTTATTGATGTTTAGCAACTTTTTATTAGATTTGTCATTTTATTTCCCAAAGTACCTAAAAAATAGTATAACGTTAGAGTCTTAACCAGTAGCGCTTCCTCTACCCAACATCAATACGTTAAACGCTGATCAATAAAACCATTAAACCCAGATGTTATAGCACTCATGTTCTCATGGGTTATTTTTTACGTAAGATAAATATCCTGTGAATGAAATTGATATTAGTCATATTTGTTATAAGTATATTTTATATTTTTTCTATAACGGTTGGTTGGTTGGATTTTAAGGCACATGGTCAAACCTATAATGTAATCAAAGATAGTATAAACTGAATTTATCTGGATTATAATCTAGATTTCTTTTTATAGTTCAAGTGATTTCCTTCTCATAAAACTAAAATGACTCTTCATTTATAGCATATCTCGCTTCTCATTTATGTCATTCTTTTAAGCCAGTGTTATTATTTTTGATTTATATCATCCGAATATCTCATTCAAAAATAAATTCTTTGGAATTATGTTTTTTGTATTTCACTTTTTGATCATGTCACCTTAATTCTTAGTGACTATTATTATTTATTATTATTTTTTTTAAATAAATTAACATTTGTGTTTACGAGATTGAATATTAGAGCTCTGATCTTACTTAATGAAGTAAAATATCTAAATTTATTTTTAAATACATGCTTATTAATATAAAAGGCAACATGTTCAAAGAGTAAAATTGAAAAAAAGAGAATTCGAAAACATTCAATTTTGAATAAGATATCCTTGTAATACGAAATAAAAAAAGAAGATAAAAAAATCTTGAATGAAACAACCACATGTCTTCCATCACCTACTATTATACGAATTATATGCACTTTTTGAGAACAATGTTTTTAACAAAGACTTAACAAAGTAGACACCTAAAAGTTTTCCGGTAAGAGAAATTTGATACACGTGTAAAGACATATAAAACAGAACTTATATTGCGAGATAAAAATAATTAAAAAAATATATCAGTGGGGTTATTTTTTGAAACACCAACTTCCGAGATCTAAAACTGATCTACCTAATCAGGATGTCTGTTAATTTTCCTGGAATAACCACGTAATACATGAAAAAAGGTATGTAAATGGGTTTATGTAACAATTTTCAAGAAAATCATTAGAGCTATTTCTGAGCTACCGACTTTTACCAAAACTCAGCATACTCAATTGTTGACTGGAAAACAACATTTACATACTAAAGGATATCTAACAGAGCATTTTTTTGCTGAGAATACCGTTGAGCCGTTTTTGAAGTAACGCATTTGTGGGACCTAAAATTCTGTATACAGGACGCCTATGAATTTTCATGAACTAATCAACTAATACATATGAAAAGAATTCTAAAAGAGTGTTTGTGTAGCAACTTTCAAGAAAATCATTAGAGCCGTATTTGAAATACGGACTCACGGTCCCAGGCACCTGTTCCCGATGTCCCAGTTCGCGTTTTCCAATTTAAGCCAAAAGTTGAAAAAATCCTCTATACATCAGATCTGTCTCAATTCTGAAATTTCGTAGTTATATCTTTATTGGTTACGGATATATAATAATCAGAAGATTCCTCATACACATACACACACACTGACCAGTTGCCAGAAACCGCATTTTTGGATTCAAGAGACCTTAAAACGAGTAAATCAGGTGAAAACTCGATATCGAATTTTTGGACCGGATACAATACTTTCATTACCTACGGTAGTCGGGTAATGGTAGTAAAAAAATCGCATAGGGAATCACACAAGGGAAATCGCATAAGGAAATTACATAGTGAAGAAGAATGGGTAAACCTGGTTAACCTGTTAACGCCCGAATTAATTTTGCAAAATATATTTTGGATGAATATTTCAATTCTAAATAATGTGACAACTGAGAGTGAAATATATGAAATTTAAAAACTCTTTTGATAGTTTTAATTTTGCAAAATATTGTTAGCTGATTTTCACTTCTAAATTAATATAGACAACTGACAGTAAAATATATCAACTTAAACAATTCTTCTGACAGTTTTAAATTTAAAGCCTATCCTCATTTCTTGACGTTTAGTGTTCTAGTGAGAAAACTTCGAGACAGAAAAACATTGAGATAACAGATTAATTTCCTATTATATGTCGACAAAAATCTCGAAAGTAGAGTATTATAATATATATTATTATTCAACTTGATTTAAGTTAGTATACCTACGCAAAAAGCAAATATAGGTGCGACGAATGAAAAATCATGAAATGATTATCCAAATTATGAAATAATAATGAATAGTAGGCACATAAAACTTTCAGGGATAATTTAGAGTGACGCTTTAATCTGTAACTAAAAAGCAGAAATCACTCCAAGAAACCACAAAGAATATACGTGCCATTTTATTAGCTGGCCTCAAATGAGGACACTGGGCGCTAACGGGTTAATGTGAAGGCTTAAAATTCCTACTTGAAATCCAATACGATGTGTAGGTTGCATCCATATAAAACGAATATCACCTTTTAACATTATTGTTTTCATATTCTTAAAACCTCCTATATTTCCCAACCTAAATGAACGTTGAAACTTCCATTTAACACCACATTTCACCTTAACCGCCGATCCATTACTTCCTTCACTGTCAAGTAAATCTTCATATAGCTATTTGTTTCAGCGATGTCGTGGGATTTTTATGGCTGTTTTGCAGTTCATACAAATATATATGAAGGCTGTTTATGATTGTACGCTCATTTTAGCGAGGTTCAACCCAACCGAGAAGGTCATTGATTTTTGAGTGGGATTATATGATCGAGATAGTAAAAGAGATGAAACGTGTATTAATGATGTAGTTGCAACTATGTTAACGCAATAAATGCAATTATTAAACGAAATTTTTATATGACAAATAATAATTGTGAAATGATAAATTATGTTGTTGTTATGCCAAGATAAAAAGAAAGATTGGGAGAAATACTTTTTTCAGAATTCACACATTTTTTTTTTTAATTATTTAAGATAAATTTAAACTATAAAAACCGTAGAGTAAATAAAAAATTAATACTTTTTTAAATATATTTTAATAATTGTCAATACAATTTTTTGAGAGGTTACATTTGTTTCAAAATTTTAAAAAATGCCTACTCTCTCTCCTTCTTTTTCTTTCTCCTTCTCCTTCTTTTTATTTTTTATTTATTTAATTTTAAAATAATTCTTTTTTTTTTTTTTTTTAGCACATCTTTAAAATATAATTGATTAGTTCTTGAATGAAGTTTTCTCTTTTATTTTCTTTTAGAACTATTTTTCAAGGCTATACGTGGTGGTACACTGAGAAAAAAAATATTCCGCCTTCCTCTAGAATGAATAAGTGGACATTTTCTAAATCCCTTAACTAGAAATATAGATTTCCGAGCTATGCGCGTAAGGCACGCCAATAAACTGAATAGACGAAATGATCAAGAATTTCCAATGTACACATTTCTAGATGGTGAAACAATATTCTGAATACTCTAAATATTCTGAATCATTTGTATTGTGAGAAATTCTCGCTTGATTTTCTAGAATTGTGTCATAAACCAAGATTATAGTTGCTGAAACCCGCCTCTTGTAGTCTCATTTATTTGCAGAGATTTTTAAATAACTTTGCCCTCGAGAATATAAGCAAACGCTCTAGAATTCTAATAAGGTCTTCTAGAACTCGTTTTCCAAGAGGACTAGAATTTATAAGGATGACATGGAACTATTTTTTCTAGAGCCAAAACTTAGATTCTAGATGTCAGTTACAGAATTTTTTCTCAGCGTAAAGTGTATCAAAAATTAAACCGGTTTTTCATACAACTCTTTCAAAAATTTAAATTTCATTTTTTTTTATAAAATAATCAGTCAAGTACTCTTCATTGTTTCTGCAACATTACAATAATACAGGTGCATTAGTTTCTGCGAAATCATGTCTGCCTTTTTTCTGCAGGATCTCCGGAAATCAGATCCCACCCACTGAGTATTCGAAAGTTTTTAATGAAACTTTTATAAAATATTGATTAAATGTTGCTTTTTTATATGCTCAAAATTTTGAATAATCTTTTTCTTATTACATTGAAAACAGAGAAATTATGCTTTTCTTAGCATTCGAAGTCCATGTAACTCTTAAAAATGTTTGAACTAAACTACTAAACTTTATCTAAATTTTTGATAAATTCACTGAAAAAAAATTCTGTAACTGACATATAGAATTTAAATTGTGGCTCTATAAAAAATAGTTCCATGTGATCGTTATAAATTCTAGTTCCCTTTGAAAGCGATTTCTAGAAACCCCTATTAGAATTCTAGAGCGTTTGCCTATATTCTCGAGGGCAAAGTTATTTAAAAATCTCTGCAAATAAATGTGAATAAAAGAGGCGAGTTTCAGCAAATGTAATCTTGGTTTATGACCCAATTCTAGAAAATCAAGCGGGGATTTCTCGCAATACAAAAGATTGAGATTATTCGGAATATTGTTTCACCATCTAGAAATGTGTAGACTAGAAATTCTTGATCATTTCGTCTATTCAGTTATTCGCGTGCCTTATGAGCATAGCTCGGAAATCTACATTTTTAGTTAAGGGATTTAGAAAATGACCAATTCTTCCTTCTAGATGAAGGCGGTATATTTTTTTCTCAGTGTTTTAACTATAAAAACTATTTAGATGGTATAAATGATTTTTATTAAAGAGAAAACGTTTACTAAATGTATTTTAAATTGCTTTAATATCTTTTAAGTGTATTTTAATAATTGTAAATTACTATAGGTATTCCAAAGTTTTTATTTATTGTAATTCAGAAAATATTTAGACAATTAATTCAGAAGTTTTATATTAAATAAAAACATGTAGTACATTTTGTATTTATAATTTCTTTTAGCGCTTTTAAACCTATTTTTTAAGCTTCATTGCTTATAATATTTTTATAGTTTAGTTTTGAAATTATATTAGGACTTATTATTCTTTAAATAATATTTAATTACGATAAATTTATATTAAATATCAGTCTATATTCACTTTTTTTTTGTTATGTACCTATTCCAGAGAAGAGCAAATAATTAACGTAAAGTTTAAAAAATAATAATACAATATATGTCTAACATGGTTTTTATTATTGTATTTAATGAATACTAAATGTGCGAAATTCAAGAAAATTTTTGCAAGTAATATTATTGTTACGTGACACTTGTTATTATATTTATTTTTATTGATATATAAAGATTAATATTACATTTCACGTTACATAGGAGTATTATAAAGTCATATGATGAACATTGTAATGTTAAAACTATTTCTAAAAAATAATCATAAAAAAATCGTGTAATCTATTACTAACAAATAGAGAAAAAAAAATATGTTTTTTTAATTATTTTTAAGACTTTTCTAGATAGAATCATTTAGGGTTATACACTTATCCCAGTACTTCTTGGCTTTTCAAAGGAGGTAGTAGATAAACAGTGGGATTGTGGGTTATTTCTAATCTACGTTTTCCGGAAATCAAAGAAATCAACATTTATACCTGTAATTTAGAGTATCATGAAAATAAGAATCAATTAGTATGCATATTAAATTTTAACCAGATATCTAGGTGATGTAATAGTATTATGTAAAGTTTAACGGTATTTCTCCTATATTATTAAATAATATGTATAAAACCTGTCTGATTTAATTATAATCAGATAACTTAATTGTGCCAGATAGTATTGTTATAACTTTCGTTTAATTATATCCGTGTTAAGCATTTTTTTTTTTTTTAATCTTTTCTTATGTTTTGTGTTTTTATTTGATACAGCATGTTAAACTAAAAAACATACAGTAAATCTTTTACATAAATTCATATAAACTGGTGGACAAAATTTAAGCAACAACTTGTTTTCTCGTTCTCTTCTTTTGCACATAATTTCTAAATAAATAAACATATGAACATAAAATTTGGATAGCCTATTCTTTATCATATTATTAACCGAATTTTATGTAACTTTAGCATAAGAATAATTTTTAAGCTAATAAATATTAATTTTTCTCTCAAAAGTAACCTTTGGAAAAAAATAAATAAAAAATTAATTTCAATAATTTTAGGAAAGAACACTTAATGAAAAGAGGTGTTTAGGTAAAGACGCACAAACCCTGAAATGTTAAACTAAATGGAGATTTTTATTTCTGTATTAACTTTACTTTTACTTTCATAATGGACTTTAAAAAAAAATATAATTAATAATTTGTAAACTATGAGCATCACCAGAATAATAAAAATGTGGATAAATAGTTTTATAATACGCACGTTATTCAATTTTCATTTTTGTATGTATATTTTTTAAAAAGCTATTCACATGCGGAAAAAAGAATAAAAAATAAGGAACAGAAAAGTGAAACATATAGAAATATTTGGTTCTAATCTAACACATGGATGCGTGTGCATATTCACCTATCTGTAAGGCATCCTTATGACCATTTTTCATTAAGTGTTCTTTCCAAAAATTATTGAAATTTTTCATTTTTTCCAAAGCTTACTTTTGAGAAAAATGAATATTTATTATCTTAAAAATTATTATTTTGCTAAAGTTACATAAAATTCGGTTAATAATGTGATAACGAATAGGCCATCCGAATTTTATGTTCATATGTTTATTTGCTTAAAAAGTATGTGCAAAAGAAGAAAACGAAAAAACAGGTTATTGCTTTAATTTTGTCCACCAGTGTAATATTTAATACATTTAGTTATTTGATGGATTTTCCTCTTATACTCTTTTGGATTACTATTTTTTTTAATAATCTTCATTATTCTTTTTAATTAATTAAGCGCATTGTTGTAAAATAGTTAATCTGAATTAACGTGTTAATTTGTAATAGCAAATTCAAATCAAACTTACTCGCTGAAACCCAAAATATCGTGATAAAAATGAGCTGAAATCTCATGACAGAAATGTAATTTAATTCACATTAATTATAGTTATGTAAAATATACAACGACGTGACAAAGCATGTCATAACTGGATGATAAGAACATTCCCTGTATGAAATAATTGAGACTAGTATTGTAATGGGTGCTGTAAACCAAACATTTTTGTCAGAACATTATTCAGGATGATAAAAATGGAATACGAGGTAAGTCCAATAAATACGCGAACTGGTGCCATCTGTCGGCCATGACGCGGACTATAGCCTCGCTCGCTAGCGGTGCTAGTTGCCTGAGACCCAATGAACCATCAGTGTATGGCGGGTCGTCGTGCTGTGCGTATTGTGCCAGTTGTGTTAGTGCCTGTTGTCCTTGTTTTTACTGTGTGCCCAAAATGGAAATTGACGAAAATAATAAATTATTTTTCTTACAGTTCTCAAGCGTTTGAGAGATCGCGTGCGTCGTGTGCGACGAAATTTGACTCAAGGCGATGGATGGATCCTTCACCATGACAATGCACCTGCACATTCAGCATTGACTGTTCGCCAGTTTCTGGCAAAAAATTCAATCACCATCCTTGTTCATCCTCCTTATTTGCCAGATCTCGCCCCATGCGACTTTTTTTTTAAATTCCCAAAATGCAAAAATGCGATGAGGGGACATCAATGGGAAGATGTTGACACAATAAAGCAAGAAATGACGAGAAAACTAAAAGGCCTGACTGCCGAGGACTTCCAAGAGTGCTTTGAACAGTGGAAAAGAAGATGGGAAAAGTGCATAGCAACGAATGGAGAGTACTTTGAAGGGGACAAAAGCGATGTAGACTAAATTTTGCAAAATAAACTTTTTTTGGCCTTAGTTCGCATATTTATATGACAGACCTCGTATAGCGGTTACAAACGAGTACAAGAATTTAATTAATCTTGTATCTATTAACAATACTTTTAAGTGTCATCAGCTTTAAAAGTGCATAAAATTCAATTTACGGAAGAAACGTGAAAGGGGTATTTTTAAGACTAAAACGTATGTACTTCACTTTAATCTCACTACAGGACGCTGGACGCTACACTAAGCCGCTTTTTGTTTATGGAAGATTTTATAGGGAGCTTTCCCTGTTTTTGATTAGCATTTTTTACAAAATTCACGTGTGTTATAATTAATTCCTATGTTACCTTAAGAATCTATTGTATATCTTAGAAAAAATGTAAGACACATGAAAAGTAAATATTTTTTACATACTTTTGAGATCCTAATATCATTTTTCGACCTCCATGTACGAATGGTATATTAAAGTATTACCTAAAATAAATTCAAAAACTGGCGTATAGACAATAGCAAGAAATTAAAATTTCTTCACACACCATAAATTTTAAATCAGCACAACCGGTTTCGAAAGGACGTAGCCTTTCTTCATCAGGTGCAAACACGTGCAACTACCTTGGAGGCAAAAGCAAGACTGAAAGCAGGACAAAATCCAGAGGGGGAGGAGCAACACAAACAACCAATAGGAAGCAACATGCAGGGCAGGACCAATCAGAGAGGAACACACGTACACACACACCACAAAATGAGGAGGGAGGAAAGGAGTAAACAATTATTTATTTATTTATTTTATTTTTTTTTTTTCAATGATATTAAACTAATAAGTAAATTTAATAAAATTTATCCATTAATTATTAGTATTATTATTTTTATTAGAATTATTTTAATATAAATTATTTTAATATATATTATATATATTATTTATTATATATATAATATATTATTTTAATATATATTATTTTAATATATATTATTCATAAAGTATGTAAAAAAATTTTTGAACTCTTTTCTACATTTTGTGTAATTCTTATTAATAAATTCCTTTTTTTCTAAATAGTCATAGCCATTTGTAATCGCTATATTCATTTTCAATCATTCTTAATAAATTCATGTAAGTAATAAAATAATAATAATAATAATAATAATAATTTAAAAAAAAAGAGTCAGTAACTGTGAGCGAGTTGCTCCCATATGCTTTTACTTCATCAAACTTATTTCATGTTTATTAAATATCTATTTATTTACAATTAAAATTATTAACTTTTAATGATCCTCTTAATAGATGTCAGATTTATTTCAAATTTATTAAATTCTTTGTTGGAAATTAAAATAAATAATCTTTAGTAGTTTTAAGAAAGAACTTAGTAATAAATCCATTGATCTCCTTTTTAGCATAATGCAATATATATATATTGGGGATCTTAAACACAATTTAATTTTGCACTCCCTGAAAATATTTATTATTATTTTTTTATTTCACTGCGTTTCTCAATAAATCTATTTATATTTATAGCTGTAAAAAAATCCATTAAGCAATTTCCGTTATATTTTTCATTTTTTTTTATTTAACTTCAAATACATATAATGTAATTAATTTGCGATTTGAGATAATCTAAATGACTCATCTTTCAGACATGAAGTCGCTATAATTTCATAATGATCTGCACCTGTTCGTAACCGTTATTTTGGTGCAGTGAAGTATGCCAAGTTAGGGTTGCATTACTTCCAACCGTCTTTTCTAAATTTAAAATTCCTATTAGAATAACATTAAGACAAAGAAAACTTAATTGGCGCCGTTGGCTTCTGGATGTGGTGATGTTACCACAATCTGGCAGATTACAAGTGGGTGGTCGGTCATGATTGCTGGGATTTCGACTAAGATCACCATGCTGTCAAGATGTAAAATTTTCGTGAATTAAAATCTCTCTCTCCTCCACCATCATTTTTAACGAATTCATAATTTATGGATACGATCTGGGTTTGTCCTCGTTTGTCCTCTTCTTATATGTTTTAATATCTCAATAAAATATTCATTGCTTTTGAAATTAGTGGATTGAGATTCATTCTTTTAAATGACTTTTGTTTTAACTTAATTTTTAGAGGACTGCGGCATATCAATGTCACGGTAACTTCGTATGGTACAGTCGGTAATAAAAGTGTCCGAACACTAGCAGAAATTCCTATGTAAAAAAAGTACATTTCATACGGTTTTGTTAAATAAATCCTTGTCGAATCCTGTTCTTAGTCAGTGTAAGAACATCATTCGATGAGGATTTATTTAACAAAACCGTATGAAGTGTACTTTTTTTACATAGGAATTTTTGCTAGTGTTCTGACACTTTTGTTACCGACTGTCCTTCCTTGTTATAAGTATAAGTGCAAAGATTATCATAATTTATCCTGACAGCATTAAAAGTAAATTTAATTATTATTATTGTTATTATTATTTACATTTATAATAATAATAATAATTAATTATTAGTATTATTATTTTTTATTTATTTATTTATTTATTTATTTATATTTACTTTTGGGGGGGAGGGGGGAGGTGTCTCCAATTTCGCTGAAACTATTGAGCGTAATTTAGCGGTTTATTTCGGTGGTGTCTATAAAAAAAATTATTCTGAGTACTTAGTCATTTTTTTTTTTTTAATTATTATTCACCAGGAAGTGTGAATTTCTATTTTATTACACTCACTGTGCAACTTAGGGTAACACTTAATATAATTATTATTATTTATTTATCGCGCAATAACATAGGTAAAATAAATACAAAAACCATGTTATTTAATTTGTAATAAATATGTTTTTTTTTTTTTTTTTTTTTTGATTGTATGTATAACAAAGCTTCTTATAATACTACCAATACATATATTTAGACAATATATATACTTAGGTCCCAACTAAGCTTTTTTTGAGGCCGAAGGCGTAAATTATATCTGAGGCTTCGCTCCGCACATTCAAGAAATTCAATGACGTAGTCCATTTTCATAGAAGTATGGATTACAAAAATTAAAAGAAAAGAGTGTGGAGGAAAACTCCAACAACAATTTACTGTAAAACACGAATATAAAGTGCGAAAAAATCATTGTGAGGTATTTTAATATTAATAGACAACTTAGGAAAAACAAAAAACATAAAATATGAAAGAAATGTTATAACAAGTTACAGACTCTTTATTTTGCGTACTTTGAAATAAAAACACTATTAGTAAGTACCATTAATACGCACTTAATTGTGTAAATTTGCGTTAAAACCTATTATATTAAAATTTGTAGTGTAATTTCAGATTTATTTATTTGAGGTCTTAAAAATTTAGTACCTGGAGTGCTAGTACTGACATACCTAATGTGCTAGTGTTTTAATTTTGATCCGTATATACCAGGGGTCGGCGCAACCTGCTGCTCACGAGCCAAACGCAGATTTTTCGCCCCTTGAGATTTTAGCAAATGTCGACTTAGGAATACTCAAATTATATTAATAAGAAGGAATGAACCAATATAAAATAGGTTAAAAAATTTTGGCTCCCAAAAGATATTTTAATCGTTGTATTGTTGACATTTGGCTTTGTTCAAAAATGAGGTTGCCGACCTCTGGTATATACTATTATTATTTATTGAAAACGTATTATTATTGCCCATATCAGTAATATTATTATCGTCTGTTATTGCAAGCAACGTATAATTCCATTTAGCCAAATATAATGTTTATTTTCTTTAAAATTATTTAATTTTAATGTTTTGCAGTCGTTTAGAAGTTTGCATGTATACTCATTTATTTTTTCGTGGCGAAAAATATTAATACATTTTTCACATTTTTTATTCCTGATTTTCCCCTCTCCCGCAAATGTTCCAAAACTGAAACCACGAACCTATAAACACGTCACTGTCGATCCCACTTCGATTGCGAGCAAAACGATTATCGATTACAAGTCGTTTCAGTGGCTACACTCCACCATTCCACCAGCTTGCGACAAGTCCCGCGTGCATTAAGAAAATGAGTCTTTTAACATTCTACATTTTAAGGATAACAGTTCTGCAAAAGTCGTTAAAGATACGTCGTCATCGAAAAGGGAAGGGAAGAGGGAAGGAAAAGGGTGTTTTCCAAATTAGATACTTCCTTAAGATATATTCCACTGCCGTTTTAGAAATCGTCGAAAAGGAAAAAAAGACGTTCGGTAAAGAATTTCTTTTGAATGTCAGAAATATTTCAAAAAATATTTGCATAAATGAGAAAGAGTACGAAAGATAAATAAATGAAGACTCTTGTATTTCAGTCAAATTGCTTTTTTAGGCATGTATTTATAACGTATTTGAAATTGTGTGTAATATGGGGATAACTTATATACATAATAATACATTCATACATAAAGAAATTGAAATTAGCCTGGCTTTTTCAGAATAAGATACCGTCTTAAGATAATTTTTATTATATTTTCCGAATTCGACAAAAAAGGGAAAATGAAGGTCGGAGAAGAATTTCTTTGAAATGTCAGAAAATATTAAAAAAAAAAAGCATGAATGAGAAACAGTACGAAAGATAAATAAATGATGACTCTTGTATTTCAGTCAAATTGCTTTTTTAGGCATGTATTTATAACGTATTTGAAATTGTGTATAATATGGGAGAAGTGACATAAATATATATGTATACCTAAAGAATTGAAATTAACAATTATTTAAAAATAAGCCGAGATTTTTCAGAATAAGACACTGCCTTAGGATAAATTTTATTGCACTTTCAGAATTCGTGAAAAAGGGAAAAGGGCGTGTGATGTAGAAATCACATATATTTTAAGAATTATCTATTTAATTTTAATTCAAATCTATTTTATCGCTTTTTATAATAATTCACTCGTGTATTCAATATTAATCTTTAGTAACTGCCGAATTCTTCCTCTATCAGTAAGATAAAAAAAATAAATGTAAAAGATAATCAATCTCCTTGCATATTCTCATAATCATTTCCTATCATAAAGAGTAACAGATGGCTCATTTTATTTATGTTCCTCCCAAATCACAGTACCCTTATTTCTAACGTAATTAATTCAGTTAGTCAAAATTATCCTTGAACACAATTAAATTATAGCTATATTTTATGTATATCTATCCATTGCGGTTTACTTTTCTCATGATGAATGCCTTGGATAAATTTGGGATTTTCATAGGGTTATCATATTATGGCAATCCTACTCTGTATTCAAAATTGTTAGCCTAATTTGAGTGTAACATGTCTTTAAAAAACAACTTTTTATGTGTTCTTGCTGGCGACGAAATTAAATGCCAATATGTAACAATAATTTGAATTTGGCTGAAACTTCATCATTCTTCTCTGATCGCTCCTGCTTAGAACATACGGATGTAGTTCTAAAAATATTTATACGTTAGAGGCACCTTCCCTCCTTATTTTATGCAGCAAGTCAATAAAAAAAACTGTGCACAAATCTTTGTCAAATCTTTATTGATTTCTGTAATTTCATCTTTTTTAACACCTCTGGATTGAATCTTGGCTATTTTTAATGGAAGAATTGTAAATAATATTCCCACAGGTATGTTATGAAGATTTTCTTGTACAGTAGGATAATATTTCGTAAGATAATTCAGGTATGTAGAGAAGATTTTTGCAGGGAGACAAATGTAAATAGTGAAGTTTCCATTTCGATGGTCTCCACTAGGCAGTATTTTCGTATAGATGAAAAAGACCTCCTCTGCTTGCGTTGATAGCCGCTAGAAATATTATTTACAATTCTTCCATTAAAAATAACCAAGATTCTATCCAGAGGTGATAAAAAAGATGAAATTTCAGAAATCAATAAAGATTTGACAAAAATTTGTGCACAGTTTTTCTTATTGACTTGCTGCATAAAATAAGGAGGGAAGATGCCCCTAACGTATAAATATTTTAAGAACTACATCCGTATGTTCTAAGCAGGAGCGATCAGAGAAGAATGATGAAGTTTCAGCCAAATTCAAATTATTGTTACATATTGGCATTTAATTTCATCGCCAGCAAGAACACATAAAAAGTGGTTTTTTAAAGATACGTTACACTCAAATTAGGCTAACAATTTTGAATACAGAGTAGGATTGCCATAATATGATAACCTATGAAAATACCAAATTTCGCCAGGCATTCATCATGAGAAAAGTAAACCGCAATGGATAGATATACATAAAATATTGCTATAATTTAATTGTGTTCAAGGATAATTTTGACTAACTGAATAAATTACGTTAGAAATAAGGCTACTGCGATTTGGGAGGAACATAAATAAAATGAGCCATCTGTTACTCTTTATGATAGAAAATGATTATGAGAATATGCAAGGAGATTGATTATCTTTTACATTTTTTTTTTTTTTTTTTTTTTATCTTACTGATAGAGGAAGAATTCGGCAGTTACTAAAGATTAATATTGAATACACGAGTGAATTACTATAAAAAGCGATAAAATAGATTTGAATTAAAATTAAATAGATAATTTTTAAAATATATGTGATTTCTACATCACAGGACGTTCGGACAAGAATTTCTTTTGAATGTTAAAAAATATTTCAAAAAACATTTGCATGAATGAGAAACAGTATAAAAGATAAGTAAATGATGACTCTTGTAATTCAGTCAAATTGTTTTTTTAGTCATGTATTTATAACATATTTGAAATTGTTTGTAATCTGGGAGAAGTGACATACATATGTTTACCTAAAAAATTAAAATTAGCAATTATTTAAAAATATGCCTGGGTTTTTCGGAATAAGACACTATCTTAAGAGAAATTTTATTTCACTTTCAGAATTCGTCAAAAAAGGAAAAAGGAAGTTTGGAGAAGAATTTCTTTTGAATGTCAGAAAATATTTCAAAAAAACATTTGTATAAGTGAGAAATAGTACAAAAGATAAGTAAATGAGGACTCTTGTATTTCAGTCAAATTGCTTTCTAGTCATGTATTTATAACATATTTGATTTTATGTGTAATATGAAGGAAGTGGCATACATATTTTTACATAAAAAATTAAAACTAGCAAATTCTTAAAAATCTGCTTGGGTTTTTCAGAATAAGGCACCGTCTTAAGATAAATTTTATTTCAGTTTCAGAATTCGTCAAAAAAAAGGGAAAATGGAGGTCGGAGAAGAATTTATTTGGCGTGTAAGAAAATATTTCAAAAAACATTTGCATAAATGAAAAACAATACGAAAGGTAAATAAATAATGATTCTTGTATTTCTGTCAAAATGCTTCTTTAGGCATGTATTTATAACGTATTTGAAATTATGAATAATGTGGAGAATTGACATACCTATTCATAGATAGAAAAAGAAAAAAAAAAGAAATTGACAAAAATTTTTAAATATACCTGTGTTTTCCGAATTAGATACTGCTTTAAGGTAAAATTTATTACATATTTAAAATTTGTCAAATCGGAAAATTGACGTTTGGAGAAAAACTTCTTTTGAAAGTCAGAAAATATTTCAAAAAATATTTGCATAAATGATGAAGCATAAGAAATAAGACTTGATGAAGTCTGTATCTGGAAAAGGAGGAGTTGCTTTTTTCTAATAAAATTATATACTAGACATCTTTGAAGCAATATATAATATAAAAAAATGTGAAATATTTATTTTTTTTTGGATATTTTTAAAAATAAAATTGAAGATTATTTAGAAAAACTGTGCTTTTTTTTATTATATACTTTCCTGGATAATATTCAATTGACGTTTTAAAATTCATCAAAAAAGGAGAAAAAATTTTCTGGAGAATAATTTCTTTTGAATGTGAGAAAATGTTTTAAAAAATATTTACACAAATGACGCAAGAAACGAAAAAGAAGTTGAAGCTTGAATTTCGAGCTGCATTTTATTATTAATGTTATATATAAGACTTTTAAAACAATGTATAAAGTATAGGCCTCGTGACATATATATTAATATTGTATTTTAAAAATGAAAATGGCGAATGCTATGTATGTGTTTTCCGTATTATATACATCCTTGTGGTATTTGTACATTGTACTGGTGCTTCCGAATTTGCCGAAAATGAGACAATATCATTTGAAGAAGAATTTCTTTTGAATCCCAAAAGAATTTTCCGAAAATATTTGCATAAGTGACAAAACTTAAGAAAAAAATGTAAATTATGTAACTCTGAATTCAGTGAAGTTGCTTTTATATTATTTACGACACATCTGACATACTATGTGATATTTTTCTAAGATCAATTCCCTCAATACAAATAATTAAAAAAAAAAAAAAAAAGATTATTTATTGAAGTTATCTTCCTTAAGATATGCAAGCGATTTTGATCCTAGAGAAGTATAACGTTATGTGTAGTAAAGGATTAGTAATGTCAATTTTCATGCTCTACAAAATGAAATCTTAAAAATGCGCTTTTTCTTTCTGTTCTTCTTATTATTATTATTATTATTTTTTTTTTTTTGAACTTAAAAAATTTTATAACTTTCTTTTAAATTATCACACATCTTTACCATTTGTTTTATAGGTATCGACGAGTTCTTTTGAAAGATATCCCAAATGAAAATCAACCCACATTGAAAATGGAGAAATGAGGATGAAGGAAGGAGAAGTGAAGGAGTCTGAATATTTTTGAGTGGCAAAGCAAAACAAACATTAGCACTTTCATAACTGCTGACGTGAATTCACGTTATTTGAAAATCTGTAATTCCGCCAGTTGGCATTTCTTCATAGGTTGGATTATTTCTTAACAATGTACACAATATTCATATTTCTACAATCAATGTACTAAGAATACAAATACTTTGATTAGAATCAGTGTAATTGCAATGTATATTCATTTTTATTATAAATATGAATACAGGAAACATTGATTTAAATTAATGTCATGCATAAGAATAATGCCCACGGGCGGAGCTTACTGTCAGAAAAAAAGCATGCAGTCGTGAAAGTGCTAATTCTAACTATATCATATTGTTCGAATTAATCTTATGTACCTTTGAATAACGAATGTTAATTTCTTTATACTTTGTGCAGTAGAAAGGTATTAAAGTATGTGTAAAAGAAGGACGTATACGTAACCTCCAAACATAATGGATCCGAAATCTTTTGGGAGTCCTGTTTGTAAATTAAACATATTTGTTGTTTATATAATTATCATTGTAAAGTATACTATGGTAGACCAGAAAAAACATACATCGGTTTCAAGGCATTAGGAAAATAATTTTGAAAATGAGAATGCGGAAAGACAGACTGACAGAAGGCCTGAAATCGTGAATACAATTAAATTTTGTGCCAAGATAATAAATGAAGGTGATAATGTAGTATATAATGTGCTAAAAGAAATATAAATATTGACGATTTAGGCCTTTATTATCCCAATATTATATAATCTTATTCGATTGTCAAGAACATCGTATTTAATTTAGTCATACGTATCAAAATGAATGTAGGGGAATTTTTACACCATTTCAAAAATTTATATCATTTTATATATTTCCAGTTTGAAGTATTGGACACGTAAAAATTTTGTAATTAATATTTCAGACTGATTTGCACACTTAGAATTGTTTTAAACACGATTTGACAATTTTTAGAAAATAGCTGTTTTTATGATTATGTGTCTGTGTAACAAAGTCACTGAACTAGTTCTAACTCATAAACGAAACCGCAGAATTTTATAAAAATGTATATTTAGCTGCACCGTGACATACATAAGTGTTTATAAACATTTAGTACATATCGCTCAAACCATTGTGCAACTAAAATTTTAAACATTAATTAGAAGACTATATATCAGCTTCTCTACACAAACAAACTGAACAAAACATGATACGTTAGATAGCTATTGTATAAAACTACTCTAATTCAATTTGAGTACTTATCACACGACAATTCGTGAGACTATGCAGCAATTTCTTCGTGCAGGGTAAGGCTATATTTCAGTTTTTACTTGGAATAAGTGCAGTACAATTGATATACTATATATTTATTGGGAAATAAAATCTCAGTTTAAGTGCATATAGACCAGAGAGGAGAAGACAGCTATGCTGTAACATTTTGTATTACCAGAAGGCTGTATTTCAGCTTCTATTATATTATTGCACCAAATTCCGTACGTGAAATGTCTTATATGAAAATCTATGCTGATTAACTCTTCATATATATCAGTTGATAGATGGCGATGTTTCGCAGACTTTTTCAGGTTTTACTTAGTTCTCCAATTATTTAATAATTTAAGATCAAATAGGAAAAACGTTTGTGATTCCTGCATTTATTTTTCCCCCTTTTTATGTTAATGTAATAAAATACATATTATATTTCTTGAAGTATTATTATTCTTGAAAGCAAATGCAATACAAAATTATAATTCAAACATTTCATAAATGTTGCCATCTTTGATGTTTTGTCAAGAATTTTTATCATGAAAAATACTGTTAAAATATATAACTTTCATTCACCTTTCTTGAGCTTAAAATTTTAAACGTTCTTTAATCAAAGTATAAATAAATGCTTACAAAATAATATTTACTTTATTAAAATGCATTTTAAAATGTTCCTAGTCAAGAATGTTTACGCATTTTTCCAATCTATTTAAAAATTCCATTAGCGAAATATTTCCGTGGAGAAAATTTTAGTAAAATATATTCTTCGAAAACAACTAAACTCCTACTTTTGCTAGACATCTAGATTCCTTCAATCCCGTCATTTAATTAACTGTTAACCGTGCCTATTTACCGAACGTAAGAAAATTTTCGCCAGCGCATTTTTGAATGAAGAGTTTATTTAATTATACTTCTCAAAACGTAAGGCGTGAATTCTAAAGTATGTAGTCCATCTGAAATATAAATTCCGAAATAGAGCTGTCATGGAGTAGTTAGTAAATATATTCCTTTAAGTGGAACTTTACAGGAATATAATTAATAGTTACATTTCAAAGAAGTTACTGTATATATTTACTGAGATGAAGTATTTTATTTAGTAAATTAGTACATGCTTTAAATTTACGTAGTTTTCTAATTTTATGTCATTATTTTCTAATGTTATAGAAAAGGTTCGTTTTGTAATTGAGTGAAAGTTTATTAACATAACTATATAAGTAATTGCATAAAATTTTGTGTTCTAGATATTAAAAACAGCAATCTGAAAATTTTACGTAAAAAAGAAAATATTAAAGATTATATTATTTTACATAAAGATTGGTATTTTACCGATAGCTCGGCGCCAATGATTTGTTGGCGACTCTTTTTTCTATAATCTTCTTAGTTTTCTATGTGTGTAAATATCTTAGATATAGTTTATGGTTTATGCTATAGTTTATGTTTGCTTCATATGCATATATATATCTTAGATATATGTTATATCTATGTATATCTTAGTTTCTCTTAGTCTGTTTGTTAACAAATTGCTATATCCTATATAGATTTGTTGGCAACTCTTAGTTTACAATATCCTGACTCTTAAATTTCTGTATCATAAAATAATGTTTTGGTTCGAATTTTGAGTTTGCTGTATTCTACCACGTTGGCAATATTAATGCAACATTTGGCTTTTTTTTTTTTTTTTTTTTTTCGCTCAGCTAACGGTAATGTACCTACAGCCGGCATCAAAATTATTTAAGCACTAGCAATAATTCCTATTTAAAAGATGTGCACCTAATACTGTTTTATTAAGTAAATATTGTGGAGTCATGATCTTACACTGTTAAAAAAATGTAACTTTGCTGTCAGAAATTCTCTATAATGACAGAAAAATACGTTTTGTCACCGTAATTTTTCCGTAATTTACGAGTTTTTTCTCAAATTACAGAGAATTCGCAGTAAAGTTGAATTTTTTGAACAGTGTAGTCTTATGTTGTTTATAAAAAAGTAAGCTGACGATAAAAATTAACGATCAAACTAAGAGGAAAAAAATAAAAATGTGGATGTGTGCTTTAATAATTTTTCTGCCGTTTCTAACGATTACATTAATACAGGTTATTTTAAAAAAATAAACATTAAAAATTAAATGAAAAATTAATCATTAAAATAATCCCCTGTTTCTCCTGATTCCCTTGCTCAGACGCGTCTTTTTAAATTCTAATAAATTTATTGTTTTATATGTACTAAATTTGTCATAAGGGTATTTTTCAGTCTACTTTTCTTGAAATATATTTTTTTACAGTTTATTTTTAAATTTCATTTATGTTAATTTTTAATGTTTACATCTTTCAAAATTCTCAAAACTTTTCGTTGTTATCTTTAATTATATAATAAATTTAAATATTTAAATTATATAAATTTCATAACGGAAAATTCTGATTATAACAATTTTATTGCATTTACAGGTCTACCAATACATCTATTATATTGATAAGCATTGTTAATACTAATCTTTTTCACACCATTTTTCTTAAGAGTAGGATATTGTTCCTTTTTAATCATAATTACATATTGGAGAAAATGACGTCACGTATGGCCCTTTTACAAAAAAAAAAAAAAAAAAAAAAAAAAAATCATGCTAAATTAAACAGCCCCAAGAGGGCTTTTGGGCTGAGTTGTTGCCCTATTTCCTCTGAATATTACGCGAATTGCTTCTGATGAATGGCTAACACATTTTATATATGTATCGAAAAAAAGTTAGAAGCTACATTGGATAATCAATATATAAATATGCGTAATATATATATACAGAATATATATTGAAGAAACTATCTGCCTAGTATGCACTGATAAATATATATATATATATATATATATCGCATTCATCTAGAACGAATAAGTGGTTAATTTCTAAATACTCGAACTAGAAATATAGATTTCCGAGCTATGCGTATAAGGTAAACAAATAACTTGAATAGACGAAAGGATCGAGAATTATTAGTCTATATATTTCTAGATGGTGAATCAACCATAGTCAATCCTTCACAGGAAGAAGGTATCTACTAGATGATTCCAATCTGCCCTGTTTTATGCAAATATTCCTCATTCTACTCTTACAAACTTCAGAATTTCCTCTCTACGGCGACACTGTGGTCTCTTTCTCGATCTTTTCTTATGTCTCGTTATACAAAATAAGATTTTGGTGGTCCATCTACACACAGAAAAATAAATTGGTCACAGTGACCTGGCAAAATGCTCAATTGACAATACAGAATTGACTAACCAAAATAGCTGACTAGCCAAAAAGTGTACTTGCTGAACTAGTATCCAACACTGAAAAGTGTACTTGCTGAACTAGTCACCAAAACTGAAAAGTGTACTTGCTGAACTAGTCTCCAAAACTAAAAAGTGTACTTGCTGAACTAGTCACCAAAACACTACTCCAGACTAGGAAGGTTAATATTATCAGACAAAGAAGGCTAGTCGACAATCATAATTATCTGACCAGGAAGGTTAGTCAACAACCGCAGTTTCAAAGACAAGGCATGTTAGTCAGAATCTACACTTGATTAAGAAAGTTAGTCAATAGATCTCAGGTATCTGACTAAGAAAGGTAGTCAATTTTCAAAGAATATTTGAAGAGGCAGGATAGTCAAGATTATTTGCCTGACTAACCTGTCTGGTAATATCTGAAGAGGAAAACGAGTCTCTATTTGATTAAGCTGCCTCATAATATTTGTGGAGAAAGGAAAAAAAAAAAAAAAAAAAACAATGACTAGCATGTCTCATAATATTTGAGATAGATTCATACTTGCCAACATATCAGTTTTAAAAATCAGTAGATTTTATCGGGAAAAAAAAAAAAAAAAAAAAAAAAAAACAGTAGAGATTTTGTAAATTGACATTTTTAACGATAGAGACTGAATTTATATAAATATATAGTAGACAAAAAGAAAAATATATGAATATTTACAAAATATTTTCCATAAATAAAAATTTTCTTTAAATAAAAATCACTCATCTTTCAAACGAAAACAAATAAAATATTGAGATTATGTGTATTAAAGAATTAATTTCAAATCCTAAAAATTAGGAAAAAAAAATATTGCCTATGATATTTACTTAAACACAAATTTTTACATTTATAGCAGATTTTGCTTCATTAAGAAAATAATAATTAAATTGTTAATTATAGAATTGTTAAACTAAATTTTCACTGCATTTAGAAATTAAAATGTTCTCCAGATTTTTATAAGATAATGAGGATCAAAATTCAGTTTTTAATTATCTTATCTGACTGAAAATACACTCACAATGACTATGTAAATATACTATTTAATTACAAAGCATTATTTACAAATCTGGTGTGAAAAACCACACGACTTCCATTACCCACTATTTCACGAATTATATGCATTTTTACTTTCATTACCCCACTACCGTAGGTAATGGAAGTATTGTATTCGGTCCAAAAATTCAATGTCGAGTTTTCGCTTGATTTACACGTTTTAAGGTCTCCTGAGTCCAAATCAGTAGTTTTTGGCAATAGTGTGTATGTGTGTGTATGTATGTACGAACGAAATCTTCTGGTTATGATATCTCCTAAACTAATAGAGATAAAACTAAGAAACTTCAGCATTGAGGCAGGTCTGGTGTACAGATGAAATTCTGGTGTACAGGCTCCCTGTATAAATAGCTTAATTTCAGGTCTCGCAAGTCGTACCTTTAAAAACGGCTGTGCGGATTATTTTCTAACTCGCTGTAGTAACTCACTTTTAAATATGCTTTTGTATGTAACTATTGTTTTCCGTTCAATAATTGAGTACGCCAAGTTTTAGTAAAAGTTGGTATCTCAAAAACGGCTCTAACGATTTTCTTGAAAATTGTTACATAAATCCAATTTAGATATCCTTTCTCATGTATTAAGTGTTTGTTACAGGTAAAATAACAGTCATCCTGATTAGGTAGGTCAGTTTTAGATCTCGAAAATTGGTGTTTGAAAAAATAACTCATCCCCCCCCCCTTATTTTTTAACTCGCTATATAAATTCTGTTTTACATGTTTACATATGTATATATATATATATATATATATATATATATATATATATATATATTTATACATACATGCATGCACACACACATACACGCACACATATATATATTAGCTTTCATTATAGGAAATTTGTTTGGTGTCTACTTCGTTAGGTCAATTTTACGTGTTCGCTGACCACATTATTTCTAAAAAAATGCATATAATACGTGTAATAGTGGGCAATGGAAGCCGTGTGGTTGTTTCACACCAGACTTTTTTTTTTTTGAGAAAATTGAGTTAAAATGGCGAGTTTGAAAAAAATCCGTAAAGTTGTTTTTAAAGGAACGCGCTTGCGAGACCTGAAATTGAGTTATTTATACAGGACGCCTATCAATTTTCCTGAACTAACCAACTATATCACTCGAAAGGACTTCTAATAGAATGTTTATATAGCAAATTTGAAGAAAATCGTTAGAGCCGGTTTTGACATACGGACTTACGGTCCCACTTCCAGTTTTTCAATTTTTATCAACATTTGGAAAATGCATCTGTACACCAGACCTGTCTTAATTCTGAAGTTTTGTAGTTCTACCTTTATTAGTTTCGGAGATATGATAGCCAGGAGATTCCACACACACACACACACACTTACCAATTGCCAAAACCACTTTTTTGGACTCAGGGGACCTTAAAACGTGTAAATCAGGTGAAATCTCGATATCGAATTTTTGGACCGAATACAATACTTCCAGAGCTGCCAACCTAATCCGGCAAATTGTTAGTACCCCCTTTTTCTACACCACTTAATTTTTAAAGCAATTTTCTTACGATGAATTAAGAAGAAAAAACTCTAAGAAATACTGGTGTAGAAAAAGGGGCGGTACTAACAATTTGCCGGATTAGGTTGTCAGCTCTGTACTTCCATTACTTACGGTAGTAGGGTGATGGAAGTAAAAAATCCAAAAATTTAAGTTTGTTTTGAGTTAATTAAAATCAATATTGTAATTTTTACACATACATCTAATAAGCCTCATTTCATTATTATATGTATTCTCTGTATATTTTCCTCTATATATTTTCCAGTAAAATTGCTCAATTTTACAATTTTTCTTGTAAGTTCCTAAAAACATCAGATCAGTAGAAATAGCTAAAAAAAACGGTAGTCTACTGGTAAAAACAGTGGAGTTGGCAAGTAAGCAGATTAATCAAAATTTTAATTGGTTAAAATCCTTCATATTTTATGAAGAATAAGAGATTCGTGCTTGTTTGCAGGGGTTTTTGTAAAAGCATTGTTATTAGTCTTAACCTCTTTACTTTTGTAATTGGTTAATCTTTTCTCCCCTTTAAGGTGTTCAACCTTGAAAATACATTTAAAGAACTTTTCTGGAAAATATTACTTCTCTATCAATTAAAAAAAAAAAAAAAAAAAAAAAATATACTCATAGCTGCCAACTTCTTCAAATTATTCCGGAATGTTGTTAACATTCGCCCTTTTCTTCATACCATATTCTTTCTAGAATAATCTTCTTTAGCATGTAATTACAATTAAATATGAAGAAAATTACTCCTCAAAGAATATGATTTGAAAAAAGGGCATTACTAACAACATTCCGGAATCAATTAAAAAAGTTAGCAGCTATGAATACTGGAAATTTAACAAACCACTGAAACAAAGAATTCGCTAGTTTAAACATTCTTCCCTACATTTATTTATTATTAACGCAAGCATTTATCCAACACCTTCTTATCAAGACCTTCCAAATGGATTGTGGCGCCACATGATTTAGTCCATTTTTTATGCACATCCTCATATATGGATTTAGAATTATTTTTAGAATTTAATATATTTAGAATTTATTTTTTTTTCTCCTCGGTGCTTTCGTTTTATACGCTGTGGTTACAAAAATAAATATAAACCTTTTTTTTTAAGTTCCTTTTTTTAATATTACCCATTTCATTCCCAATTTTTTCCTTCCATAAAACAATAAATCTTATATTTAGTCATAAATTTATTTCAAAGGTAATATATATATATATATATATATATTAAATAGGAGTAATAGCAGAGTACGAATTAATATAGCTAATAAAGCAACTGAGCGGTGTTTATTTATGTTTAATATAACCACTGATGCCATTAATAATCACAACTTTTCAATAAATAAAAATATGAAAATTTTGGGAAACATACATGTTGTAATTAGTTAAAATACAAATTATAAACATTAAAAAATAAAATAAAAAATGTTTCAAACACTTAATTTACTTAACCCTTTACATACCAAATCACCTTATTTTTGGAAAAATAGTTTGAAACTTTTTTAATATATTTCTTTTCTGCAAGGGAAACATCTCATATTAAATTTAGCTTACTTTTGCTTAACAATAGAGAAAGTTTAAATTATAGGGACTTTGAAGTTCCAATGAAAGCCTGTAGTAAATTTAGGCTATATTGAGGAATTTTTTTGGTAGGACTTTAAAGTCCCCGTAAGATACAAAGGGTTAAGCCACCTGAATATATGCATATATTTTTTAAATAATGGATTTTTTCACCAAATTAAAATTATAAACAGGTACGACGATACAATGTATTGATATAGGCAATATTAAGGATATATAAGGTATAGAAGTTACAATGTACTAAATTATAAATAACACCAAACTCCAAATTTCCGGTTATTTAAAGTTTTAAAATCATAAATATTAATGATACACCTTTTTTTTTTTTTTTTAAGGTGAGGGTGGACATAGAATTTGCATTAAAAACACCTTTTACCGTATATAATAAGAATTTTTTTTTTCCTTTAATCATCTCTGTAAATTTTATGCACAGATAAATTTTAATATATAGCAATAATTTACAAGTATTTGATCATCGAAAATAACTCTCACTTACCTGATAACATACTTTCAACATTCTTTATACCAACATTTTAAATAAGATTTTAAATCTCAAGATTTGAAATAGATTTATTTGCTTATTTAAATAAGAAACTAAGTAATTAAAATTAAAATAAGACATAAAAGACAAAAATCAAGAAAAAAATAATTTTATTGAAAATTATAAATATGTTTCATATACATAAAGAAGATTTTTCTATCATTTGCATAAAAATTAATCATAATAATAATATAAAAGCACAAATATCATTAGGTAATAAAACGTAATTTTTTTGCCTTGGCTTTTGCAATACTTCTCAAATTTTTTTAGTGATTATTGGTAACTTTTTCCAACTTAATTATTTACAAATCTAAATAGCTCTTAAACAATAACAAAATATTTCCACAGGACTTTGTCTTCATGTACTTGGCTTTGATAGATATGATGGCAAATCACTGAAAATCGTAGGAATAGCACCATCTTTAACAATTGGTTTATTTCTTGGGACTTGATATAACTTTTCTTCTTTTTCATTAAAATATGTTATTGTTTGTATAATTTCACCAGGTTTAAAATGGAGCTCGCAAACCTTAAAATGAAAAAAAAAAAAAAAAAGTCATTAGGATGTCGCTAAGAAGTACGTTATATGAGGTGTAAATTTCACCTCATTGCATAGGTTGCATTTAGTTAGGAAGTTGCATATATCAAAACCTTTCTTAATCTATGCATAAATTATTATATACTCGTTTATAAATTTTTATGTGAAAACAGGGCACTTTGGAATCACCTAGGAGAGGCCTTCATCCTGCAGTGGATTGATAAAGGCTGAAATTGATAATGATGATACATATATATATTGTCATATTTCACTTACTTTATAATTCGTATGATTACTTTGGGTATGATTCGTATTCGTATGATTACTTACTACTTGATTACGCACGCACAAGCTTTTTTTTTTTTTTTTTAATCGATCTTGTTTTATAGATTTTTTTTTAAATGAATATATTGCTATTAGTACACTATTGTTAAACATATTTGGAAGCTGACAACCGTATTATAAATGCTATTTACATAATTTATGTATGTTCAAACAAATACGAAACGTCCAATACAGTACAGTCTATGGAAGGAATTTCTTTAAAGTGCCTTTTAACATATTTCCAGGGGTGCAGAATATGTCCGAACGCGTGAACGATGTTCGGGGGAAAGTTTGAATATTTATTTTCTTAAAATAAAAATGAAAACGGAAATAAAAAAAATTTGGTGTGAAACAACCACACGACTTCCATTATCCACTATTACACGTGTTATATGCACTTTTTGGAGTTAATGTGATCAGAAGACATAGAATTGACCTAATGAAATAGACAACTAAAAATTTTCCAGTAAGAGAAAGTTAATACAAGCATAAAGACATATAAAACAGAGTTTACATAGCGAGTTAAAAAAAAGGTGGGGGGTAGTTTTTTTTAATTATTATTTTACTTTTTGAAACACCAGTTTCCAAGATCTAAAACATATCTAACTGATCAGGATGACTATTAATTGTCCTGTAATAACCACGTAAAGCATGAGAAAGGATACCTAAAATGGGTTTATGTAACAATTTTCAAGAAAATCGTTAGAGCCATTTTTGAGATAGCGACTTGACATGTTCAATTGTTGACCGGAAAACAACAATTACATACAAAAGTATATTTAAAAGAGAGTTAATATTGCAACTTTGAAAAAAATACATACAGTCGTTTTGGAAGGAACGCACTTGCGAGACCTGAAATTGAGCTATTCATACAGGACGCCTATCAATTGTCCTGAACTAACCAACTATATCATTCGAAAGGACATCTAATAGAGTGTTTATACAGTAACTTTGAAGAAAATCGTTGGAGCCGTTTTTGAGATACGGGTTTACGAACTCACTTCCGGTTTCGGATATCCCACTTCCTATTTTTCTAATTTTCACCAAAACTTAAAAAATTCATATGTTCACCAGACCTGTCTCAATTCTGAAGTTTCGTGATTCTATTTTTATTAGTTTAGGAGATATCATAGTCAGAGGACATCGCCAAAAAACACATTTTTGGACTCAGGGGACCTTAAAGCATGTAAATCAGGTGAAATCTTGATATCGATTTTTTGGACCGAATACAATACTTCCATTACCTACGGCAGTCGGGTAATGGAGTAAAAATATACTGAAAAAACAAAATTTCTAATATTAAACAACAAATTGGCAGCTGTTTTCTTCTGTTACAAGTGTAATTTTTTTTTTTTTTTTTGAAATACCTATTACTTACATCCCCTGCCCCCCACCACCCCTAAAGTTAAGTATTTGAAGTTCGGTGATATATATTAAATGATTCATTCAAGCTAGAGAAAATACCAAATCTCCAACTCTTTTTTTTTTTTTTTTTTTAATTGACTAAAATGCTACAAGAATAATAATCCAGTTCACATAAATAAACAAACACTTTAATGACCGCGGATGGGAAAAATTACGTATTTGTTTACTTTAGCCGATAAGAAAGGGGGGGGGGGAAGGGAAGATAGAAATAGGAAGGAAAAACATTTTTTTTTTTTTTCATAGTTTTGAGTCTGATTCAGTTTCGATTGTGCAATCAATTGCCCCGCCACCCCCCCCCCTTCCTCGCAACCAAATTCCGCGCGTACACACACAAAATAATAATAATATTAAGAATAATAAATAAAACAGAAGAAAGAATAAAAAAGCACTTGAGCAGTTAGCTGTGAGTGATAAAACATAAATTTTTGAATGAGTTGGTTCTTTTTGTGTCTTAAATTTTAGTTTTCACATAAGAATTTTAACACTTAGTTAAAACTTCTGTTGTTCTTTTATAGATGTTTATAGAAGCCCAATCATTTCATATTAATTGTTATTAATCTAAACTTATGCTTAATCTTTTTTATATTATTTTTTCAATTTAAAATTATTTTGCATTACAGTTACACACAAACTATTCTTTAGTTTTTTTTTTTTTTTGTATTCAATAGAAGAAAGCATTGGATTCGTAAACATTTTCGATTTTCGGTTTTTGATGTATTTACGCGTTTTGAGAGCTCGAGAACATGTTTTGACAATAGAAAATGTTTGTATGTGACAAAAAGTTTTGTGGCGACTGTATCTCAGGAACTACTGCACAGAATTGCATATAAATTAATATACGGATGCACCTTGAGATAAATTAGTGTCTATCAACTTTTGGTGCCAATCGCTCAACAGATGATGCTGCTCTACAGCAATTTCAGAAAAGGCTATATCTTAGAAACTAATGCACGAAATTGCATATTAATTTATACGCAGATGCGCCTTGTCATAAGTTAGTGTCTACCAATTTCTGGTGCCAATTGCACGACAGGTGGCATTGTTATACATCGATTTCTGCAGTTTCAGGGAAGGCTCTATCTCAGGAACTACTGCACAGAATTGCATATAAAATTATATGTAGATGCACCTTAACATAAATTATTAGTTTATGTCAACTTTTAGTGCTAATCGCTCAACAGGTGCAGCTGCTATACAGCTATTTTTACAATTTAAGGGTTATATCTCAGGTTCTAATGCGTATAACGATACAGATCTCTAATACGCCTTCTAATGCGTCTCGAACAATATTTAATGTATAAAAAGGCCATTAAGAGACGTAATGTTTATTAAATTGGGTGTATATAGGCGATATGTGGCGCTGTTATACTGCAATTTTCCCCGTGATCATCTGTACGGTAAAAATTTACTTCCGTTGAACCTTTAGACTACCTCTCTGATATGAAAATCGTCTGCATTAATAATAGATAAAAATAAAAATAAAAAATAATTTCCATTGCATGATTTTATATAGGAAAAGGTAGAAGAAAGTTAGTTTTGTGGTGGCATCAACATGACATTTTTTTTTTCTTTTTTTTTTCTCCCCGGGAGAAAAAAGGCAGGCTTGAAACTCTTATACTTTTTTTTTTTTTTTTTTTTTTGTAATGATACATATCAACAAATGTCTGATAGCTGCTGATTCTGTCATTCAGCTTTTGAGCACTATTTTCTCAGACTATATGACTCGTTTTGTCGAAGGTTAAAATTTGCCCATGTTTTGTGCATTTTGTATCTTTATATTTGTCTCATTTTTATAGCATATAACTTATATTTTTTCAGTTTGTTCAGTGAAACAAATAACATGAAATTAAGTACATATTTTTAACAAGATACCTTTGTTTATAACGAATACTTAATAGTATCTAATAATTTAAACTCATATTATTTTTGATTAAATTTATTCTAAAGGAAAATATATATATATATATATATGATATCAAAATTTAAATAACTAAAAATATCAACCTTTAAAAAACAATCATCAATCATTTGAATGAAACAAGTAACATGAAGTTAAATCTGTTTATATTTTAACTAAGACATCTATTATTTATCGCTAATAATTAATATTGTACACAAGAACAATTTAAAAATTGAGAAAAGAATATAGTATGTGATATTAAATTCATATCATTTTTGCTCAAATTTGTTCTGAAAAAATTGTTATCAAACATTTAATAATAAATGAAGACATTTTTTATTACATGCAATTATCAACCATTTCCCAAAAATATTTAAATTATAAAGATATATTTATTTATTTAGAACTGGAAAAAATAAATAAATAAATAAAAAATAGAACAAATAACAGATAAACGAGGAACCTTTTAATTTTTTTAATTCATCTCATTAAAAATTTTAAATATAAAAAAGTATGAATATTATTCTTGTTCTGAGATAAGATAGATAAAATGCAGCAAAAGATAATTTAAAAACATACCTTAGAATTCGGAGTTATTCAAAATCCTTATAAATAGCATTTTTCCATATCTTTTTTGAATTTTTATCTCTTGGAATCCAAATACCTTCTGAACCCTTTAAGGGAAAATAAAGCGTTACTATTCTGTGTATAAAAAATATAAATATGAGCTTAATGTTAAAAATATATGTAAAAAACTATAGTTCAGACAAATTAAAATACTTATTTTTATAATACAACGATACGCAAAACTAAGATTTATAATAACGTATTTTAAAATTTATACGTTTTAAACAACTTTATAAATTAAAACAAATTCTAAATACCATTGATATTGTTAGAAGATTGCTAAAGCTTAAAATTTTACAATTTACTATTCTAACAAAGCTTTACAATAAATATATATATATACACAATAAATAAAGTATTTAACACTTACTTTTGACCGTAAACTCGATTCGCAGATAATTAAAATCTCTCGGTCTATTTCTAAAATGAAAATTATCACAAATATGGAAATGGAACCGATACAACATCAACGGATCCACGATTTCAGACTTCTAAGTATTTGGATTTCGAATTCTGCGATTGCATTATCCCGCCAGATTTGATAGGTTAAATTATTCGATTTCGGTTGACTAACTCAAGATGTCAGAAGGAGACAAAAAAATAAAACAAAATAAACAAAAAAATAAAAAATAAAAATGCTGAGCTTTTGGACTAGCCAAACAAATTTTTCTTAGTCAATTGACAAAACAGGAACAATTTATTTTTATTCTCTCATCTGACTAACCGGTCAAATTTGAGGAAAATGAAAACTGTACCTGGGAAATTAGTCATCTGACAAGTTTTAGAGGCAAAACGGATCATCAGACGAAACACATTAAAGATACATGGTAAAATAAAACGACTTTTGTGTCTCATGACTAAATGGGATTGTCAGGTAGTGTTTTGATTGTTTAAAATGTTGCGTAATTTTGTGCAAATTTGTCAATATACTAGGAAAACGTGTACTATGACAAAGATAACACGTTTCTTGACAAGTTTCGATTTTCCATTTTTCTGTGTGTATGATCGTTTCTTCTGTTGAGGTGCCCATCCCAACTCCAGTTTAATATTTTTATTCTACAAATTACATCACTAACTTTGGTTTGCTCCCTACCCCCTTTTGTCTAGCCTTTTTTTAATTCGAGGATGGATGGATGGATGGTTGGGTTTTACGTCGCACTAGTGTTGCGCAGATGGGCAATTCGCGACGGTCTGGGACACACCCCTAGAGGTGGTCCGGAGACATGCCATCGCAATTTTTATCCTCCACGAAAGGGATGGCTCTCCCGCTTCGGTAACCCCCAGAGGTATAATTTTTTATGGGAACATGGAGGGCATTGCGGCCACGACAGATTTTATGTGCACCAGCCGCCATTAGTGTACACGACGGTCTTTGGCCGGCTCGAGTACCAAACCCGCAATCTTCCAATTACGAGGCCGGCGCTCTACCGACTGGGCTACCGCGGCCCTTTTAATTCGAGTGAATCCTAACATTGCATCTCTCCATGCTTTTATCGGTTGTTTGAAACTTTTGCATATAGTTTTACACGTTAATGCACAAGTTTCTGAAGCATAAGTTAAAACGGGCAAAAGTACACTTATCAAAAACTTTTTTTTTTTCAAATATACACACATACATGCATTATATATATATATATTAATATTACAACTTCCTCTTCGTATATGTAGAATATTTTTTATTTAAAACTACACATTATTAGATTGCAGAATAGCATAAATATAAACGAATTCTTGTTTGAAATAAAATTTTCGATTCTAAAAGGCGTTTTAAATGATGTACAAACTTATCTCTGAAGAATTGAAATTTATGTAGTTAATATGAAAACGGATTTCCATGCATAGATAATAAATTAATGTAATTTTAGAACGGTCTCTTTTTAGAAAATTCTGTTTGAGATTAAAAGAGATGTGCTTGTGCTCATTAGTGGATAAATTTTCCTCGAGGAAGTTTGCACTTGGGGATTTGCCTGCTATAAAACTGTACAATGGTGATATGCACAGTTAAATGAACATCGGTTCTGTAATAATTTTGAAAGTTTAAATAAATTTATGGGTGTCAGTAAATTATAATATAGAATTTCTTTCTCACAAGGAAATTTTAATTTATTTAGTAAATAAAAAGAATGACTAATATAGTACAGGTTTTAAATTCTTGAAATGGATTTATGGTGTAAATAACATAAGGAAATTCATCGATTTAATTTTGACTGTAATCGTAATAAAAAATTATTTATAAAGAATTCATGATTATTAGAATAAATTTATAGATGTTAACAAATTATAGTAAGAGAGAGACTGGAAGTTAGTTGCCGTAAGGGGCTAGTTGGCTCACAGATTTTATTTTCTGCCACCTTAGTGCTACAGCGTTGAAGACTTGATTGTGGTGAAAGTATGGATGAGTGCACTGTCCACCATAACTTTAGTTTGCTTCGAAGAGACACGAAGGAAAAATATGTGTTTCATTTTTCTTCTGACTAGTAAACTTTTTTTTTTTTTTTTATCACTAGTTTTTTTGCTTGATGAACAAGTATATCAAATTCAAGCGCTTCTTATAGCAGTTTTCGAAAGAGCGACTAACTGTGGTTGCATGTATGTATCCTAATTTCCTTTCTGATGTTAGGGATTCGGTGATATTCCTCTCGTACTGCATTTCCCAGTTGCGGAAGATTGCATAGTTCGGTATGGGAACAACTGACATAGCTAATAACATATCTTCATCATAGCTTGGCTATCTTTAAAGTAATAATTCAAAGGCTAAAAATTGCTCACCATGAGGGAGAGCATTCATCATCAGCCTCCTGTTGAGACGATGGTGAGTGTTCCCACTAACCTCAGAAAACTTCAGAAAGACAGATTACATCGAATAAGATCGACAATGAATTCCTCAAAATAGCAAGGTCCTTATCACGATTCGAGAATTCTTACGAACCTCGGAAATCTTGAAATGATACCAGCAGATCACATCGGAAAAGACCAATAAAGAATCCTTTAAAATATCAAGATCCATATCAAGGTTTGACACAATTCCCACGAACCTCGGAAATTTTCAAATGATACCAGCAGATCACTCCAAACAAGACCAACAATGAATACCGTAGAATATCAAGGGCCTCCTGATTACCCCTAATGAAAGATAAATGTTTTTGTTTTTACGAATACCAATCTTGCCAATACCTTGGGAACATGGACGAAACCGATGACAATGAGATTCGCGTGTCTACCATCACCAAAAAGGGGAAAAAATAGAGATGGTCAAACGTGGATAATTAAAATTTTTACACCAAAAATAAAAGTATAAAAATTGAATCGACCTGATCAAACAAGCAAGCTTGCACCTTCTAGGATCTTGATTGATTTCAAGCATTGAGTTAATTCTATTGGAATAACCATGAGTAGCTATAATGATAAGTGAAATTTATTTTTCTTGACTACTTCGTTATTTGTTCATACTTTTAGGCAAAAATGTTTGGTGAAATATTATTGAAATACAATGCGTTTTTAACGAAAGTTGCTGTGCTATACTTAATATCCCTATTCATATTATGTTATGCCAGATCATCCCTACGGATATGATAACTAATCCCGTAACCAGGGTTAGTTGGCATAATTCCAAACTTTTCATGAAAAGTGTTGATGTTGCATAAACACGAATTGGTGGGTCATAGATAATTTTATGGCTAAAATGTTATTTTATTTTTGAATCCAACAGAATTTCGTCTGTTTACACGGACACATCGAAATGTTCCGATCGTCGATTAGTTATGTAGAAGTATATTTTTTATAGAAATTATAGAATCAAAGATATCGTAACAGCAATACCACTGGCTAATTCCACATTGAATGTTTTTGACATGTTTACCATCATACCTTTTTTTTTTTTTTTTTTTTTTTTTTATTAAGAGTAACAAAGGATTAAAACCTAAAATTTATTTTAAAATGGTACGTGAACATGATTGTGCATTTGACCATCCAAAGATTTCGATATATTCGTAGTAGCATTCTTCATTAAGTGATACAGACGCACATAAAAAATTATATATATATATATAAAGAAAGAAAATTCAAAAACCAATGCGTACACTAGTACTTGCCAACTAGCAATAGAAGTACTTGCCAACTTCCAAATTAATTTAATTTTCTTAGAAAAAAAATTTGCTTATTTCTTTACTTGTTTGAAACTCATGGACGGGATATGTGATACTATAAATATATTAAATGGAGTCATCTATTTAAATCTGACTGCAACCGTAATAAAAAAAGACGATTGAAAGCTTTAGATGAATAATCAATAAGGTAGAGCTTATTTGTTTTGGTTTCGGTACAAAATATCAAGGAATGTTGGGTATAGGATTATAGAAAGGCTGCAAAGTGATTGTTTGGCGATATATTGGCAACATTTTTGAATTGCTTCTGTTTCTTGTCGCCGTCGCCTTCGACAGGAGATAATAATAATTTGATTTAGGGCTCAGGGCCCTCTGTTTTCATTGCGTTACTGCTTGATCGTGTATTGCATAGATTGATTATATATCTATGTATCGTCACCCGTTCGCAGAAAATAATAAAGTAATTAATAAATAAAATAAAACGCATTTTTTAAAAGAAAGAAAAGAAAGCCAAACCAGTGATAAATGCGCCAAGAATGGATACCCTACTTCAAAGAACTTGAAAGCTTAGTAATAAGCGCTGGCAATTTGCTAGACGGGGAATGGAAGCATTTGAATATTGAGACACACCATCTTGTTTATAATTCCTCTAAGTTAAAATTTGAGTAACTTTACTGTATTCGCATTAGGTAAAAAAAAAAAAAAAAAAAAAAAAAAGGTTAATTACCAAATTTACTATCTCTAACTAACCACATATAAAACAGTTTAGATTAAATGTTAAGCATAGTGGTAATAAATCAATGTAATGCTAGAAATGCTCCTTTTTGAGGAAATGTGAGATTAATGTGTATGTCTGGTCATTACTGCACAGTCTAGAGAATTTAGTCGTGGGCTTGTCTGGAGATAAAATAGTATAATGAAGATATGGTCTGCTAAATGACCATTTAGTCTGGCGATAACACTGAAAGTTAGAGTAAGTTTACAGACGCTGTTAATTAATATGGAGGAATTTCTCTTAAATGAAATGGCTATTAATGCTTTAAGTAAAACCTCTATACCCCTTTTCCCATACCTCGTAAAAAACATCGTGTAAATGGTTTATATGGTTTGTTAAGAATTATTTTTATTTTTAGTTTCTTCTATATGTATATATAGAGAAAGTATTGGATTCGTGAAATTTTTCGATGGATTTATATGTTTTGGATGTCCTGAACACGATTCGACAGTTTTTAGAAAATGTTTGTCTGTATGTCTGTGTGTGTGTGTGTTACAAATTTTATGGGCGCTGTATTTCACGAATCAAAGAACGAAATTTAACTAAATTTGGTATTTAGTTGTACCCTGACATAAACTGGTGCTGATTAGATTTGGAGATCATTCCCTCAACAGGTCGCTCATATTGCATTCCTGTTAAAAAAAAAAAAAAAAGAAAGAAAGAAAGAAAAAAAGAAAAAAAAAAGAATTTGGCACATTAGTTGACACAATCGCAGACTAAAATGCCTCACACATATTATGCTACCTTCTCCCACTTATTCAACATAATTTCACTGACTAAAAAATTAACTAATAAACTAACTAACGAACTAACTGAGAAGCAAATCTATAGGAAAACACCACATCGTTTTCTTGACTTTCGAATCACTTCAACCTCAAACCGTGGTAAAACGTCAAAAACTGAGGCTAAAAACTTTTACAAATAGATAATTCTTCATACATATTTATTTTCTTCATACATATGCCTTAGCACAAAAATATTTCTAATTAATGGTTTCAGGAAACGACTAATAACTCGTTTTATATTTATTTTTCTCAGTGCAGACTGTAATAATTTATTTGTTTTTAATTTATAAATATTTAAAATTTTTATGAATTTCTATATCATTAGGCACACTTAATCTTCATTCAGAATGTTGTAAATATTAATTTTTCTTGTTCTAAAAAAAAAATAATAATAATAAATAAAAACTAGCCGGAACAGGTGAATTCTGCACAGTTCCCTTCCATTATTTGTTCTCATCAATTTCTATTCCATAGCATGTTTTATTCTTATTAAAAAAATGCGTTTGGTCGCAGACTAAAATGCCCCCACCTACTAAGCTACCTTCTCACTTATTCGATATATTTTTATAGACTTAAAAACTAACCAATAAACTAACTGACAAACTGACTAACCTACAGTCACATATATCGATTTCGTGATTTTCGAGATTCTCAACCTCAAAACGTGTGAAATCCTCAAAAACCAAGGTCTAAAATTTTCACAAATACCTAATTCTCCCTACATATAGTATGATGGGGAAATAATAAATAAAAAAAGTGTATGATATTGATTTACATGGGACATTCAAACAAGTTTTCTTTATTGGTGTGTAGACATTTTAAAAATTTATATAAAAATTGAAGGAATTGGTAGATATGAACGCAGTTTGCGAAAAAGTTATTCTCATGAAAAAGGATTTTTTTTTTTTTTTTATGAAAAAGTAATAATTAAGATTTTCGTCGATAGAGGGCGATGTACGTGGATCAATGTATTTACTTCCATGCAAACATTTACAGGCATATACATTCCATTTTATGTATTCTCTATTACCACAAATTAGTTTTCAAACGACTTACAACACCGAAAATTACAACTTTAAAGGCAATTCTTTAGTTGGCTCATGGTAAACATCTTCACCAAAAACGCTTTATCCACCAAATCAGCATCGCAATTAAAACGTCATGTATACACAAGTAGGAAGCAAAGTAAGAGATATATTAATCGGAAAACCGTGCAATTTACTCTTATTTGCATATTTCTCGCTATTCGCCTGCAGCGCCCTCTGTCAACGAAGAAATTAAATAAATTTAAATAAATATATATATTTCCTTACCAAAAAAATTCCCTTCCATAATTTGAGCCATAATATTATTTTTTATTTGTTAGTGGAAGTGCTTTACTATAATATACTATATCATATAATATTTACCATGTCCAGGAAAGCTGCTCAGGAATTAAAATTAATTCCTCAAAGCCACATAATAAGTAATGTATTTTTTAAAGCTAAATATTTATCGATTGGTTTCTTGTATATTTACACGGTTTGGGGCTTTCTGAATACCGAAGTCAAGTTTTATAGTTTGATCTCTGCCTGTGTCTGTTAAAATAAATTAAAGACAAATAATTTCAGGCAATCCAAATGATATATTTTGAAGTGAATACGATTGTTACTACAAAAGTTTGCTTAAGATTGATAAGTTTCAAATAATGATGCGTGTGAAAGTTGTCTGAATAATTTTAAATGAACTTTTGAACTTGATAACAGATTTAAATTCTCTATAGATATAGGTACAATAATCAAACGGGGGGTTGAGGGAGTAGACCCCCCTCACATAGAATTATTTTTCGAATAAAGCTGTTCCGAAGCCAAAGTTTAATTGTTTTAAGATAGATTTACATAACAGTACTCGTTACCTTACCCCTTAATCTCCAATCTGTATTTATAGTATTAAATTTCAGGGTAAGAAAAAGTCGTGTGAGGGACACACCAGATTATTATTTTATTTATTTATTTATTTATGTTTTCTTTACCAAAAAAATTTCTTTTCCACGAGAATAATTTTTACGCAGACAGCGTTCAATTGTATCGATTACTTCACTATAAAAATTTCAAAACATATTAATTAAGGATATCAGTTATTATTAATATTAATTTAATTTAAAACTGTGGAATAAAACTGAATTTCTTGTAATGAAATAAATGTGATGCTCGAATTATCAATTTTCGAAAACTTCGGTATTCAAGATTATAGAAGGTAGGAGCATATCTTTATTCAATAGCCCATAACATTACTCCAAGAAACTGATATTCGTTTCTGAGTAAACTAGCAACAAGAAGAAATATATGGTTAAATGAATACAGAAACAAATGATTTGAAAGGATAAATTATAATCTAGAACACGTTTATGAAAATTGGTTAAATAGTTGAAATTTTCAAAATTTAATTTTAATTTCCTTGAATAAATTATATGTATTGGGAAAAGTTTTAATACTATATAGGGTAAGAGCACCAGTGATTGACACTTTTAGAGCAATCTCTGATGATCTTAATTGTGGTGTATTTCGCCATTGTATTCCTGATTCAATCTATTGGACTTGTGGTAAGTGACGTCACGTAAATGTACATGTACCTGTAAACTGTATTGTCCAATCAATGATCGGTTAATTTCCCTTTACTTTTATCTCTGCTAAAACATATCAGTCTTCAAAATGTAGTCGTTTATGTAACTTGTATATTTCATCTGTAATTGTCGTAGTCATCTATTAAAATTTATGTGTTTAAGATGTAGACGCCTCGTCATATCCTAGTTATGGCTTACTTATAAATCTTCTCCTGCCCAACAAATACAATAATGGCGACGATAGGAAAAGAAAAAAGCAAAAAAAGTTTTGCTCTTCACACATTTAATAATGTGTACCTCAAAATAATTAAAAATGCAATCTCCAGTTCATAAAATAAAAAGAGAGCGGAATTATTTCTACATATCAGTTTATTCAAAGCAATCGCAGACGGCAGCTGTGAGTTTTTGTCTACTGTCGCGACATAAATGATGCGTAATTTATTGTCTACTATAATCTGCGATTTTTTATTTTTCGAGAAAGAGAGGAAAAAAGGTATTTATACATTTATTTTATTTTTCTTTCCTTTCTGTTCTTTTATTTGATTGCATGTTTTTATTGTTAGAAGTAGCATATTTTCATTAAAAATGTTTCAAAATTTTAAAGAATTCAATGATTCTGTTGAGTCTTTTGACACTTATGTCAGGAGATTGGAACAGAATTTTATATTGTTTGATATTAAATATGAAAAAAAACTTAGTGCTTTAATTACTTTTATCGGACCGAAATTATATCATTTACTTACAAATTTATTGTTCCCAGATCTTCCTGAATCAAAAACTTACACTGAATTAGTAGATGTCTTAAGAAAACATCTATGTAAAACCCCTAACAAAATTACAGAACTCATTAAATTTAGAAAATGTTTTCAAGGAGATTCTGAATCTGTGCAGTATTTTAGTGTACGTTTAAAGAAATTTACAACACATTGCGCATTTACGGGTGATTCGCTGTCAGAAAATTTTTTAGAACAATTTTTACGCGGATTAAAAAATTAAACAATCCAAAGTAAATTAATGTCTCAGGTTGAAGATTTGACGTTTGAAAAAGCAGTAGAACAAGCCGTAACTATGCAAAGTACTGAAAATGACATGATAGAATTACAAAATAAGAATTTGAATTTGAATAAAGTTTCTGTTAGTGCTAGGAAACCAAAACAAAATTATTCTCAAAATAACTTAAGTAAACAAAATGTGAACAAAACTGCGAATACAAATAAAAGTAAAACTTATTGTTATCGTTGTGGAAATAGCTCTCATTTAGCAAATGTTTGTAAATTTATTAATGCAGTTTGCAATTTTTGTAAGAAACGTGGTCATTTGAGTAAGATGTCGGAACGCACAAAACAATGTTACTCAAAAGAAAAGTGTAAACGTTCTTGATACTGTAGACATTTTGTCATTACAATCTGAAGGCACTGAACCTATAAAAATTTGGGTTTTGATAGAAAATAGTACTAAAGCAGAAATGGAGCTCGATACAGGATCGGCGATTTCCGCTGTACCGATAAATCGTTTTCGGAGATTATTTCCAGAACATAAAATGTTTCCTGCTGATGTACAATTAAAAACAGCTACTGGAGAAATTTTCCAGCCCGAGGGATTTGTTAGAGTAAATGTAACTTACGAAAACAAAACTAGGAATGTTAAGTTATATTTAGTTAAAAAAGACAATTTTCCTTTATTGCTAGGTAGGGATTGGATAACTACATTTAATATATTCCCAAACAATTTACAAACTGTTCCGGTAAACAAAGTACAAATCTCGGAAAATTTAAATAATTTACTGAATGAATTTCCGGATTTATTCACAAATAACGTAGGTGAAATTAAAAATGTTAAAGCTGAATTACATTTAGAGAAAGACTCATCACCAATATTTTCTAAATCGCGAACAGTTACGTATGCATTAAGGAATGCAGTAAATGAAGAATTAGAAAGATTAGAAAACGAAGGGATAATAAAAGCTGTTAGTACTAGTAAATGGGCAACACCTATTGTTCTGGTGGTAAAACCTAATGGAAAAATTCGTTTATGCGGCGATTTTAAAGATACGGTAAATAAATTTTTAAAGGTTAACAAATACCCGCTACCGAAAATTGAGGATATATTAGCAACTTTAGGGGGTGGATTACATTTTACAAAGATTGATTTAAATCAAGCATACTTGCATTTACCGGTAGAGGAAAATTCACAAGAATTACTTACAATTAACACTCCTAAAGGCTTATTTCAATTTACGCGATTACCATACGGAATTGCTAGTTCGCCAGTAATATAGCAGAGAACTATAGAACAAATTTTAAAAGGTATAGAGGGTATTTCAGTTTTTATTGACGATAAATGTATCTCAGGGGAAACGGATGAAATACATTTAGAGCGATTAAAACAAATGCTAGAAAGGTTACGTGAATATAATCTTAAAATAAATAAAGAAAAATATTTTTTCATGAAAGATGAAATTACATACTGCGGTTACAAAATTGATAAAAATGGCATACACAAAACGCAAGAAAAAATTTCTGCTATTTTAAATGCTCCAACACCTGAAAACGTAACTCAAGTAAAAGCGTTCCTAGGCTTAGTATCTTACTATTCTAGATTTGTTCTTAAATTATCTACGATTGCTTATCCTTTAAATGAATTATTACGTAAAAATGTAAATTTTCAGTGGACTAAAAAATGTGAAAATTCATTTAATGCAATTAAACAGGAAATTACTTCCGAAAGGATTCTCACCCACTTTAATCCTAAATTACCCTTAATTTTAGCCACTGATGCTTCTCCTTATGGAATTTCGGCAGTACTTTCGCATACAATGCCAGATAACTCCGAAAAACCCATAGCTTTTGCTTCTAGAACCTTGTCTTCTGCAGAAAAGCGGTATAGTCAGGTAGATAAAGAAGCGTTATCAATAATTTTTGGTGTAAAGAAATTTTTTCAATTTTTATATGGTAGGAGATTTACTCTGTATACTGATAGTAAACCCCTAGTTTCCATATTTTCACCCGTAAAAAGTATTCCGGTACTTTCGGCAGCTAGAATGCAAAGATATGCATTATACTTACAAACATTTAATTATGATATTAAAAATAAAAAATCTACAGAGCACGGAAATGCCGATGCTCTATCACGTCTTCCATTACATAGTGAAGACTTACTGCTGCCGTCGTCCGATTCGCTACAGCCAGAAAAAATATCACCAACTTTGTCGCCAAATTTATTTGGCAACACTGATGAATCCGATTGTTCATTTATTCATCAAATTAGTTCTTTACCTTTAACTACAAAGATGTTATGTGCAAGTTCTAAGCGAGATCCAACATTGAAAGAAATGTACCAGCATTTAATATCAGGCACACAGATGCCAAATTACTTACTTTTCGGACATAAACAAGAAGATTTTTCATTATTAAATAACTGTATATTACAAGGAAATCGTGTTGTAATTCCGACTGTTCCTAGACAAAAAGTTTTACAAGATTTACATTTTGGCCATTTTGGCATAGTTAAAATGAAAGCACTGGCACGTAGTTTTGTATGGTGGCCAGGTATTGATAAAGACATTGAGAATTTAGCAAATAACTGTTCTGTTTGTGTTAAATTAAAACACAATCCTCCTAAAATGGACAATCATCACTGGGAATGGCCTACAACACCTTGGAACAGAATACATGTAGACTTTTTTGGTCCAATGATGGGGAAAATGTTTTTAATCGTAGTAGATGCCCACAGTAAATGGACCGAAGTGTTCATTGTTCCTAATACTACTGCTGAGAGCACTATAAACTGTCTTTCTTCACTTTTTGCCAGATATGGCTATCCTGTGTCCCTTGAGTCTGATAATGGGCCACAATTCATTTCAGAACAATTCGAACATTTTCTACAAAGTAAAAGCATAAAACATAGCTTAACTGCACCATATAATCCCTCTACAAATGGTCAGGCTGAAAGATATGTCCAAATAATTAAAAAAGGATTGAAATCCTTAAGTTCAGAACCCGGAAATCTCCAATTTAAGTTAAATGAATTTCTATTCCAATACCGAATAATGCCTCATATTACAACAGGGGAGAGTCCCGCATCATTATTTCTCAAAAGAAATATCAGATCAAAATTAGATTTACTTGTACCAAATGTTAAAAATTATGTTGAAAACAAACAACATAAAAATGTTTTTAACAAGAAAACAAGAAATTTACTTTCCAAGTAAATGAAAAAGTTGCAGTACGCAATTACACATCAGGAGATAAATGGAAAATAGGTAAAGTAATTGCCAGACTAGGTAAACTGCATACAAAATTCAAGTAGGTTCATGTGTATGGAAAAGACACGTTGATCAACTGAAAAGTGTAGGTTCCAGAGTACAACTGGAGGAAACTACAAGTCCTGGTGAAATTGAAAAGAACACCCTTGATGCAAACATTCCCATGGTTCCCGATAGCAAGAGTCCACACCTGCAAAGCGATAGAGAATCTAAGTCTGGTAGGAGGCCTGCCATTACACCAGATCCAGTGCCAACCGATCCTGCCATTACACCAGATCCAGTGCCAACCGATCCTTCCATTACACCAGATCCAGTGCCAACCGACAGTAGATCAGTGTCTACAAAGCCTGGAGAAATTGACTGTGATAAAAATATCAACAGTACTGTAAATAAAGAACTAAAATCTGAACATTCAAACTTTAAACATACTAACTTATCTTTTTCTGAACAGGTTGTAAGAAGATCATCTAGAGTAAGAAAACCTCCCATCAGGTATTGTATACGGAATTAAGGGGAGGACAGTTGTGGTGTATTTCGCCATTGTATTCCTGATTCAATCTATTGGACTTGTGGCAAGTGACGTCACGTAAATGTACATGTACCTGTAAACTGTATTGTCCAATCAGTGATCTGTTAATTTCCCTTTACTTTTATTTCTGCTAAAACATATCAGTCTTCAAAATGTAGTCGTTTATGTAACTTGTATATTTCATCTGTAATTGTCGTAGTCATCTATTAAAATTTATGTGTTTAAGATGTATACGCCTCGTCATATCCTAGTTATGGCTTACTTATAAATCTTCTCCTGCCCAACAAATACAATATTAATGTTCTAGGCATCAAAAATATTTTTAGAAATCTTAAGTTAGTACATTTGGTATGAAAGACATTCAGAACCACATATATGTTAAAATATATACATTTGATAACAATTATTTTTCTTTTCTATGAATTTTTATTTGACACCCACTCGATGCTCCAGTAATTGACACTGCCAGTTTTTCATTTTATCAGTGATTGCCCCCCCCCCCCCATGTTCCAGTGTTTGACACTGCTAGTGATTAATTTTACCAGTTATTAGCAACCTATGCTTCTGTGTTTCACATAAAATGTTAAAATTATTATATGTAAAGTATTTGATTTTATTATTTTATTTACTTATTAATTATTTCGAGATAGATGTCAATTACTGAAGCATGCCAATCACTGGAGCACCTACCCTAAGTGTTAAATTGTTTATCTGAAGAGATTTAATATTTCTTAAAGAATATAATTTTACATAATAAAGTTTATTCATTTGATAATGCATTAAAAAATTATAATAGGGAAATGAACTTAAATACCAGTGTTAAATCAAGATGAATGAAAATTTATAAATAACATCATACGTTACAAAAAGAAGCAACAATGCTGGAATCTTTTATTACAACCCATGCAAAATACTATGGAATCATTTATTATGAGCCCTGCAAAATCGTGCATTTATTTCTAGGTACACTGAGAAAAATTTGTGTAACTGACATCTAGAATCTACATTGTGGTTCTAGAAAAATAGTTCCCTGTCATTATAATAAATTCTAGTCCCATTTGAAAGCGACTTCTAGAAACCCTTATTAGAATACTAGAGCGTTTGCCTATATTCTCGAGGGCAAAGTTATTTAAAAATCTCTGCAAAGAAATGTGAATAGAAGAGGAGGGCTTCAGCAACTATAATCTTGGTTTATGACCCAATTCTACAAAATCAAGCGAGAGTTTCTCGCAATACAAAAGATTCAAAGTATTCAGAATAATCAGAATATAGTTTCATCATCTAGAAATGCCTAGACTAAAAATTCTCGATCATTTCATCTATTCAGTTCATTGGCGTGTCTTATTCAAATAGCTGGGAAATCTATATTTCTAGTTAAGGGATTTAGAAAATGACCACTTATTCATTTTAGATGAAGGCGGTATATATATATATATATTTTTTTTTTTATCAGTGTACAAATATATATATATATATATATTCCTTTATACGAGAATAATTCTTACGCAAACCGCGGTCATTTATATCAATTCCTTCACTTATGAATTTTTAAAATGTCTACCGTCTTATGAGATGCATAAAAATTTCAAAACATAATAATTAAGGATATCAGTTATTATTAATATTAATTTAGTTTAAAATTGCCGTGATAAAACTGAATTTCATGAAATGAAATGAATGTGATGCTCGAATTATCAATTTTTGAAAACTTCGGTATTCAAGGTTATAGAAGATAGGAGCATATCTTTATTCATTAGCCCATAACATAACTCCAAGAAACTGAAATTCGTTTCTGAGTAAACTGGCAACAAGAAGAAATATATGGTTAAATGAACACAGAAACTAATGATTTGAAAGATAAATTATTAACTAGAACACGTTTATGTGAAATGGTTAAATAGTTGAAATTTTCTAAAATGAATTTTATTTTCCTTGAATAAATTATAAGTATTGGGGAAATTTTAAAAACTACGAAAGTGTAAATTTTTTTAGTTGAAGACATTTAATAATTCAAAAAAAATATATAATTTTAAATAATAATTTTTATCCATTTGATAGTGTGTTGAAAAATTATAGGAAAATAAACTTAAACACAAGTGTTAAATCTAGATGAATGAAAATTTATAAATAATATCATAAATTACAAAAAGAAGAAACAATTCTGTAATCTTTTATTATGAACCATACAAAATTGTGCATTTAATGCTAGGTACACTCTAAAAAATTTCCGTAAAATTCGGAGATTTGACTGTTAAATTTTACGGCCGGCTGCCTTCTTTGAGGAAAAAGTCCAATGCCCGTATTTGTAACAAAGTCCTGTAAAATTAAGATTGCTGACCGTTTATTAAAGGTCACTCCTCTTCTTCGAGCAAAAAATTTTGGTAAGTTTACGGGCATAACTTAATTAGTACGGCCAACGACAGTAAACATTTTAACGGTCAGTGACCGGCAAAATGTGTTAAAATTTTTTTACAGTGTACACTGAGAAAAACTTCTGTAACTGACATCTAGAATCTACATTGTGCCTCTAGCAAAAATAGTTCCTTGTCATCCTAATAAATTCTAGTCCCCTTTGAAAGCGAGTTCTATAAACCCTTATTAGAATTCTAGAGCGTTTGCCTATATTCTCGAGAGCAAAATTATTTAAAAATCTCTGAAAATAAATGCGAATGCAAGAGGCGGGTTTCAGCAACATATAATCTTGGTTTATTACGCAATTCTAGAAAATCAAGCAAGAATTTCTCGTAATACAAAAGATTCAAAATATTCAGAATATTCAGAATATTGTTTCATAATCTAGAAATGTGTAGACTAGAAATTCTGAATCATTTCGTCTACTCAGTTTATTGGCGTACCTTATGCACAAGGTAATCTATATTTCTAGTTGAGGGATTTAGAAAATGTCCACTAATTGATTCTATATGCAGACGGTATATTAGTTCCCCATCATACTGTGTATGGGGAACTTAGGTAATCGTGAAAATTTTCGACCTCGGTTTTTTGACTTTTTTATACGTTTTCAGGTGTGAGGAATCCGAAAATGACAAAATTTGTATGATGTCTAGGGCTGGATTATTTATCAATATATCCCCAAGTATCGATATTTTTTTAATATCGCGATAACAGTATTTAAGTTCTTGCTCTACCAATATAACCAATATATCCCTCTAACGATATTTCCTAGTGCGCACAACGCGATCGATCCATATGCCGATAAACAGCGTCCAACGCCAACCACCATATCTTCAAATTCTGCTTCCCCGCCTCACCGTACCACCCCGTAAACACCCAACAAACAGACCGCCGAATATCTTATACAAATACACCTTCACTTCCTCCTCACTGACTAAACTGGAAAAAATAACCCCAACCGCAAACGATCCGAACACACTTTCTCTTCCTTATTCCTGCAATCAGTCCCTTTGCTTCATTTGTGCGAACTCTCAAATCGAAACCACTACTTAAAAAGTATGACCTTGAACGATAACATATAAAATGTTTCATTCCTCATTCATCCAGTTATCGCTGTAGTATATTATTTCCCAGCTTATAACATTCGATAATATCCCCACACCAATAATATCGAAGCTGCTCCTCGCTCGCAGGTGAAAAGTGAAAACACTGCAAACAGTATATCGCGTTTAGTTCATCGCAGTAGTATATTATTTCCAGCTTTTCACATTCGATAATATCCCCACACCAATAATATCGAAGCTGCTCATCGCTCGCAGGTGAAAAGTGAAAACACTGCAAACAGTATATCGCGTTTAGTTCTTGCTATCTGTTCGTTGATATATTGTTCGGAATTCCATGGATTCTTTTTTAAGCAAAGAATTAACTGAAATTGATTCTTATTTTTTAAAAATTGGATTTATTATTCTATCTTCTGCATATATAAGAAGAAAATATGAGATTTGGAAAAACGTTTTTCCGATTTTCGATGAATTTACACGTTTTGAGATTTCCCTGCATTTTAATTAACTGAAATTCTCTACTCATTTTTAAAAAGTGGATTTATTACTAGTTTCTGCGTACATAAGAAGAAAGAAGATACGAAATAAATTTCGATTTCCGTTTTTTGATATATTTACACGTTTTCGGATTTCCTTGCATTTCAATTAAGTGAAACTGATTACTAATTTTTTTAAAAGTTTATTTATTATTATATCTTCTGCATATACAAGAAGAAAGTATAAGATTTGGATAAATTTTGATTTCCAGTTTTCGATGAATTTACACGTTTTGAGATTTCCTTGCTTTTCAATTAACTGAAACTGACTACTTATTATTTAAAATGTGGATTTATTACTGGCTTCTGCATGCATAAGAAGAAAGTACAAGACACGGGGAAAATTTCGATTTCTGGTTTTCGATGAATTTACACGTTTTAAGATTTCCTTGCATTTCAATTAACTGAAATTGACTACTTATTCTTAAAAAAGTGGATCTATTATTTTACCTTCTGCGTATATAAGAAGAAAGTATAAGATTCAGAAAAAATTTAGATTTCCAGTTTTCGATGATGTTACAAGTTTTGAGATTCCTTGAACTCTAATTGACCATTTTTAAGATTTCCTTTCTTTCTTTCTTTTCTTTTTTTTTTTTTTTTTTTTTTTTTAGTTCGAACGCTCTATTTCATGGACGACTCGTGCCTATCGGCCAACAAGGGTCGCTGCTGTGCTGCAATTTAATTCCGTTTATGAGAAGGCAGTTGTTTTGCTTTGCTTTGCAAAAAGTGATTGATCTTCAACCACTGGGCGGTACTAGTACATAAATATAATACAATTTTCAAATGTTATAAAAACATTACAAAATATGAATTCAATATATATATCTTAAAAAAAAAATCATGATATGGTAAGTAGATAAAAAATAAAATAAAAATGGCAGGTAATTGACCTTTAGAATACCTATGAGTTATAGGGTCTCAAATTAATATTACTCTACAACCGAGAAAGTTTATTCGGTGGCAATTCTATAGAAAGTTTATAAACAATATTTCTACTGTGCATTTCTTATTCACTGAAATTAATTACAACCATATCGCTATCAATGACTGACAGGACTATTAGTAAATGAACATTCTTTATATTAGGCGCAAAACTCATACTAATATTTATTTTTAAAATTTCCGTATATAAGTGAATCATTCATATATATAGAGAGAGAGATAGATAGTTAAGTTATGACTTCTGCGCAAAATTTTATTAATCATCTACATTCTAAGTACAACTTCATTTTTCTTAAGCTTATATTTTTATTATAATTATGTATCTTGATGATATACTTTGTGTAAATAAAACACATATCACCCATTAGCTCTCTTAAAATGTGATTTTGAAATAATTAAATCTTAAAATAGAAAGAATGAGGACAAACTATTCAGAAATATACTTAAAAGTAATGGTATAAATTAAAAGAAACACAAAACATTGTGTTGCTATTTATGCATTTTCTTTCTTTTTTTTTTCTTTTTAATAAAAAAGATTTGGAAGTAATATACCAGAAAATATAAATATACATATAGAAAATACTTCCCACTTGTATACATTAAAATTGGTGTTCATTTGTCTTTAAAAAGTAGCAAATATCAATTTTCCTTCTCTTGAAATAAATATCGCAATATATCACCAATATCGATATTAACTTGATGATATATCGCGATATTTAATTTCTGATATCGTCCAGCTTTAATGATGTCTGTCTGTAGTATATGTGTTAGTGTATTAGTCCGTTAGTGTGTTAGTGTGTTAGTCTGTTTACACGATATCTCACGAACAAATGATCGGAGAGAGGTCAGATCAGTTTTAAAATATTACTTTCGATACTGGCAAGAACCCAATTCATTCGTAACACTCCAATTCGTAACACACCTTCGTAAGTTATTAGAAATTTATGATTTTCTTAACATGGGAAAATAGGACAAAAATTCACTTAAACGTGCGTTAAATGGCAACTTTTTACTGTAAACGTCAATTTTGAGAAATATTATCATCGTAAAGATGTCAGACTACTTTTGAAATATTATTTAGGACACTGGCATGAATATTAATGACTATGAATTTTCCAATATAAAAATTTCGTAAGTTATTGGAAATTTACGAATTTCTTAACATGGCAGAATAGAAAAAAATTTCACATAAACGTCAATCTTGAGGGATATTTTCATCGTAAAGGTGTCAAACCACTTTCGAAATATTATTTAGGATACTGGCATGAATATCATAGACTATGATTTTTTCAATTTAAAAAATTCGTAAGTTACTTGGAATTTACGATTTACTTAACATGTCAGAATAAGGCAAAATTGAGTATAAACTTCCATTTTGAGGATCATAAATACATTAGATAACTTCAAAATTACATTTATGATATTGGTTTGAACATGATTGAATACAAATATTCTAATAGGAAAATTTCGTAAATGATTCGTAATTTACGATTTTATCAACATAGCGAAATTGTAAATTTTTCATATAAATCTGAATTTTGAGGATTATTGCATTGGAAATAGTAGCATGAAAACTAAACAACGGAATTGACCCTGATAAAATAAATTAATAGATTAGAATAAGATATATATATCGAAGTGAACGGTGGATAGCCTATTAGGCGGGGATTTCATTCTGCCATAATATCAAGCTTTGGTCAAATTCATTTCTTTTAACATGATTATAATATGTCTCGCACTTGAAATTTGTGAGAACATAAATATGATGGGAACTGAGCAGAATCCACCTATGCCAACTAGTTTTTTTCTCAGTGTATATTAACAAAATGAAGAAAGTTATATGACGGTGTAATGTATAGTTCAGTTAACAAAGAAAGGGTCCTAGACAATGGTGGGATTCTCATCACAAGTGTTATTCTAAGGCGGTCAAATATTTAAGATAATTTTACAGAAAATTATGGAAAACTTTACTAATCTAAACCGATGAAAGTGACCTGGATTCGAAACATCTACCTCCTGTCTACCAGCATTGGGTGCAAAATCTTTTGACCTTTGATGAGACTATATAACCAAATGAATAGAGAATTTAATGAAGAAATTAAAAATATAAATGTTAGACCAGATTTTTTTGTGGAAATTGTTAAAAGCTTGAAATTTTTAGCAGCAAGTGTTATAGGAAGTATAATTTAAAATGTTTAATTTTTTAAGCACTATGCAGTAAAAATTATTAAATTACTGTTTTAATATATTCATTCTGATCTATCTTTTGAAATGAATAAAATTAAATGCACAGAAAGAAGTTTGAATTAAATATCAGAAATCAAAGCTATGGATGTATGTGTATCTTATCTTATCTTATACTATCAATATCTTATACTATTAAGTGAGCAATATTTGTATATTGTATATATATATATATATATATTTCACTGTTCTCGAAAACGGGATCTCGGACAGTCACGTGGTTTAATACAAAGTTCATTGCGCGAATGGTCACTGTGCACATTGTCCATTGTCCCCAAATGGTCATTGTGCATATCGAAGTCAGATTTTCGAAATTTTGATTAGTTTTCTTTTAATTAATAAAAATATGAAAATAATAAGCTTAGCTCACTTTCTGATTGGTGAAATTCCGTAGCGAGAAACTGCCAATTCTTGTAAACATAAATTCCTATTTCTATAATGACGTAGAATGGAAAATCTTAGGAGAGATTTGATTGGTTTATTTGATTTTCATTGATTTGAGTGTATTTTACATTGAACTACAGCTACGTTATGAGGAATTACAAGAGATCTGATTGGTTTATTTGATTTTCATTGAATTGAATGTATTTTACGTTGCACTAGAGCTACGTTATGAGGAATTACGAGAGATTTTATGGTTTATTTGATTTTCATTGATTTGAGTGTATTTTACGTTGAATTTAAGCTACGTTATGAGGAATTACGAGAGATTTGATTGGTTTATTTGGTTTTCATTGGTTTGAGGTAGGGGGTGTCCAGTGATTTTTTTTTTTTTTTTTTTTTTTTTTAACAGGCGTGATAGGGATTGCCGCGGAACCGAGTTTCGTGCGTTTTCAGATTCATGCACAGCGTGGTATGTCCAGTGATGTTTTTTGGTTTTAACATGCGTGATAGTGATTGCCGCGGAACCGAATTTCGAGTGTTCTGAGATTCATGCACAGCGTTGTAGGGCTGTCTAGTGATTTTTTTCATGTACGTGAAGCGTGCATACGTGCGTTACAGTGATTGCTGCGAAAACGGTTTAAGTGCGTTCTCTGATTCGACCATTCATCCAATAGTGACTTTTACTGCACGAGTAACAGCTTCAACTGTATCTAGAATATTCGAAGAATTAACATTTCTATTTGACTGTTTTCGAGAATATTCGTTTTAATAATAGTTTTGTTGCCAGATTCGAGAAATTCAAAAAATGTTTGATATTGTCAAGGAGATCCCATACTAAAACTGTGAAGAAAATAGTCGCCTATGGAAATATATTTATTTAGACGTTTCAATTATTCAATTAAAAAGAAATCCTTTAAATATATTGCCCAGCGAAGCGGGCGAAGCCAGCTAGTTAATTAAAATAGCAATACGATTTAGTAAAGATTATATAAAACAAAAAGATAGACAGTACATATATATAGTGTACAGTACGTAAATATATACTATAAATAATCGTAGAATCAAATGCCAAATTTATCCATAGGATTCAAATGATATTTCCAGGAATTTTTAAAAGAAATTATACATAATTCACGATACTTACACTAAAATACAACACTCACACTTCATGATGATATAATATTTTTTGTCATCCGCTCGGATAAAAAAGCAAAAAACAGTAAACTATTTTTAAGGAGTATTTTTATCTGTAAAAAGTACAAATTTATATTGTGAAAATCTGGTGTAAAAACACCACTTGACTTCTACTACCCGCTATTACACATATTTTATGCTTTTTTATTTTTATTTATTTATTCATTTCATTTTATTTATTTATTTATTTATTTATTTATTATTATTACTATTTTTTTTTTTTTTTGGGGGGGGGGGAAGGGATAATATGATCAGAAGAGGTAATATTGGCCTAACAAACGTAGACACCTAAAAATTTTCCAGTAAGAAAAAGATGATACTTGTGTAAAAACATATAAAACCGATTTACATAGCGAGTTAAAAAGTAAAAAAAAATAATTAGTAGAGTTATTTTTTGAAACACCAATTTCCAAGATCTAAAACTGACCTACCTAAGCAGGATGACTATTAATTTTCCTGTAATAACCAATTAATACATGAGAAAGGATGTCTAATATTGATTTATGTAACCATTTTCAAGAAAATCGTTAGAGTCGTTTTTGAGATACCGATTTTTACCAAAACTTGGAATACTCAATTATTGTCATTAAAATAATAATTACATGCAAAAAGATAATTAAAACGGTGTTAATATGGCGAATTTGAAACAAATGCGTGCAGCCGTTTTTAAAGAAACACACTTGCGAGACCTGAAATTGAGCTATATATACAAGACGCCTATCAATTTTCCTGAACTAACCAACTATATCATTCGAAAGGATATCTAATAGAGTGTTTATGTGGCAACTCTGAAAAAAAATTGTTCGAGCCGTTTTGGAGACTTACGGGTATACTTCCAGTTTCCGATGTCCTACTTCTGTTTTTCCAATTTTCACTAAAATTTGGTAAATTTATCTGTACAACAGACCTATTTCAATTCAGAAGTTTCGCAGTTTTATCTTTATTAGTTTTAGAAATATGATAGCCAGAACATTCCCCTCATACATATACACATACATACACACACACACACTGATCAAATGCCAAAAACTACTTTTTTGGACTCAGGAGACCTTAAAGCGTCTAAATCAGATAAAAACTCGATATTGAATTTTTGGACTGAATACAATACTTCCATTACCAACGGTAGTCGGGTAATGGAAGTAAAAATGTTTGATTTTTTAATTTTATATTTTATATTGCAGATGAACATTTTTAATTTCATATAGAGCATTTGTAAATATTAATTGTTTTTAACGAAAATTAAAATAAAATAAAATAAAATTTCATATATAATTTCAGATTGTTTTATTGACAAATACTAAAATCTTAATAAACATTAATATATGAATAACACTTATTATTAAAATAAATTTAAAATTTTCTTTAAATAAGGTATTTCGTGTAAAAAAAAGAAATCGATGCTAGAATTATCAATCTTTGAAACTTCGATTTTCCAGACTATTAAGAGTTCCTCTTTATTCATTAGCACATAACATTACTCCAATAAACTGAAATTCGTTTCTAGGTAAATTAACAACGAGAAAAAATTTCTAGTTAAATGATCACAGAAACTAATGATATGATAAGATAAATTATAAATTGAAACACGTTTATGAAAATTAGTTAAATGCTTTAACTTTTCTAGAACGAATTTTAATTTCATTAGATAAATTATAAGTATTGGGAAATGTTTCAATATTATATAAGGGTTAAATTATTTAACTGAAGATATTTAATAATATGCTAAAAAGATTACGTTGAATAATAATTGTTATTTATGTGATAATGTATAGAAAAAACATAGAAAATATAGAAAAATGAAGTTTAAATACAAGTGTTAAATAAATATAAATGATAAGCTATAAGCAAAACCATAAATTACAAAAAGACACAATAATTCGTGAAATTTCTTGTCAAGATTAAAGGGATATGTCTGTGTCTTTTTTGAACAGCTAATAATATTAGTTCAAGAAACTCAAATTGCAAATTTGATGCTAAATTTGCTACAGGATGGTATAGTTTGGTGTATGGATTATAATGATATATATATATATATATATATATATACCGTCGTTATCTAGAACAACTAAGTTGTCATTTCTGAATCCCCAAACTAAAAATATGGATTTCTGAATTATGCATATAAGGTTAAAAAAAAAAAAAAAAAATAGATGAAATGATGAACAATTTCTAGTCTACGCTTTTCTAAATGGGGAAAAAATACTATAAATTCTATAAATACTTTGTACATTGTGAAAAAAATTATACCGCATTTATCTGAGAATGAATAAGTGGCCATTTTCTAAATTACTAAACTAGAAATATAGATTTTTGAGCTACGCGCATAAGGCACACCAATAAACTGACTAGAGGAAATGTTCGCGAATTTCTAGTCTACATATTTCTGGATGGTCAAACAATATTCTGATTTTTCTGACTCTTTCGTATTGCGAGAAATTATCGCGTGATTTTCTAGAATTTGGTCATAAATCAAGATTATAGTTTCTGAAACCCGCCTCTTGTATTCGCATTTATTTGCGGAGATTTTAAAATAACTTTGCCCTCGATAATATAAACAAACGCTCTAGAATTCTAATAGGGGTTTCAGGAACTCGCTTTCAAAGAGGACTGGAATTTATAAGGATTACATGGGACTATTTTTTCTAGAGTCACAGTTTAGATTCTAGATGTCAGTTACAGAATTTTTTCTCAGTATATTTGGAGATATTGTCGATTTCCTAAAATTGCGTCAAAAAACGAATTTGTAATTATTAAAACTTTCCTCTTGTGTTCACTTTTATTTCCAGTGATTTTTATATAATGATAATATAAGACCACGATACTATAAGAAAAAGCTCTAGAATTCTCATACGAGATTTTAGAACTCGCTAGTATAGAGAATTAGAATTTATAAGGATAACATGGAATTGTTTCTACTATTATTTCTACAAATCAGTTTCTAGATGTCAGTTCCATATATTGTTTTTCAATGTAATTCTTATTGATGATGTGAGATGCCTAGGTGAGATGCCTGTCTTGGGAGTCATTCTATGGGGTTAAAAAAAAAAAAAAAAAAAAAAAAAAATACGCCAGTTTCTGAGAAATTCACAAAATGCCAAACATCTTGGCGGGAAATCGTGACTTCGATTGGAATTTGGCATATCCGCCTACCAGCTAGGGTATAAAAATCTGGATCATTGGCTAGTTTATATAATTTAATGAATAGAATATCTTATGATCAATTTGGAAAGGTAATTAATAGACCAAGCCGTGTTTGATAAAATTACTTAAATTTTTAACATTTTTAATACACAAAGAAAAAATTCTGTAAATGACATCTAGAATCTAGATTATGGCTCTAGTAAAAATAGTTCCATGTCATCCTTATAAATTCCAGTCCCCTTTGAAAGTGTGTTCTAAAAACCCCTATTAGATTTATAGAGCGTTTGCATATATTATCGAGGAGTAACTAATTTAAAAATCTCTGCAAATAAATGTGAATACAAGAGGCAAAATTTACCAACTTTAATCTTGGTTCATGACCCAATACTAGAAAATCAATCGAGAATTACTCGCAATACAAAGGATTCAGAATATTCAGAATATTGGTTCGCCATCTAGAAATGTACATATTAGAAATTCTCGATCATTTCGTCTATTCAGCTTATTGGCGTGCGTTATACGCATAGCTCGGAAATCAATATTTCTAGCTTAGGGATTTAGAAACTGACCACTAATTCGTTCTAGATTAAAACGATACACATATATATATAGATATATATATATATATATATATATATATTTCTTAGTGTAGGAAGAAGGAAAAGATTTTTAATAAAAAACCTTTAATTGTCCAGCCGCTATATAATAACGAAAATGAAATTATTATGTTAAAGTACTCATTTTGATTTTTCTTACAAAAACACTGAGAAAAAAAAATATACCGCTTTCATCTACAACAAATAAGTACTACTTTTCTTATTCCTCAAACTTGAAATGCAATTTAGTGATCTAAGCGTACAAAGTAAACAAATAATCTGCATAAACGAAATGTTCGAGAAACTCTAGTCTATATTTTTCTAGGTGGTGAAAAATATAATGGATATTCTGAATCCTTTGTACAGCGGGAAATTCTTGCTTGATTTCTTAGAATTGGATCATAAACCAAGATTACACTTGCTAAACCTCGTCTCTTGATTTCGCTTTTCTTTACAGAGATATTTAAATAAGTTTGAGCTCAATAATATAGGAAAATAATCTAGAATTCTGATAAGGGTTTTTAAAACTTGCTGACAAAGAAAACTAGAATTTATAAAAGGATGATATGGAACTATGTTTATTACAGCCCCAATATAGTTTCTAGATGTCAGTAACATAATCAGTGCACAGCTCAAAATTAGTGTACTGAGAGAAATTTGCAATTCACTCTTTTAAGAAGTAATCACAATCTAAACTATGTGAAGTACAATCTAAACTATTTTAGCAAAAATATTTAATAACAAGATTAATTAAAGCAAAAGATGTACAATAATTAAAAAAAAAAAAAAAAAAAAAAAAAAAAAAAAAAAGATAAAGATTGACAGTAAATTATCACGTTCTCACGTGCTGAAACAGTGAAAATACCTGTATTTAGAGGATTTAAAATTCTGTCATCCTCTATAATTACCTTTTTTTTTAAACATTAATTTTTGTTTAAATAATACAGATATTTGTTTGCAAAAATGACGGATTATTTATTTATTTTTTTTATTTTATAGGGAACATGAATTCTTAAATAGAATATTTGTAAATATTAGTTGTTTGTTTTATTTAAAATAAATTAAGATAAAACATTACTTGGTATATATTGTATTCTGGGACATCAAATAAGTTTTACATTACTGACAAATACTATTAAAATACTAACACTAAGAATATCAGTTATCAAAAGAAGTTTAAGTTAAACTGTCTCTGAAAAACTACATTTTATTTAATGAAATAAATACGAAGTTCAAATTATCAATTTTCGAAATTTCGATTCAAGATTATAGAGCATGTCTTAATTCATTAACGCATAACATTACTCCAAGAAACTGCCATTCGTTTCTGGGTAAATTAGCAACAAGAAGGAATTTATAGCTAAATGAACTCCAGTATCTAATGATTAATTTGAAAAGATAAATGATAAATTAGAACGCGTTTGTGAAAATGAACTGGATGCTTAAAATTTTCTAAAATACATTTTAATTTCATTGAATAAATTACAAGAATTGAGGAAATTTTAAATATCAGTGTTAAATTCTTCAGCTTTTATTTTTTAATTTTTAATTATTAAAATACTAATTTTAAACATTAATTTTCTTATCTTATAATTATGGTTCATATTTAGTGCATTTTGAAAGGTTCACTATTTAGCATAGATAAATTAATTAGACATAGATTGATCATTGACGGGGAAAAAGTGATGTATTTCCATTTGGGAAAAGACGGCCATTTTACTCTCTTATGGATGTTTTTCCCCGGGTGATAATACACATAGATAATTTAACAAATGAAATTTATGAATAATTTACGTTCTAAAAGAGAATGAAAAACTCCATATACCCATTTTTCTTCCTTTCTTCCTTTTCTTTTTTTCATTTTTTACTATACTCTAGTATACTCATATCTGCACAAGACAAACTTTGTTTCAGCATTTATTATTATACTTCTTTGAGATAGAAATTCATCATGGAAAATAATTTTAATAAGTTGTAATTTAATGAATGATTTGTATTGCGTAAATTTGTATAGGATTATATGTAGAAGACAGTCTTGTGGTGGCCACAACATACTAGTTATATATTAAAACTTCCGCGGCTGCTGACTACATTTAAAAAAAATTTTGAGAATTCCATATTACTTGCTAATATAAAAACTTTAAAAAATATTAAAATTTTAAAAAGTTTCCATTAAATATGAAGATAGTAATTATATCATAATAATAACAAAGCAACTGATTATAATATTAATATTTTTCAAAAATTACTTGAATATAACTTATTTATAAAAACTTATCCCACTTCATTCAGAAAATTTTGGAGTGGAAGGCTGATTTTTATACCAACTATGTGAAAAATACCGCTTCCGGAAAGCCCGGGTTCGATTCCCGGCTCTGGTATTTTTCGCATAGTTGGTATAAAAATCAGCCTTCCACTCCAAAATTTTCTGAATGAACTTTCAAGGTTGATAAATAAATTTCTAAATTAAATTATCCCATTTCTTTCCACTTAAAAGCCGCGCAATATTTCGGCATTTTCAAAATTCATTAACATAATACTATTCTATTACTGTTTTTGAGTTTTAACTCTCTAATAGCTGATAGCAAAAAACTTTTTCGGCATCAAAAATCTTTGCTCGTTAACATGGGGATAATAGATCTATATAAATTACTATATGCTATTTACAGACTGCCATGTATTTGACTACAAAATATCATCTGTGGGAAAAAACAAAGCAGACTTTGTAGACATTTAATAAGCATTTAACAACATGGGCAGATGAATACAAATGTTCTACAGAATATTTAAACTTGAAAAATTTCTTCACACAGCATAAAAATAATGGAAACACTGCTGGTTTTGAAAGGACGTGGCCTTTCTTATTCAGCTGTAAAAAACGTGCTACTGTCTTAGAGGCAAAAAGAAGACTGTCTTGCTTTAAATACTGATTGTACACCAGTTTCTTAATTTAATGTTGTTTCAGAATATCATTTAATAAAAATGTTACAACTGCAGTGTTAGCAAGCATGTACTCTTTATCTAAACCACCTACAGGTGCAGATAATATTGAGGTGGTTGGTGAGATCGGTTGGTTGGGAGTGGTTGTTCCTCAGGACATATACAATAACTTCTCTGAGAGAAACAATGATGTTATATGAATGATTATTACAGTCATTCTCAATTGCTCTTCCAATAAATGCTGAGATATAGCCATCCTTAAAATTGCAAAAACCGAATAAATCTAGTACTACATGTCGGCCGATATGCACCCAATAAAATCAGCACAGAATTTCATTTTTGCATTTATGTACAGTCGGCAACAAAAGTATCCGAACACTAGCAAAAATTCCTATTAAAAAAAAAAAAAGTAGAGTTAATACTGCTTTGTTAAATAAATCCTTGTCAAATCATGTTCTTAGACTAGCTAAGAACATGATTCGACAAAGATTTATATAACAAAACACTATTAACTCTACTTTTTTATATAGGAATTTTTGCTAGGGTTCGGATACTATTGTTACCGTCTGTACTGTCGAAGAGGGGAAACTGATTTTGAATAAATGGAGAAATTTCCAGCAGTGAAACGCCCTTTTTTTGAAGATATGCAGCCAAATTAAATCAGATTTTTTTTTTTTTTTTTTTTTAATGACATTAAATTTTGTGCACTTATACATTAAGAAGCAAACTTTCCATACATGGGTAAAACTGGAGCATCGCAGTGTTATTGGGTAATATGCGAAAATTTAATTAGAACTAATTTATACCAAAGGTTACAAAAGTTGTAAATTTTGTGTAATTCTGTCTATTATTTTATAAAATTCAGAGCCCACAAATTTTTCGTAACATACAGAAAGACACGTGTACAAATTAAGTCAGAGACAGACAGACATTTTCTAAAAATAATTAAATTCCATTTGGTACATTTCAAAATGCCAAAATCCATCGAAAACCGAAACTCAAAAATTTTCATGAATCCAATAATTTCTTGGTGTGCAATAAAAGAAAACAAAAAACCTAACACTCTATTTACTGTATTATGAAAGATACAAAAATGTATTTGAAACATATTTTTTTAGTTACTAAAGGGCATTTTTTAAAGATATATGCAATAAAAATTATGCATATCACCTCATCATTGTAATTAAGGAAGATTTAGTAAGATGGTTATTTAGTGTACCATTAGTACATAGAATTGGAAAAAAAATTAGAACCTTAAAATCCTGCAACAAATTATTGTTACGAGTTTGCAGATAATTGTAGCTATTTTTATGTAAATTCATTCAATGACCCTAACAGCACAGTTAGGCTTAACTTATCCACAGTACATCTTAAGGACGTTTCTTGGATGTCTTTTCATCCAGAAGACATCTTGAAGATATCCTAGGGAAGCGATGTGCTGTCTGGGGAAGGCTTAGTCAGGTGATAAAATGTCGATTTTCTGCATTTCTAGCTGTTTTTCGCGTTAAAATAACCAATTTTCCCTTAAAAATGAATTAGAAATGTGCAATAAGGCAGGTAATGGATTTTTTGTCAAATTTTGCGACTTTTTGGCGACTTTGGCGAGAAAATCCTTTTTTTCGATATACCAAATATGGAAGCTGTAATCTCATTGGCTGACCAGTTTATGGATTTTTCTACATTTTTCTACGCGGGTATTTAAGGAATTGCATCACGCCAAATCAGTCAGTCTCAGTTGAGTTTCGCCAAGACATTGATGGATGCTTAAAGAGTACTGAGCCTCTTTAGATTACAGCTTTTACTGTGTAATACACTTTGTACTGTGAATTTCCTGTTGATAGTTTTTATTTAACCTGTGTTTACTGGTGAAACTGAAGTTCGTACCTGGTTTATAGACCTGTATTCTTCTGAAATTGTCTGTAAATAAACTTCTCAGCTTCTGCAGTTTCGCCTTTCATTCTTGGACAACTTACGAACCCCCACGCATGCAACAGTATTTATTTTTTTATATTCCATATTTTTTTTTCAAAGACTGAAAATAGATTCTGGAGGCAACATAGTAATTATTTATAGCACACGTCAAGATCGTAGAAACAACTCAATCGTTCCAAGCAAAAACACTCTATAAAATATTTTCTGGAACAAAAATGGCTTCATGTGGCGTCTAGTTCCATGTAGTGAGATTAAAGAGAAGGATAAACATTCTAGTCTACTAAATACCTTTGACCCATTTCTTCCCTAAATTATATTTTATATGCTTTTTTAAATTAAAGGTTCTTTAAATTACCGTCAGTATAGAAAACGTTAAGAATTCGTGAGTGGTTTTCAGTCAAACACACACTTTCCATTTACAATGAAGGCAAGTTTCACCACAGCAGTAAAATGAGTGTACATATATAAATATAAGAAGTGAAAACTATTTGAAACAAGGACAACATCCAAACAAATGAAACTAAAATAACAATGAGAAGGAACAAAACAGAGGCCACTCCGTCTTTAGACGAATGAAGCTGGTTAAACAAGATTTATAGACGCACAAATTTCCTCGAAAATTCTGCAATACCACATGATAAGAAAGAAAAAGTTATTATAGAAGTTTTTTACATTATTAGCTGATTTTTTTTTTTTTTTTTTTTTTTAACGATTGATATTTATACACCAACCTCATATGAACCAAATCAACCATATATATTAGAATCCCGGACGTAAAGGCCACTATGTCCATTTATTTTTACTTTTCGAGCATACATAAGGAAAGTACTGTAATCATGTCAAAAATCTGACTTTGAGATTTTGGTGTTTCTACACGTTTCGAAGATCTGTGGGTTCATTTTTGCTGTGTTTACGCTGATGCATGTATATGTGTATGTATGTATATATGCGTGTATGTATGTACGTGAGTGTGCACGATAACATCTAAACGCTTTTTTCAAATTAGCTGAAATTTGGTACCTATTTTACAGGTCCCGTAGCACGAACTCTGTTGATATTGGTGACTCTAGCACTTATAGTTTTTCTACAAGGACAAAAAATATTTCTTTATCATTACCGCCTATGTACCAAATTTTCTTAAAGTGCTATAGCGTCTAAATGCCTTATTAAATGGAGCTGAAAATTTATACACATATTATAAGTCACCGTTGTATGAATAGTATAGATTTTGGTGACTAGCACTTAAAAGTTTTTACAGGGATATAACGAAAATTTCCTCTATCGTTATGCCTTATGGAATCAAATTCTTTAAAGTGCGATAAAATCTAAATGCCTAATCCGGTTGAGGCGAAAATTTATATATGTGTTATAGGTCATCGTCACACAAACTGTATGAATTTTGGAAAACCTAGCATATAGAGTTACAGAGGCACAAAGAAAAAAGTTTTTATCGTTATGGCTTACGGGCTCAAATATTTTAAAGTACGATAGCGTCTAAATGCTTCATCTGATTTAGCTGAAAATTTATATACATATCACAGGTCACCATCGCACGGACTATATAGGCTTTGGTGATTCTAGTAAATATAGATTTTTACACAACAAAAATTTCTTTATCATTATGATCTATAGTTCTATACGCACAAATTATTTGAAAAAGACAGTAACGTTAAATTAAATAACAAACTCTATACAGAGAATAATATCAAACATCTTATAATAATTTTCTCTTTTACATCTGTCGACTTCTTTTACTTTAATTTATTTATGCAACCTTTAATTACTTAGTGTTCGGAATTAGATTTTTGTAAAAAAAAAAAATCATGTTTTTGATGTACATTTTTTGTTTTATTACATTAGTAAATTATGTATTTTAACATCGGGTTACAGATATTATGATATAAAATTATTAATAATATTTATAATTCTATGATATTTAGACTAAATTAAACATTTATATTACATTAAATATTATCCACTCTCAACAGCCATACGTAATGATGACAGATCTTAATCATAAAAATACTACAAAGTTAGTTACTAAAAACGTATCGGACCATCTATAACAAATGTATATTTATAATATATATATATATATATATATATATATATATATAAATATGTATGAATATATGTATATATATATATATATATATATATATATATTTATGTATATATGTATGTATGTATGTATGTATGTATACCAGGTGCCCATAAAATGTAGACATTTTAAAAATTTATAAAAATTGAAGAAATTGGCAGAATTGAACGCGATCTGCGAAAAAAATATTCTTGTAAAGAGTTTTTTTTTTTTTTTTTTTTTTTTTTTTTGTAAAAAAAAGTAGTTAATTTTTTGGTCGATAGAGGGTGCTGCATGGACGAGTAACGAGAAATATGCAAATCAAAGTACTATAAATTTCACGGTTTTACGATTAACACATCTTATTTCCTATTTCGCATCCTACTTGTGCAGACATGAAGTTTTAATTGCGATGGTGTCTTGATGGATAACGCCTTATTGATGAAGCTGCTTTCCGTAAGCTAAGAGTCGCCTGAATCTATAATTAGCGGTGTTGTAACTCGTTTACAAAGTATAATTTGTAGTGATTGCGAACACATAGAATAGGATATATATGCCTGTAAACATTTGCATGGATATACTGTTGCAGCATGGAGATTTGTCATTTGCTCACATACAGCGCCCTCTATCGACGAAAATTCTAACCATTCTTATTTTCTTTACTGGAAAAAAAAATACCCTTAAATGAGAATAACTGTTTTGGTAACCACGTTCAAATCTGCCAATTCCTTCAATAGTTATGATTTTTTAAAATGCCTGTTGACTTAAGGCACACCGGTATATTTATATATAAATATATATTAACGTTAAATAAGGAACTAAAGACCTTTCTATAAAGCACATTAAACTGCATTGAAACCTTACTAAATTTTTGCGAGAAAATGAGCTACGAAGTTTACAAGCGACTTGCGTGTATAAATTCTTTTGCCTTATTATTTCCCTCCGAATCTGTTATGTTGTTTTCCTGTAGTTTATAGTATTTTATATCAAAATTCTTCTTTTCTATATTTAATTCTAGACAAGTAATGAGAATATTTAAGCAGAATATAATTTTAGCACTGATATAAAAAAGGTTTTTATAATTTATTTTCTCTAGTATTTTATTAGCCTACTTTCCATTATGCCATTGAATGTCAAAATCACTATAAATGTATTATTTGTATGTTTTTGTTATATGTAGATACAAACAACAAACATGTCACAAAAGTATAATAATATACACATACATATATATTGCTGCATACTCGGGGTTTCGTGAGTTGTTTCTGAATGAAAGGTGGAACTTGCAGATGCTCACACTCTCAGAAATAATATACTCAATTTTGACAATTCAGAAATCCTCGGGCTTAATTTCGTTGTTTTTGACAACCATTTCGTCAAGGGATTACGTGATTTTTGAGGAAACGTGAACTCTCAAATATCTGACGAAACTATTTACTCACAATAGCATGTGCTAGCTTTCATTACCGCCATATTGGTTTTTTTTCCTGTGTTGTTTCTACTTTACGCTACAAGGACTTTTATTTGCCGGCCTGGCGGTTCGGTCGGTAGGAAAGCCTTTTGGATTCCCGGTGCGGGCATGGATGTTTATGATGTCCTATGTCTACAAAATATTGTGTACGCTTATTTCTGTGAATTTCTGTAAAAATATGAATAAATTGAGACAATAATTCTTAACTATAGGTCTCAAAGCTGTCAAACAAATGTCCAAATGACTTTTATTTGTTTGCTCTGTTTTATTTATATTTTCATTAAATATAATTATGATTTGATGTCTAAAAACAACGAACTTGCAGGTAATTTTATAATTCTATAATTTGTATTTTATTCTGTATCACGAAACTAGGATGAAAAAATGTATCTTTGCTTTTGACGAAATTCTTATGTTCAAACAAATGACGAAAGTAATTTTCTCAATTTGACGAAATATTCACTCGGAGTATTTCCCTGGAAACGGTTTCGTGAAAATTAAATAAAATTTCGTGAAATTTGAGTATCCATTTCTGAGAGTGCAAAATTCATTTACAGAAAATTCTAAAAAAATACAGGTTTATAAACCAAGTATCAACTTCAGTTTCACCAGTAAACACAACTTAAATAACAGCTGACAACATCATATTCACAGTACAAACTATATTATAGCATTAACACTCAGCAATGGGCTGCGAGCATAGATAGAAAGCAACCAATCAGGAGCACTTTATCGTAAGACGATGGGTGAGAAACTGACTTACGTCAGAAATCAAATCCTTTATATACCCTTTTATTAATCCAGAGTTTTCCTCTAACTCGTAGAATAATCAATTTAGAGCTTAGATATATAGTATATCGATAATGAGAATTTTTCTTGTCAATGTCCCCCAAAAAAGTCACCAAGGAAAAAAATATGTCGCCAAATTTGTCGCCAAGCCATTTCCCGCTTTGTGAAGCTTTTTAACGGAAAATGATCTATTTTATCTCGAAAACAAGCTGGAAATACAGAAAATTAAAATTTTATAACTTGACCAAACCTCTTTAAATGAAATTACCTAAAAATAACTACAATTATTTACAAATTCGTAACAATATATATTTATTTTGTTGTTTGTATGCAGTTTGAATAAGGTATTTTTATTTATTTAATTATTTTACTAAAATAAGAATTTATCGCTGACAGAACTGCTTGCACCTTAACATTTACTAATGAATTTAAACTTTACTAAAAAGAATTGAATTTTATGTCGTTTGGATAAACCACATCCTACGTAATGATAATAAATCAAAGTGTCTGACTATCTTTTGAAAAATTCCTTTGAAGATAGAAAGGAATATGTCTTTGCTCATTAGTGGATAAATCTCTTTTCACAGAAATGTTGCGTACTGGGGGTTCGTAAGTTGTCCGAGAATGAGAGGCGAAACTTGCAAAAATTCAGGTGTTTTATAACTGAAAGTTCTAGAAAAATACAGGCTAATAAACTAGGTATCAACTTCAATTCCACCAATAAACACAGCTTTATAACAGCTGTCAATAGCAAATCCACAATACAAACTGTATAGCAATAACACATGAAACAAGGCTCAGTCAAAGACTCTCAAAGCTCTCACTGGCAATGCAACATTGGAGGAAGCTAATCTCAGACTGGGTGGTTTGGCGCGCTGGACTTCTTTTATATTTCTCCGTCGAACCCAGAATGTTCGAGAAATTTCCCGTATTTCATCAGCCAATCATGTTTCAGCTTCTATATTTGGTACATCGATAATAAGGATTTTCTCGCCAAAAGTCGTTAACCTTTTACAGGCCGAATTTAGATCCAGGTATATTTTTCATTTGTTATTTGCATATTTTACTTTGTAATACGTACTTTAGTTAAGGGATATTAATCATTTAAATGGAAAAAAATACATACATAAATATTAATTGCCATTAATAATAATTATTAATATTCTTAAATTTTTAAGATTAATATTATAGATCATTAATATAATCTGATTAATATTATCAAGTTTGGTGTCCTTTTTGATAATAAGAGCTGTTTAAAATAAACCAACTGATTTTCAGAATCATCGGATACTTTCAAATTTTTATGCATTTTTTTTATTTGTACTCTGTGGGAAGAAATATGAAAATGATCATTTTGGGGATTTTTTGTACAGTTACCAACAAATGATAGGAATGTTGCTTCTGTTTTAAAAAAATCAAGTCATCTTTTAAGTATGTCCGCTAATTTTTTCAAGTCACTATTAGTGCAATTTAATTTTTTAAATAAGTTTTAATTTGATGTTCCCAATTGGGAACATTGGCCTGTAAAAGGTTAAGGGCAAAAACTCGCCAAATTTGGCGCCAAATCCATTACCTGCCTCATTGAAGCTTTTAATGCGTTTTAAAGGGAAAATTAAGCTATTTTAACGGGAAAAAGAGCTGGAAATGCAGAAGATTGACATTTTATCATCTTACTAAGCCTCTTTGAAGGAATTTATACAAAAATAATTACAACTATTTTCAAATTTGTAACAATATATATTTATTTTGTTGTTTGCATACAGTTTGAATAAGGTCTTTTTATTTATTAAATTATTTTACTAAAATAAGAATTTATCGCTGACAGAACTGATTGCACCTTAACATTTACTAATGAATTTAAACTTTACTAAAAAGAATTTTATGTCGTTTGGATACACCACATCTTACGTAATGATAATAAATCAAAGTGTCTGACTATCTTTTGAAAAATTCCTTTGAAGATAGAAAGGAATATGTCTTTGCTCATTAGTGGATGAATCTCTTTTCACAGAGTCTCCAATTTCGAGTTTATTAGAAGGAAAAAATAATGAAATCGAGAAATAATTATAATAGTTTTAAAGACGGAATGTTACAAATATAATAAATTTGTGAATATTTGTTAGATGAAATAATTAAATTTCTCGTAAATAAAATTTGTTTTGATGGGTAGCATATGTAGAAATTTGCATGTAAAATTGTATTTATAAAGGAATTTACACAAATTTATCAAATTCTTCTCAATTTTAACCATAAAAATAGTAAATATGTTAAATTAGAAAATAAAAATAAAAATATAGGATTGCAAAATTTCTGAATAGATGAATAATTCCCACATAAGTTTAAATTATTACACTGATATGCATTGCTTGTTAAAGAGTGTACAATAATTTACATATAAAATTAGATTCATAAATGACACTGAGTATTTTTTTAAACTTATCGTACAATATTAATAAAATAATTATAAATAAATATAATAAATCATAAGTGATCCATTCATATAACATTATAAATAAATTTGCAGTTATACATTGTTAATGATCAAAACAAACAATTGAAACAAAAATTTGTCCAGCAGTCTGTCCCAGAAGCGGTCGAGATGTTCTGTCCACGAAGCCGACAGACTAAAGGTGCCGATTTTGATCCATGGTGCGTTCGTCGGCCTAGCCTTCCGAAATTTTCTATGATTTTCTCCGAAACTAGCGTAAATAAAAATTAGAACATTTTAGAAAGACCCCACGGTGGGCACTCTGTTTAGGCTTATGATACTAATGCAGTCAAACGGCCTTAATCTTAAACAATTCTGAATAATTATATTAATTGTCTAAGCAATTTCCTGAGCAATAAAATTAATTAATGCTTTTACAGATGCTTGAAATTTTATATTTTAAATTATATAAAATTTTTCTAAATTAATTTTATGCAATTTGAAAAAAAAAGTACATCCTACGTAATTCTAATAAATCAAAGTGACTGACTTAGATATGAAAATCTTTTTAAAATGATCGGCATATGTCTCTTTTTATTAGCGTCTAACTCACTGTCACAGGTTTTTTTTTTTTACTTTCTTCTATATGTAATATAGAGAAAGTATTGGATTCGCGAAAATTTTCGACCTCCGTTTTTTGACGGATCTACACGTTTTGGGATGTCCTGAACACGAATTGATAGTTTTTAAAAAATGTCTGTCTGTGTGTCTGTCTGTCTGTCTGTCTGTCTGTCTGTCTGTGTGTCTGTCTGTCTGTCTGTGTGTCTGTATCATTTTTTTGTGGACGCTGTATCTCACGAACATATGAATGAAATTTAACCAAACTTGGTATTTAGTTGCACCCTGACATGAACTGGTGCCCATTAGATTTGGGGATCAATAGCTCAACAGGTGGCGCTGTAATCGCATTTTATGCAAATTTTTAACATGGCAGCATAGGACAAAATTCCGTATAAATGGGCATAATGAGAGTTATTTTAAACTTGTGATTGTAAAATTAATTTGAATTATTGATGATAGTAGTAGTTAACTAGGAAAAAAAAATTGTGCATTAGGGGGCATCGGTTCCCCCCCTGGGGGGGGAAGTACCCCCCCGGGGGGGTTAAATTTTGAAGATGGGTATCATTCGAAAGATCTCGTCAATACCTTTAAAACGAATGGTTGAACCATAAATCTGTGATAATTTAAAACAAAGTTATCGATTTTTTTTACTTTTACCAAAAAAAAAAAAAAAAAAAACTTAGAAAAAAATTCAATTTTTTTTTTTTTTTTTTTTTTTTTTTTTTTTATTATTGTTAGTGATTGAATATGTATTAATTTTCACAAAAAAAAAAAAAAAAAAAAGAAAAAGAAAAAAAAAATCTTTTTTTTTTTTTTTTTTTTTTTTTTTTAATATTGTTACTGATTGAATATGTATAGGAAAATATAGAAGAAAGTCTTGTGGTGGCCACAACATACTAGTTTTTTTTTTTTTTCTTGCCCTCGAATTTGTTTGAAGGAAAAAAAAGTGCAATCAACAAATAATTATTTTACATTTAATGGCTGAATGTCATAGATAAAATAAATTGGCAGGAGTTTATTACATGTAAGATTTAAAGTTCTGTTAAATAAAGTTTATATTATGTATTATTAAATGTTACAAAGTACATGTTAAATTATTAATCAGAAATTGTTATTTAAATAAATCAGAAATCAGAAACAAAAATTGGAATTTATAAATTTATAAATGCAAAGTTCGTGAATGAGTCATGATCTCATGCGAAATTATAAATTGGCATTAAATTATAAATCATTAAAAAAAAAAAAAAAAAATCACTGCACTGAAAAAAAAAAAAAAATCTGTAACTGACATCCAGAATCTCAATTGTGGAACTAGAAAAATAGTTCTTTGTTATCCTTATAAATTCTAGTCCCCTTTAAAAGTGAGTTCTAGAAACCCCTATTAGAATTCTAGAGCGTTTGTCTATATTATTGAGATTAAACTTATTTAAAATTCTCTGCAAATAAATGCGAATACAAGAGGCAAGTTTTTGCAGCTATAATCTTGGTTTATGACCCAATTCTAGAAAACTAAGCGAGAATTTCTTGCAATACAATGGATTCATAATATTCAAAATATCGTTTCAACATCTAAAATTCAATAGACTAGAAATTCTCGATCATTTCGTTTATACAGCTATTGGCGTGCCTTATACGCATAACGCGGAAATCTATATTTCTAGTTTAAGGATTTAAAAAATGGCCACTTATTCATTTTAGATGAAGGCGGTATATTTTCTTTTCTCACTATAAGAAAATATTCTGCGACTGACATCCAGAAACTGAATTGTGGTTCTAGTATAAATACTTCCATGTCATCTGTATAAATTTTAGATCCCTTTGCCAGCGAACTCTAAAAACCCTTATTACAATTCTATAAATTTTTCATATATTATCATGATGAATATCGTTTAAAAATCTCTGCAAATAAACGCGAACACAAGAAATGAGTTTCAATAACTATAATTTTGTTTTATGACGCAGTGTAAATACATCAAACAAGAATTTTTCGCAATACAAAGCATTCATAATATTGTTTCACCATTTAGAAAAGTGTAGACTAGAAATTCTAGATCATCTCGTCTGCCCGGGTTATTTGTTTACTTTGCACGCATAACTCGGAAATCTTTAAATCTGGTATATTAGGGATCCAGAGAATGACTGTTTATTTGTTCTGGATAAAGGCAGCATATACAATATATCCTACAGCGCAAACGGGTGAACGGAAAACAACGAAAGTTAGTATATAGACTATACACGAGATGCGCTTACGGAATTTCGAAAAAAGAAAAAGAATTTCAAAAATGTCCACCAGAGGGCGCTTTTCTGGAAAAACATAAAATTTAGCACAATAAACAACCAAAACGGAATACAGAAACAATATATTAACAATCCAGAACAAGAATTATTAGTACACTGTAAACGTAAATGTCTTAAATTCAGTTTAAAAAGTGTCTTAAATGGGTGGTCTTTTTTAAGCGAAAAAAAAAAAATGTCTTACTTTTTAAGACACCTTTTTGCATCAGAAATTAAGATATTGCTAGTGTCTTAAAACGCCGCCATGTTTTAGGCTTACAAACACCGCCATGTTAGGCCTAAAAATACTACCGTTTTTAAGGATTTTTAATAAATAAATAAATAAATAAATATGGCGTGCGATTATGTTTTTCTGTTAAAAATATATTTTAGAATTGTTTAGAGCATTAATAAAATATTTATATTAAAAAAAAAAAAAAAAAAAAATCCCATTTTCCGGCGTTGGGATTCGAACTTAATCTGTTTTAGGAAACCAGAACTTCGAGCCAAGCATCGGCGGAGTGAAGCATTTACCAATCACGCTACCGTCGAACACAGCAATACGTGTTTTTATGTAATAATATGCTGCAGTATTCGTGAAACAAATCGCAGTGTTATGCTTTATTTCTATTTTTTTGCAATAAAACTATTGATAGTACGGTATCTTAAAATAATAAATATTATTTTCTTAAAATTCATATTTAGGGGAACAGAATTTTTTAATAATGCAAGTATGTGAAGGTTGCATCCCTCGATGATAACGATTTCTTTCCTTAAAGTTAAAGTGATATTTAAATAAAAACGAACTGTAATTATGGATACAGGAAAATTTGTAGTTTTACATTTAGATGAAGGTGAATTTGTGAAAGAAAATTGTTTTTGAATGAATAATAGGAAGAAGAAAAAAAGAAAAAAATATGCGCAAATTATTCCTGATTGTTCTCTTATAAATTCGCTTTCTTCTCTAGAAATTACTTGCTACATCAGTCATCACACTTTTTCTTTTAATATAAGAAAGCTATAAAGACAAGGATTATTTTTTTTTTAAACAAAATAAGCTTTGTGTCTAAATATGTTGTTTATGAATTGTGTTAAAGATAATAGCATGCAAATATCATTCACATGCCTAGAGTATTATTCCATAAAAATATAATTTCATAAAGCTACCATAATTTAAGTAGTTTAACTGATTATTATATAAAATAATAATATATTTATTGAATGTGGAAAGAAGTAGGATAAGCATATTTTCTTAAAGTAGATTCCATATGAAAAATTTTCTAAGTAATGCAAGTGTCTGAATTTCTAAAGTGTCTGAAAATTCAAACACGTTTTGCTGTCTGAAAATTCGCGTATTTACGTGTTTCAGACATTTTTGTGTCTGAATTGATATTTCAGACATATTTCTGTCTTAAATTAAAATATCTATAACGTCTAAGGTACATTTTAAGACATTTACGTGTCTTAAATGCCGTTTCAGTTGTTTTTATGTCTTACTTTAAGACCCTTTTATGCTTGTAAAGAAGAGGAAGCTTTATGCAAAACAGGTTAGGGTATAAATTCGATGACAAAGTGATCAGAAACTAGTCTATAAATGTTAATATTGTTTCTGTATTCCGTTTTGGCCGTTTATTGTATTAAATTTAATGTTTTTCCGGAAAAGGCGCCGTCTGGTGAACATTTTGGAACTTGTTTTTTTTTTCGAAATTCCGTGAGCGCATCTCGTGTATAGTCTATATACCAAATTTCGTTGTTTTCCGTTCACTCGTTTGCGTTGCAGGATGCTGTTTATAGGGGAAGTTTAATTATAACCACCGTGTATGCACACTCATTTTACTTTTGAGGTGAAACTTGTACCATTAATTTAAAAAAAGCATATAAAATGTAATTTATTACTTCAAAGAAATGTCAAAGATATTTAGCAGAACGAAATGTTAACGCTTCATTTTAATCTCACTACATGGAACTAGACGCTACATGTAGCCATTTTTGTTCCAGAAAAGATTTTATAGAGTGCTCTCACTGTTTTTTGCTTGGAACGATTGCGCTGTTTCTAAGACCTTGATAAGTGCTATAATTACTTACTATATTGCCTGAAGAATCTATTTTCAGTCTTTGAAAAAATATATGGAACATAAAAAGTAAATAATTTGTTGCATGATTTTAAGGTTCTATTTTTTCCCCCACTTCTATGTACTAACGGTAAACTAAAGTACGATCTTACTAAATCTTCCTTAATTAGAATGATGAAGCCATATGCATAATTCCATAACAACACAGATATCCATAGCAAATCCTCAGGATGTCCCTTGGATATCCTTTTGTCCATAGTATATCCTAAGGATGTCATTTGGAGAAGATGTGTTGATAGGGCAATATATATATATATATATATATATATATATATATATATAAGTTTAATTAAAACCACCCTGTGTATATATTTTTCTCAGTATCGAATAATTTTAAATAACTGTATTCAGTAATGCTTTCGCCGACACTTTTAATTTTCTGTTTTAAAATTCTTTTAATCGTTTCTCAAACAATGTTCAATTTTATGCAATTTGAATAAATCCACGTAAGGATGAAAAATGAAAGCATTTGATTACTCTTTGAAAATTATTTTAAAGATTAAAATGAATGTGTCTTTGTTCATTAATGCATAACTATCTTTTCGCAGAGACCTAAATTTCGAGTTTGTTCGAAAGGAAAAAAATAATAAAATCGAGAAATAGTTATTACCGTTTTAAAGGCTAAATGTTATAAATATAATAAATTTGTGAACATCGAGAAAAATATATATATACCATCATATCGAGAATGAATAAGTAGGCATTTTATGAATCCCTTTAACTAGAAATGTTAGTTCTCGAGCTAGGCATATAAGGTAAACATATAATCTAGATAGAAGAAATGATCGAAAAATTTCTAGTCTATAGTTTTCTAGATGATGAAACAATATTATGGATATTATGTAGGCCTTTCTATTGCGAGAAATTCTTAGAATTAGATAGAGAGATATCTCAGAATTGGGTCATAAACCAAAATTATAGTTACTAAAATTCACCTCTCGTATTCACATTTATTTCTAGAGATTTTTAAATATATTTGCTTCGATAATACGTAAACCGCTCCACAATTCTAATAGGGCTTTTTTAGAACTCTCCATCAAATAGAACTGGAATTTATAAGAATGGCATGAAACTACTTTTACAAGAGAGATGCGTTACATGTTTCAGACATAGAATTTTTTTTTTTTCACTGGATGTTCGCTAGAAGAAATATTTAAATTTATCACATATAAAATTTATTTTGAGTGATAATATGCAGAAAAACTGGCACACAGAAATAAATTTAAAATAATTTTAGACAAATAAAAAAAATATTCATAAAATTTAATCACTAAAAGAACAAATTAGTTAAATGAGAAATAAAAGTTATAAATATATAAATACAAAATTTTGAATGAATAAATTATCTATGCCTAAGCCTAAATTGTTTGTTAATGTGTGTATGGAAATTTGCATGCTAAGTTAGACGTATGAATAACGCCAGTTATTTTTTAAAAATGCCATAAATTATTTATAAAATATTTGTAAATGGATATCATAATTTGTAACTCCATGGTTTATCCATTCATACAGTATTATAAATTAATATAAATTAATACATTTTTTTAATGATCAAAACACATAATTAAACTGTATACCGGGTGATCCAACAGACGACTTTAAAAATTAATAATTCGAAAACGAATCAAGATACAAAGATACGGTTTGCACCAAACGGATGAAAAAGAACCCGGGTTTTGTGTGGCAACGAAAAAAAAAAGTTCTGTTGGCGACCAACAGATGGCGGCGCTATAGTGTTTTATTTCACCAAAATATGATTTACAAATGAAAAAATGTGGACAACTTACAAGCCAGCTTAATTACAGTTAATTAGTACTACTACAGTATCTGTTGAACCTTCTGTCCATCATTCAGAAGTACAGCTGTGAGACGGTTCACCACATCGTTCACAGCATTTAGTAGCATTTCTTGAGTTATGGTAGACACATTTTGGCGGATGGCAACTTTCAGTGCAGCTAGTGATGCCGGTTGGTCGCGGTACACTTGTGACTTCAAGAATCCCCACAGCCAAAAGTCACAGGGTGTCAGACCGGGAGATCTTGGAGGCCATGCGTGATTAAACTAGTGACTGAGAATGCGATTCTCCCCAAATGTTGATTGTCGGCTATTTTATTTTCGTTGCCACGCAAAACCCGGCTTCTTTTCCATCCGTTTGGTGCAAACCCTATCTTTGTATCTTGATTCGTTTTCGAACTTTTGAATTTTAAAGTTCGTCCTGACTTTCGGATCACCCGGTATTTTAAACAATCTAGATGAGAAATTATACTCATAATTGTTTTTAAAAATCTTGAAATTTCATATTTTAAGTTATATAAAACTTCTCTTGATGATATTTATTTAATTTTGAAAAAGTGCATTCTACATAAATCTAATAAATTAAAATGGCTGATTAACTTTTGAAAAATATTTTCAAAATTAAAAGGAATATAACTTTACTTATTTCTGCCTAACGCACTTGTCACAGAGTCTCCAAATTCGAATTTTTCCGAAAGAAAAATTTAAAATATTAACAAATGTTACAGATTTAAACACTAAATTTTACAAGCACACTAAATTTTTAAAAATTTTGTAAAATAAATACTTAAATTCCTCTTTGGAGTTTTACTTTGTGTGCTTCTATGAGTTGCACAATTTACATGTAAATTTATTAATCATAAACTCTTATTTATATCAGTCAGAAGCAATTCCTACATGGGTTATTATCCATGCAAAACGATAAACTATTATTTAATCATAATTTTTGAAAACAAAATAATAAAAATTCTCTAAAAATTCATCCTAAGCAATTAATATTTAATATTGTTTTTGAAGAGGATTTAATTTTATGCTTTAAATTATTTAAAATACTTCTTTAAAAAGAAACAAAAAGTTGAATATTATGTAATTTAAATAATTCGCATCTTATGTAATTGCCAATGAAACGTCAATGGAGGTCTCTCTGTGGAGACTCAAAAAGATTTTGGGTTCCGTCAGTGTGTCTGTTTATTTGCCGGTCTGTTTGTCTGTCTGTTTGCCTCTCGAGCTATAGCGGACGCAAAAACCCATGCTATTCACTAGCAATTTGATACACATATTCATGAGCCAATTGGAATTAGCTGTATAGTTTTGGGTGTGTATTCCATTTGTAGTACGTGTACAGGAACACACCAAAGTCTTTCTTATCATTACGGCCTATGGACAGAATTTGTACGTATCGCAATGAATGTCGCAAAAATCATCCGATGATCTTGCAAATTCGTACACAAATTCAGGCTCTATATAGTAATAGCTGTATAAATTTTTATGTCTATATTATTTATGAAATGTGTACAAAGGCACACCAAAGTTTTCCATTACGGCCTGTGGGATGAATTTCATTTACACAAACTTTAACATCATTAGTCTGCATTCAACAAAATGAAATTTTAGCGTACATTATTGAGATAATTAAACTGGAATTTTCTGCAGAAAATATGTGAACTTAGGTTTCTTAATTAATATATAGAACTGTATAAAAGTGTTCCAACAAAATAACATAATAATACAAATTATGTCAAATTTCAAACATTTATTCATGAAAAACGTAGAATAAGCTGAATAGCTTTTACTGATGTATACAATGTTTATGGTTCGTTCACAGAGACTCTCAAAAGAATTTTTAGACATTATTACCTGTAGACAAGTTTTTACTTACACGCATTTTAACTAATTTATTCTGCATTCAACATACTGGAATTAACAAATATTATAAAAAAAAAGACATATGTTTACTCTAAAAAAAAAAAAAAAAAAGGATATGTGTAGACAAAATGTTTTTTTTTTTTTTTTTTTTTAACGGGACTGCATAAAAGAATTAGGATGACATTCCGTATTCCTCCAAATGATGTCAAATTAGGTTTAAATATTAATGAGTTATAATTAATTAAATGAGTGTGTCCTTTTTAGTATATATAATTACCGTGGCTCCTTTTCCGGGATGTATAAAGGAATTTAATACTGTTACGGTCTATAGTCGGTATTTCTTAAAAGTGTATTTTAACATGGTTACACCTCATTAAATATAATGAAATTTTATTAGAATTTTAAAAACATGTTTTTCTGTGGAAAAGTGTGGGCCTAGAATTGGTAATTCATTTACAGGGTTACACAAAATAGTTCCGATTTGTTATGTAATCCTTTTTCATGAAATTTGGTACAATCATTTATGAATTACAGGGAATTAATACAAGACAATCAGTTAGTTATAGAAAGAGAGATAAAATATTTTTTTTTTTTGAAGAAGAATTTTGTTTATGCTGAAATAGATTACGCTTTTAATTGTAAGTACATAATTATATCTTTTGGAAAATTCTCAAATTTTAAAGTTGTTGGAGGAAAAAAAAAATTATTTTAAAGAAATATATTTAGGTTTTTAAGAGTTAATATTATAGCTATAGAATGTTTTTTAACGTTAGTATGCTAAAATTTTAAATAGCTATTAAATAAGGTTTAAAAGTTGAAAACCTTATTTTATTAAAAAAAAAAAAAAAAAAAAAAAAAAAAAAAAAATGAAGCACAAATCAAAAACGTAAATAATTGTGAATTATTAATTACCAAAAAAAAAAAAAAAATTAAAAATTAAAATAATAAACATAATCTGAATAATAACATTTATGAAATGTTTTAAATTAGTTTAAAATTTATCATTTATTAATGGATTTAAACTAATAAATAGTCTTTATTCTGTTTGAATAAATCACATCTAACATAATGGTGATAATGCAAAGCGTTCTTTAAATAACTTCTTTTGAAAAACTTCATTCGTGATATAAAAAATATGCCTTTATCCATTATTGCGCAGCTACCTTTTGAAAATGTCCTCGACTATAAACTTGTTTGGAATTAAAATATTATATTAAGAAAAAATAATTAAATTTTAAATTTTAAATAAAATATATAAAATAATACGCTATATTTTAGCATATTAAAGTTTCAAATTCTATCAAATAATGCCTCAAATTTTGAAAAATCTCTATTCATTTAAAACAAAATTAGGTACATAACTACCACTATGTAAACATAAAAATCTAAATCTTATAACTATAAATAATTCACATGATAAATAAAACATATAAATGTCTGATGTTCGCAATCTGACATTCAATAACGAATACAAATCCAGCAGAAGAACATTAATTTTATTCTGTTCGACAAACCACATATAACATAATTATGATAAATCAAAGTACACCATAAATAAATTCCTTTGAAAAATTCTATTCACGATTAAAAAGAATATGACCTTGCTTATTAATGCATAGCTGTCTTTTGATAAACTCACTAATCTCGAAACTATTGAAAGAAAAATACAGTTATATTCAGGAAATATGCTTAATAGTCTAAATAGTCTAAATAATGCTGAACAGTCTAAATAGATCAATATCATTGCATCAAATTTTTACATTTCTATTAGATACTGATTGAGTGTTTAAGGAACTAAATGGTTTTGAAAGGCTAAAAAATGCATATATATATATATATATATATATATATATACTAGCAGACCCGGCCACGCGTTGCTGTGACTAAGTTATACGTTGAATTATACGGCTGTAAACTATTTAGTACAGTCAAATTATTATTTACGAACAAAGACGAAAACGTTGTAGCCGATGTAAAAACCCACAGGGTTGAGATTTGAAACTTAGGTCAAAATTTGGAAGCGATTGATAAAAATTTTCGTAGTGTTGATATTAAACACAAATTAATTTTATTGTAGGGTCCTATAAATTTTAATGGAGAAGTGATATATATTATTTCTAATGCTACTTTGGATATAATTGCTAATATGACTAATATATAAATTAATATTCTATTAAAATAAAAGTATAAAAGAAACAGACGATTTTAAAATCAATTTTTATGGAGGAGTGAAATGTAATATATGCTATAATGGATAATTTTACTATAAAATGACCTCATCATTTTAAATATTTTAAAGAGGGCAACAGCTGTAGTTATAAAAAGGAAAACAATAAGGCTAAACCAGAAAAATAAGTAAATTTGATAAATATTTTAAAACTTTAAAAATTGGAAATCTTATGAAATATTGGACATTTAAAGTAAATACATGTATCATTTTAAATAGAAAAAGATTTTGGAAAAGTTTAGTGTATTTTAACGAAGTGATGAGAAGTTTTTGAGTATGTTAAAATTTTAATAGTAAATTCAAGTTAATAAAGATGGGAAACATTGAGGATTAAGATAAGAATAATTATAAGAGAAAAAAAAAAAAAAAAAACTTTTTATATATACCATGCTTTTAGTCAAATTTGTTTTCAAATGTCTAAATAAAATATCTGATGTAAGATACTGATATTTTGCAGCGGAATAGATTTCATTTCTGTCATCCTTAGCGAAAAAAAAAGAATATCGCCAATTATCTGGCGAAAATATTTAATTCCTTTCAAAAATCATGGTTATTTTAACAACTTATATTAAAAGAGCAATGAATAATATGAAACAATATTTCGTACAATACATATTACATGTCATACATACGTACAATGAATAATACATATTACATTTCGTACAATGCATACATCTGGCATGTATTATTTTTCGTGTTACGCTTTCGATCGCCAAATAATAATAATAATAATAATAATAAAAGCCAAGGGCGACAGAGTTTTGAAATTTGAAATTAAAATTTTGTCACTTTGACAGCAAAATAATTCAATCTAACACCCGCGATAACTAATACATATCTATACCCAAATATAAGGATTAAAATCGGGAAATAAATTTCCTCGATTTTTAATAATTTCTTACAAAAAATCCAGTGGGCAATTAACATAGGAAATCTTTTTCTTGGCTGCACAGACGGTCAGTGAGTCACACTTCGCTTGCGTATAGAACTCATAGATATAGTATAGCATATATAGAATAGAGTGATCATTGGGGAGAAAACAGTTATTCCTTTTCATTTGGGAAAAGACGACGTTTTTACCAAAATATGGCCGTCTTTCCCCGAGTGAATACACACGGGAATACATACTAATATTTTAGCAAATAAAATTTATGAATAATTTATTTGCTAAAGGGGAATGGAAGACTCCAGATACAGTTTCAAATTCA